>JAOYMU010000263.1:43820051-43832496 GCA_025802295.1 Psammodynastes pulverulentus | reverse complement strand
CAGGCAGCTGGCTTGTTAGCAGAAGTCTGCAATTACAATTACTGCATCCTATCTTCTGCGCCACCAAGGCGCAGAATGTATTGACAGAGTATTGCAAGAAAACCCCAAGACACCACCAATTTACTAGTCACCCATAGCCCCAACTTTTAGTTGTAGTTACCAAAAACTATATATTTTCCATAAATGTTTTGTTCCTTTACAATTCTCCCCTCCAATTTCTTT
The DNA here is from genome assembly GCA_025802295.1 of Psammodynastes pulverulentus. Lineage (NCBI taxonomy): Eukaryota > Metazoa > Chordata > Lepidosauria > Squamata > Psammodynastidae > Psammodynastes > Psammodynastes pulverulentus. The sequence goes on along the minus strand of JAOYMU010000263.1, from coordinate 43,832,274 downwards.
AGTGGACAAAATCTCTCAACATTTTCAGAGATATGTTTTCCCCCACTACCCTACCAAGGAATAGCTCTACAACTCCCGTGGATACAGTTATTCCATCAGAACCAGAATCAGGGTGGTGGTAAAAACACAAAGTTCTTGTTAGACTTAGTACCTGACCTGTAAAAACATGACAAAAAAGCTTAAAAACTTCTGCTAATATCAAAAGGGCAAAAGCCTTTACTTCTGATGACACATTGTCAACAACAATGTTGTTCACAGAAAGTCACACATAGACACACACACTACAAATGATAATGAAAATAGGGAGAATAACCACGGCATCCTTTTCCCCTCCATTTCTTTCCACATAGGGGTTAGATGCAATCCTAATGATATCATACTATCAAAACATACACACCTCTGTGTTCAGACAGCCTTACATACGTATAGATATTAAACTCTGAATATTACATTTTGCAATTTTCAGTGAAAGAAAGCATGCACAAGGGACTTAGAATTTATATCCAAATGTAATGTAAGCATGTTGAAAAGACTTTCATCAGTTGTATTCCTGCTTCATGATCTTTCAAAATTGATATAAATAAGCTTCCTGTTTTCCACTGGGAAAGCTCCCCCTGAGCATGTGCAGTCTAATTGTTCACTGCTAGCTGTAGATTAAAATAATAGAGAACCTAGAACATCTTGACTAACTCTTGTCCTCAGAAAGCAATATTAGAGGTACTACATTTGGAAAGTTTGTTCCCAAAGGATTTGTGTAATACACCAGATATACAGGTAATCTTTAATTTACAATCACTCATTTAGTGACCAATGGCACTAAAAAGTCAGTCCTCACACTTACAACAGTTGGTACATCCCAAAGGGTCATGCGATCAAAATTTAGATGATTGACAACTGGCATGCATTTACCATGGTTGCCAGGACTCAAGGTCATGTGATCGCCATTTGCAACCTTCCCAGCCAGCTTCTGACAAGCAAGGTCAATAAGGGGAGCCAGATTTGCTTAAGAACCACAGCTGATTCATTTGACAACTACAGAGATTCACTTAACAGCTATGGCAAAAAGATTGTAAAAGTGGCATGATTCACCTAACCACCTTGCTTTGCAATGGAATTTTTTATCTAAATTGTGGTTGTAAGCTAAGGACTACCTGTATAAAAGTCTTCTGTATCTTCCAAAGAAACTGAACCGCCAAGCCTTTAACATCATGTTACTGCCAAGGAAACCAAGTAAATGTCAAGCTTGAAAAAAGGAATGAGAAACTGATGGAAATTCCTGTTTACTTTTTCTGTAACCTTGATAAAGGAGAAAAGGCTACAACAGAAAACAAATATCGGTAAAATCCAAAATTAAATGATATAGGGTGATTTTGCACTAGCTCTACTCTAGATATAAATAGTGGCTGGTTGACCACTAATAATGCCTGCAAAATCATTTACCATACAGGATAGTATTACTACAAATTTTGAATTTGGTGCACAATCATTTACCATATAGGATAATATTACTGTAAGTTTTGAATTTATATCACTAATTCTTATTCCTTCAGAAATAAAATCAGATTATTTACTTTGAGCAATTTATAATATCGTTGAAGGCATTCTGCCACTGGGTTTTCTACTTAAAAAACTTACTAGACATTGAGTCCTCTTGTCCATCAGAATGAGCTTTTTTCTGCAAATATTCAGAGAATATAGCCAAGGAAATGTTATTTGATGACATTTCCTGGGCTAATGATAGAAGGATACTAATTCCCACACTATGGTTACTTTTAAGATTTTACAGTATCTATGACCATCCAACAGTAAGTCAAAGTTGAGAGCAAGTAAAATAATCATCCTCTTTTCTAGATATGAAATGAGGTGATAGAATGCTAAAGTAATTTTCCTTTCAAAGGGATGTATATATTTTGCATAACAAAGAAATAGAGATTGGAATTGTTTCAAAAGAATTCTGCATTAATCATTGAAACTGGGCCTGATATTGAATAGAATTTACCAGTGACACTCTGAGATAAATTCTCTGGGTAACTTTGAGTATTTCTTTAACGTGGTTCATACATGATATAATTCCATAAATAGTTTCCCTTATAACTAGTTTTAATATCTATCTAAGGTAACAAATCAGAATTTAATTTGGGAACAAATCCTAATCTAGATTAAATCCTAAAACCCTACTTTAGCTTTTCACACCTGAAACGCTGAATCCTATGTTACTCTCTTGGCTTATTTTTAAGTGAGTCAGCTCTCTATCAGTCCAAAAGAGCAAGCCAGGAGCAGATTTAAAAGATACTATTTCTGAGGTTAAATTTTATTTTCTTATATTTTCGTTCCAACTCCTCTCTGATAACAACTGTATAGGTTTTCTCTGAGTCGAAAGCAGAAGAGAAGAACTGATCACTAAATGCAAATCATGTATCTGCTTCCCCAAACTACAAAAACATTTCCATGTCACAGAAGGAAAACTTGCAAAGCTCACAAAAATACACATGGGCAAAATGCATACATTATATAAAAATTCATAGCTGTACCACCAAACTCATACAAACACAAAATAACAAAAGGAACAATACAAACAAACAAGATGTAAACTTGACATTTCCCAGGGAAAAAAATTCATACCAACACTCCACCCAAAGAAAACATAGGAAGATACACTGACCAAAAACAAAAGTAACAAGAATCATCCAATGTTGTTTTTAAATGGCACACATACTTCACAAAAAGAAAATAGTCTATAAAAATCCAAAAGCCCAGATTCATATACATTTTAAAAACCTGCACACATAAAGAACAGCAATAAATACATAAGAAAAATATACTTGCGCCACAAACAAATCTTTCTCTCGAGTAAGCATAGAGGGGAAACTCCTCCATTATTATTAGGATGGTTGGGATATCATAGTCTAATGATATTGAGAAAAGTCATAGATGGAAAACAGACTGGGAATTGGACAAACAGCCTATGGAATGGTGAAAAACAAGCCATGATTATTTTGCTCTTCCTGCATGACTGTGAGTTGTACAGAGAACAGCAGTGAAAACAAAACTTTCACCTACCATAATGGATGAATGTAGCGTCCATCTCAATTCTACAATCATATATTGGGGAAATAATCTGCTTGTTCAGTAAAACGAAACAAAAATACCATATTAAAAAGTGGTAAGATCTATGAAAATACAAATTCAAAAATGTAAGTACTTAATTTATAACATAAAACAATCAAGTTCTTCCACATATGCAAAATAAACAGAAGGGGATATGGATCCATTTGAAATCAAGAAGGCAAACAGAGGTTGCTGTTTTTTTCATTTTTAACGAGATTTGGGAGAGACAGAAATTATTCATTCTGCCAAGGATAACTTGGAGGATTTACATGATATGAAGATATGTGGGGTGCTTTCAAAGCAAATACATATTTTATTACCAAAGCATAATTTAATCAAAATAAACAAGATAGGTAGGTAAGAAAGCTATTTCACTGAGTAAAATCTTGCAGTTTCAGTTCACCACAAAAAGGAATATTTTGTCCATTAAAAGTGATATTATGTAACATAGGAAACAAAAATAGGCGAAAAGAAAGTCATGGATGTAATTTATTAAAGAATCTTAAAATCGGAACTTTAAAAAGAAGAGTCCTGGCTCCTCTGACCTCTTAAAAATCCCATTATAAAACTGAACATTACAAGGTTCAAACAGACTTTTACCAGTCACTATGTCACTTGATCTAACTAAAAGTACAGATATGATCTAAATGTACCACTTTAGATACATTTTGTAAAAAACTTTTTCCTAGGTGTTTTGCTTTGCTTTCAAGTGACTACATATTTTTATTATTTTTCCTCATAGTTCTCCATCATGCAGTGCCAACTTTTCCCTTCTATTTACTGAAGAAGTCAGCCAGTTTTTTTCTTTTTTTCTTGAGGGAAGAGGAAAGAGTTTGTTAAGTTCGGCTAGCTAAGAAAATATCTTGGCATTATGAACTGCCATACCCCTTCTGATTAATATATCCACCCTTGTAATAAACAAAGGCAGAGAGGAAAACCAGGGCACTGTTCATTACTGAGCAGACCCAACCTGCCAGATCCTGTAGCCAGACTCTTAAGCCAAGAGAGCTGACTTTGGGGAAGGAGAAAGGGACTTGCACAATTAAATATTTATTATTGCTGTAAATATTTGGTACTGGCAACAATTTGTCTTCCACCGTCTGCCAAGGACCACTATTGAGAAACTTAAGGAACCTCGACAAACAAATGTGAAGCAATTACAAGATACAAAGAAAAATACTCTTTAAAACAGCAGTGATGTGGTGGTAGGTTTGGACACTTCAGTAATTGTAACAAGATGGCAGGGGAGTAATACCATATCTCTATATAAACTGAGTCCTCTATCAGCATATGATACAGAATGAGGAAAAGACTAAAAATGAAAAAAAAAATGCAAAGAACAACAAAAATTCTAAGATCAGGATAAGTCAGGAAAGCCATATTGGATCTCAGTGCTCTTCTGAGTAATTTTTACTGTACTGAAATTAGTTCTAAAAACTATACTTTGTGGCTAGTTAGATTAAGTTTTCCCTCCTGTTTTAATTAGAAGCAATTTATGTCAAATATTGTACCACCCTAGAGACAATGCTGGAATTAGAACCAATCATTGGGTATTTCTTAATGATACAATTTCTATTGCCCTGACTATTCAAAGGACAAGCAACTTCAGCCTGAGTTGAAATAAGATTATTTCTTAAGTCCAATTGATTAAGGTTGTTAAGGGATTGATGTCCTGGTCAGATTGCAGAATAAATGCTACAAATAACTACTAAATATTAAGTTTCACTCCCTTGATATTTACCATCATCATTTTCCAATCTATATCTTACAAACAAGGATCTAAACTGCTTCCCAAATGCAGTCAACCTGTTTCCATGTAAAACACAAATGTTTCCTATTTTAAATCAGTTTCATACAACTGAGCTGCACAAAGAGATTTGTGTAGATGTTACAAAGCAGTTTTCACCAATTCAGCACTTTCAGATATATTCAGACCAACTTTAAGAACTTGCAATCAACAATAATATTGGAACAACAAGTACATAAGAGGCATTCAACCTTAGGAATAGACATACTTGAAAAAAGTTTAGACTATAGAACTCTAGCTTATCTACCACAAATCAGGCTTCTAACTCTATTTATTCCCCAAAGGCCATTTTTCATCTACAATCGCATGTGAAATTTAAAATGGGTTGAGGTCACCACGAGTGGACTTCCATAAAATGACTAAGTGTTCAGTTTGCTTTTGGTACTGCAATAAATCCGAAATTCACAGTATATTCAGAGACACTTTTTTTTAGTTTTAAGCAGGGCTTTTTTTCTGTGGGAACGGGGCGGAACTGCGTTCCGGATCCTTTTCGGAGTCCGGATCACGTGGTCCGTCTCCACCAATCGCGCGCTATCACTTCCGGGTTTTTTAGCGCGATGAGGGGGGATGCGTTCCGGCACCTTTCTCAGAAGAAAAAAAGCCCTGGTTTTAAGTATATATTATACTAGAATCTGGTGGATATGTCTTGGCATTTCAAGCAGTTTTGCAATAAATACGATATTTACCTGCCTTGATATAAGGTACTATATTGGAAGGAATGCTAAATATCAACTATTTGTTAAGGTACAGAAGCTTTCATTTCATCACATCCATGAAGGCATATTTCCTACATTAAAAAAAAAAAAACTAGCTATTCCTATGCCATAACAACTGAAATTTTATAATTTCATTTTGTAGAACTAAAGAATCTACAGTACTATTTTCCATTTCCCCTTTTTAGTTATTTCTATATTAGAATCAGAAATATAACTTTCCTTCACACACCTCAACAACTTCAAGGTTCCTTTACTGTATTCAGGGAATTGCACATTTTACAAAAGTTCTTCTGAAAGATCTATTCCAACTTCAAGGACTTCCTTGCCATTCTGACCATAACTGGGCCTTTCCTTTTAATGAAACCAGACAATTCCTTTAATGTAGAACTAGGAACACAGATTACGGTTAGCAAATTAAATACATGTTTGAATTAAATATATCTGGAATTTAGCCACTATTGGGGAATCACCACTGTTAAGATGAGCTTTTAAAATATATATATTTTTTAAAGTAAATTAAAAAAAACTTACAACGTTAAAAGGTACATACAGTCTGCTATTTTCAATTTTATTTTAAACAAATCCCATAATTCTTTAAGCAATACAATGGAAGATGTGCTCATGGGATCAGATTATAGATTAATATTTGGAGTTAATTCTTCACCAAAATTAGCTTTCTTATCAGCCTCAAAAATAGTTTGTACCATCCAACAAAGTTGCAGCTTGGCATGTAATGGAGTATTTATATTACTACTTAGCCAAATTCAAATTTCAACGCAAGCTAAAAACAGAGTCATCGTGCATGCCAAATCTCCTTCAACAATGCTTGTGAAAATCAACCCTTTATTATTCCAGCGCTGCCTGGAAATATGGAAGTAATTCAGCCACATTCTTTTTTTCTGTCTTTTCTTTTTTTAAACTTTTTTTTTTTTGAATGGGGCCATGGGGGATTGAAGCAGTGTCCTAAGTTCCTGGGTGCTCATTCTTGACTTTTAAAAAGGTATATAGGCAGTGCCTACCTCCATCTGCACAGATGGATAAATTCCCTAAAATTGCTTTGTTCACTCCTGCATGTGTGAGTCATTACACAAACAGTTTCCGTTTGAAAGGATCAAATACCGCCAGATAAATCCAGAAACATGTTAGCTCCTATCCTGCCCTCAAGGAACACACTATACACATGCTCTGTAGTCTAACGCCACATAGGCATATGGGTCATTTTCTTTTTAATGTATAATGCTGCATGCATTCCCCTAAACAGTTACACCTCAATTCCATCTTTTTATGCAAGTAAGCAAGTAGCAAATTCTTCTTAAATTATAGCACCAAACTGCTATAGCCAAGATACTGCAATCTGCACACTTGAAAAATAAAATTTGAGTCTTTGGGTATGCAGACCTAATCACTATGTAAACAGTGCACACTACAGCTCCCATTCTTCATAATTTGTAAGATTCTTGCTTACTACATATGTATTTCATGTATTTCTTACTAAATCACTTTGAAACGAATTCTTCCTGTTTGCTACCCTGAATGTGCCAGCTCCCATCCAAACTGTGTAGATGTTCAGTCATGCCAGTAAGTTAAAATAAAAAGCTTACCAAATATATCAAAAGACAGTGACTTTTCCCTTTTTGGTCAAATCCTTACAAGTTTATATATTTCTGTAAATGCCTATAGTTCTTAAATGAATCTAAGTTTTAACATAGTTAAAAGTACAGCTAGAAGATTTGTAACAATTCCAAAAGGAAAGCAGAAATTCTGATATTTTTCCATTTTTTTAGTGCAAGTTTTCTCACTGAGGGATAACAAGGAGACTCAAAGAAAATGGGAATAAAAGGATTTGATTCTGTCTCCTTCCAAAGGCACAAAGGATATGAAAGAAGTGCAGACTATTTGGTGATAAACACTGATAATGCTGTAAAGGCAATTCAGCAGAGCGTGTTATGGAATACAAAAATTTTAAAAATCTGGTAATAGTGTTCACAGCTCAATCCAACAATCCTACTGACCTGATGTACTTGCATTTTATCTTCAATAATCATTCTCCCATATAGAATAAACAAAATGAGAAATCAGGTTTGTGCTATGAATCATTGCTCTATGAACCTTAGTTCACCCTACACAAATATATTTTCAAATGCACTACTACACTTTTAAATGTTTTCTTCTTTCTTATTTTGGCTAGTTAAATTGTTATCCCAATTTTAGGAAAGATACCTTAGATGGAAATTTAATAATAATCAGTTATATTCATACATAATACATATTAAGAATTTGTAGAAAAAAATCGGTTCAGTTTGCCTCTACTACATTCTTGATTAAATTTCTTGAAAACCCTTTGTACATAAGGTCTTTTTAAAAGCAAAAAAACCCAACCCAAAAACACTATTTTAAATTTCATGTGCAAACTATATACCCCAGGACTAAAACTGCTCTGTGGGAAAAACAAAGTCAAATAAGAAAAATAACTTTTGTAATTTAAAAACAAAACAAACATTTCAAAAGCTTTTGATTAGAAGACTGTTTATAGCTAACAAAAGATATAACTTCTAAGGACCAAGAATCAGAAAATATAACTAAGACAAATCAGAAAGTATGGCTAAGAAAAGCTGGCAAATTTGAAGCATAGGCATGAAACGTGAAATTTCAACAAAATTCAAAATAAACTTTTAAAGTAAGTTTATTTTAGAATACACTTACATATTACTCACATTTCCCAGAAGAAAGATTTTTAGTTCTCACTTAACTTTAAATCATCACTCCTTCCTATCAAGCATTTGGGAGGTGTGCTTTAACCTGCCGTGCAGCAATTACTCACAGAGTAAGGAGGAAATCACTCAGCCCTGGAGGCAAGTGAAGTAGCCAAGTTTGAAAGGTGGCATCCTGTCCTATCCAAGAGTACAACAATGCTGAATGGAAAATAATTAAATCAAAATGGGCAACACTGGGATTTGAAATTGCCAATAAATAATGCTAAAAAAAATTGCTACCCAATTTAAGTTACCTCAGATGAAACAATGTACTTTTGCAGACAAAAGCGACCTTCTCCATAAAGAATTAATAAAGTAACCTATTTCTACCTGAAAGTTTGATTATTAAGAGCCTGCAATGAATGTCTTACAGAACTTCAAAATCAAGTATCTTTGTAACATTAAATTGCCCTTTTAAAGCACAGATGTGCAATCTTAGGGAGAGAAAATGCCTTCCTTATTAAGAAACACACGTGCTAGCAGGGAAGGAAGATTTGAAGAAGGAAATTCCTCCCCCCCTCTTTCTTTCCTCTTCAACTTTTTGCTTCTGCTATGGTAGAGACCAGGTAAAAATCTACACAATTCCATCCTTTCTAAAGAGACTCACAAGATAATAAATAAATAGCATACATGGGTAATCTATATGTGTCCTTTTCCACATTCAATATTCTGTAACGTATAGGTTAAAAAATTTCCACTACCATACTTCTGAAATATAAACAAAGAGTTGATTAAAAACTATCGTATATACACTTGCCTGGAAGTAAGCTCCATTAAACATAATGAGATTAATTTCTGAGTAAGTATGCATAGGATTGGACCATAATTCCTCTTCAAAGTAAAATGCAACAGAATCTTTTCTTTTTTCAATCTTCTTCTCCACATATAACAGAAATATATTTTCAGCTTACCTCCCCCCACTCCTCCCCTATTCCAACCCCACAGCAAGACACACACAAACATTATCAGATTCAAAAGCATCCCCTGTGCCATGAGAAAAGAAATGCTCCTAGGCTTCTTTGGGCAAAAACTTCACAACTGACTGCACATAGTTCCCGGCTTGGTTATTAGAAACGAAAAAGAGAAAGCGCCTCAAGTGCTTATTTTATTTGCTCTTTGCTTTATAGATTTTTTTTCGTCTTAAGAAATCCTTCTTTCTATAAGGGAAATCTGAGTTAGGAGCATACCAAAATTCTTCTGTGTTCTTGATTTTAATCTCCTCTAATAAAGGAACAATAAACGGAAATGTTAATTATTAAATCTAAATGGATTTAATAGACCTAAACTACTCATCTGAACTATTTTCTCATTGATATCCTTCAGTCCTAAACAGAGTCCTTTTTTATTATAATTTTAAACTGTGTGACATTAGAATAACAAGGTGCTCATCACTTTTATGGACTAAAAAGTTATCAGTCTGAGAAGAATGGAATTCAATGCCAATTTCCTAGTTTTCTTACAATATTGCACAATGGAGGTGTGATAAGACATCCTAATCCCTACTACCGTATATATTTCATATTCTGAAGTTCTTTCTTATCCCAATGCTCAATAAACTTTTTTTTTGGGGGGGGGGAATCTGGCACATAATGCATAAATGAATAGATTACCCAGGATTTTGATTATAATTTGCACTGCAAAGATGTTCCCAAATTAATTATATGAAACAGTAACAAATTAAAACTGTTGTAGTTTTAGGAAATTATTTGTACAAACCTATTTCAGATTTATATATAAATTATTCATACGCACCAAATATTCATTAAAGGACTCAACTGAACTTTGAATAACTTTCTAGGAAATCTCCAAAATATATATTGAACGACTTTTAATATATTCATTCCCAAATGAGAAAAAATAATTTTCTTAATCACTTTTCTGTTCTTGTTTTTTGCACAATAAATATCTGATCCAGATTGTTTTCTGTCCAGTTTTATAGAATCTGCCTGATTTTTTTTACTAATTCAGAATGAAAAAGATTACATATTTTAAAATCAAATTATCAAATTTACTTACCTTTAAATTTTAGCTTTATTTTAAAATACAATAAAAATTAAGATTACACTTCTTCATTGTAGCATCGGAATATTTTATACCAGAATAAAGTTACTCAGTGGATTTTACTTCTATATGTATATAGTATTAAATAAAGTTAATTTTGCATGTACTTTCTCAATAGAGTGCTCAATGCTGTTACCAGCTAACATATACAACTGATGAGCTCTATTGACTGAAGGTTAATATCATACACTATGTAAATTTCATACAAAATGGCCTATTAGCGGACAAGTCCCTTTCTTATAATAGTACATCTGGATAATATTCTACATTATCATATCAAGCAATACTTCAATTTCTTGTCCCGTCCCCCCCAATATCTAAAAATATTAAAGTTCTAATCTAGAGCTAAAAAATGGAATTGTCTGGAGTAGAAGACTGCCTTATAAACTTTATCTTCAAGAGACAAATGCAGTTTTTGGCTGGGGAACATATTTGAAGTTATCAATGAACTCAGGAAAGAGATCTAAAAATAAAGGACTTACAGCCACCATGAAAGTGCCCAACACACTTCTCTTAATACTGCCCTTAAAAAGAATATAATGCCTATTCCTATTTATGCAACGTGCATTATGAATTTGAGGAGAATGTGCTTAAATAGCTTTAAACAAAATATGAAATTCAAGAGAAAGTATTTTCTTCCAGGTACATACTTAAAAATGGAAGACGCCAACATTAACTAATTCTTATCAAACAAAAAAATTGCATTTATTGTATTTAAACTGATTTGCCTTACAAAACTTTGTATAAGGGCAGCATAAACATATGTGTAGAAGAACTAGGGTTTCAAACTTTAGTAATATGAGCAGGAAATAGATCTTAAAACTATTTGCCCCTGTTGTGGGAAAATGAATATTATAAAGATGGATTAATTCATTTCACAAATCTATGCAAACTATCATTCTTTCAATAGCTTGCTAGAAACTTCTCAGTTGTTCAAAGAAACGTGAAAATATGGGATACTGGCTGAGGTTTACTGGGTTATAGTCAGCGAACTAAACATCAATCTGAAACAATTGTAAAATTGTCCATTTAAGATTCATCTTAATAATGAAATTTTGATTTTCAATTTTTTTTAATTAGAAATCTCAGTTGATGCACTGAGCAATGTTATTTCAAGTGCCATTCCATCTGCTATTTACGTTTTAATCCACATTATACATTATAGATATTTGTATCGTTTTGTGCTTCTATTCATTTATAGAAGTCACTTATTTCTTTTGAGAAAGAATTAGAACCAGCATACTATATTAGGGTTATCCAGTAGTTTCCCTGATACTTTTAGCCTAAACTAACATTTCTAGTCATAGATGACATTAAAAAGGAAATCCAACAAGAAAATGATGCGAAGCTGACTGATGGAGCTTCTTTGACAGTGTTATATTCTGCGCAATAAAAATATGTGTAAAACAAAACTTCCTTTAAAGTCACAGTAAAAGGAAATGTTCTTTTGTAACTTTTATTCCACCTACCCTTTCAAAAAACAGACCTATTACTTTTTTAAAAAGTTGCTTGCAATAAAATCATTTAAAAATTAGTCCAACTGAAGCATTTTCTAGCTATTTAATGTTTTTCTACCATCCCAACGTTTTACAATCCCCAAGAAGAGAACGAACACAAAAGCTGGTTTAGTTTTGTTTTTTGCTGGGCAAGAATTTGAATCAAGTTACTGCCAGAAAAGTTACTCCACGAAGTGAAGTTGGGGGGTGAAGGGAAGAGCAGGCATCAGCCGTCCCGATCCGAAGCTTTCCCTCTCCCTCCCCACCCCCCCCCCCGGGGGG
>JAOYMU010000263.1:43722912-43738733 GCA_025802295.1 Psammodynastes pulverulentus | reverse complement strand
TGAACTGCTAGGTTGGCAGAAGCTGGGACAAGTAACAGGAACACACCGCATTACATGGCACTAGGGATTTGAACCACTGAACTGCAGACCTTTCAATCAACGAGCTCAGCGTTTTAGCCACTGAGCCACCACGTTTCAAGATAGGAATTATCAAAAGCAAATTTCATGTCAGTGTACTTATTTGCCATCTCATGGAAATGGGCACAGTCCTTTAATTCAGCACTGGGAAAAGTCCCAGACCCATGTAGCCCAAGAGATCTAGAACATAAGGAATGTCTCTTTAATTATGAATTTTGCAAATCTTAGATTCCCCTTTGAAGATGATGCAAACTCCCATATGGTTTTTTGGGGATACGTGAAAAGTTGATAAAAAAATTTAATGATACATCTCATTCTTTCCTTTGATTTTCATCTTCTCTTACCTGTTCCTTCCTTCCAATCTTTCTCCAAACTTCCTCCACAAACAGTTTATCATTCATTCATTCATTCATTCATTCATTCATTCATTCATTCATTCATTCATTCATTCATAGTTAATTTGTATATCAACCCATCTCACAGAACAAGCCTCTCTGGGCAGCTTACACTAAGTTAAAGCAATCAATCAATATTTAAAAATCATTATAATTTTTAACAACTAATCAAAAACTATAAAATACTGAACAAAAATAAAAACTAGATGAAGGGATGTTAATAACAGTGAAGCCACCTCAGTAGGTCATCCATCTCCTGAGATCCCCATACCTGCTGATACAACCAAGTCTTGCGGGACCTTCGGAAGCTCAGATGAGACGAGGCCAATTTCACCTGAGGGCGGGGAAGATTCCACAATGCAGGTGCCATCATTGAAGGCCCACTGCTTAGGGACTTTTAAATGAAGCTCCCTAGATGAAGGAACTTGTAACATGCCCTCTCTGTTGAATCTGGTGAGACAGGCAAATGAAACTGGGGAGAGGCAGTCCTTCAAATAACCTGGTCTCATGTCATGAAGGGCTTTAAAGCTCAATACCAGCACCATGAATTGGACCCAGAAACAAACTGGTAACCATTGCCACTCATGAAGCAGAGTGTAACTTGTGCTCTTCAAGAAAAACAAATAATTGAATGTGTTCCTGCATTCTGCACTTCCTGAAGTTTCCAGATACTCTTCAAGAAAAACCCCATATACAGCACAGTTCTCCTTATTCCTTTTGCTCCTCCACTGATTAGTGCCACTGTTGTAGTTACCGGTATTTACGTTTAGGGCATTGCACACATATTCAAATTGGAAGGGCTTTGGCCACTTGGTCACATGTTTATTTTTATATCAGTACACTAGTTTCTAATTCTAAAGTTTGATATCTGGATTGTAGATCAGGATAATTTAGTAATTTGTTCAAATCAATAAGACATTTTTACTCTGAGTTTCATTGAGGATCCATTGGTGCTACATTGTCAGCCTAGAAAATATTTTGTTTAATCATTCATAAAAACTTATTTTAATCAATTATGAGGATGTTTGAACTTCATGTAAAATGTATTTATAAACATACATTGGAATTTCTATTTTTCAAGTTATCGCCAAACAAGCAGTACTCCAATACTGTACTTGGAAATATCTCATAGCCTGCAATTTCAGCTGCTATCTATAATTTCCTCATTTCTTTAAAGATCTACCACAGGAATGACAATGTTCAGGAGATTTCATAAGAAATTCTGGGAAAACTGCTTTATTCTTGGCTGACTCTTCACACTATCTTAACTATGTCAGTATATCTGTCTATAGGTTGGCATGTTTACAAACATGTTTTTAGAAGTGCCAAAAATAGATGCCTCACAGAACAGTGTTAAATGTTTTAGATGCTTTATCTGAGTTATAGCCCCAGTATAATACACTTTAATTTTCAGCTTACTTTATAGAACAGTTGTACCCAATAAAACAACAGTTTTAGCCTCTGTGTATAGTTCTGAGTGGTCAGGACTCTAGGTTTTCATAAGTGAAGGCTTATACAGGAATCTAGATTGACAATCATCCTGACTTTTTTGACATCACTGAAGAAAGCTAGCTCAAAACCATTCCTGGTCATCTATTATCCATCAGAATACAGATTCTGAACTTGTTAGTCTGACAAAACATTTGTGAATAGAGGTAACAAGAGGGACCACAAGGAATGTTAAATGTTTCAGAATGCTCATCTTTGTATAAACAGGGAAAAATTCCAACTAGCAACATTCAAGTTCAAGATACTCCATTTCTCCTCTCCCCCTATTTTTCATTTTTTTGTTATTTTCTTTGTTCTAGTTATGGATGGTAGACATTTTCAATCTACCCAGAATTGCTTTCTTTTAAAAAATTGTGTTCTGCAACTTTAAAAGTGTTTTGAAGATTGAGCAATGGTGCAATTGTTATTTTATTTTAAATTCTGAACTAAATGCTCTTATCAGGTTCTCCTTTGGGATGATAATGTGTTTTGCTTCAATTTTCTTAAATTGTAAGAAGCCTGGTCTGCCTATTGTTTCACTTCAAAAGAGGGTCATCATGGACCTATACTCAAAAGTCCTCCCTTGACAGTAACTTTAGTTTGAAAAAGAGCTTTCCAGACTTAGATACTCCCCACATTGTTCAGATTTTGGAAGGCATGATATATTAGCTTTACTATAAACTTTTGGAATCAATGGGTATATGAATGTGAAAGCAACATTGTTTGCATGAATATTGTTGATTCACAAAATGGCTGCATCGAAATATGACCACAGTTGAGGACCAGTCTAAGAAGGATCTCAAAACCAATAAACGTACCTAGTTCAGATTCAGCATAAAAGGCAGGCAGAAAGACAGAGAACAGTTTAACTCTTATGAATGTGGGCCTTACCCAAACTTTGTCAAGGATATTTCCAAATCATTTTAAAAACATAGTAGGAATGGCTATGTATTTGGGTAGACAGTCCAGAAAGAAGTCAGGCACAAAGTGTATGCCTGCAATGAGAATTAAAAGTTTGCTCAAAAGCAAAAACAAGCAGGGATCTATGGGGTAAAAAGCCGCAGTAGTATAGAAAGTTGTTGGAGGTGGATGATAATCATAGTAGCAAAGACATCATTTCATGTTGTGAGAAAAAGACAATGTTAAACCTACCTTGCATTTTACTAAAAAAAACTATACAGGAAGATAATAGAAAACTTTTGACAATACAATGCCAGATGATGGACCCCTCAGGTTGGATGGCATTCACTATGCTACTGAGGAAGAGCTGAGGATATTTTTAGAACAGTAATTATGTTTATGCTATGACTAAATTAAAGCCTTCAGAATATTTAGTTGCTAATGTCATGCAGGAAAAGAAAATCCAAAGTTCAAAGAAAGAATTACATTGGGAACTTGGAACATAAGAAGCATGAACATGAATAAGAGCCACACAGCGAAAGATGAACTCAACCAATTGCACATTGACATTTTAGGCATCAGCAACTTGGAATGACCTGGAATTGGACACTTTCGGTTAGAAGATTGTGCTGTTTATACTCAGGATACAAAAATCAAAAAATGGCACTGCTTTCATAGTCAGGAAGGATATAGCAAAGAAGTATTTGGCTACTCTGCAGACAATGGCCAAATATTATCAATTCAACTTTGTAGACAACCTTTTAAAATGATACTTTATTCAGGTTTATTCTCCAACCATTGAAGTGAAAGAAGAGTAGGTTGATCTGTTTTATGATCAAATTCAACATGGAATAGGCAGAACATGCCGGCAAGATGTGTTAATTATGTGTTAGTGTTTCAACTTCTCCCCTCAGGATGCTGCTATAGGGCTTTGCTTGCTAAAACGACAAGACACAAAGGCAGCTTTTTCCCTTTTGCCATCACTCTGCTGAACATCTAATTCCCACAGTACTGTTTTATGTCTAAGGATATTTACCCATGCAGTATGGCTGTATTAGTAGTATCCTTCTCATCTTTTCCATTATTCATCTTTTCTACTGCTTATTTAGTATCCTATGACTATAACTAAGTGTAATATTTTTATGATTCATGATGAATGTATTATGATTACTATGATCATGAGTTATCACTTATATCTTTATGTACACTGAGATCTTATGCACTGAAAACAAATTCCTTGTGTGTCCAATCACACGTGGCCAATAAAGAATTCTATTCTGTTCTATTCTGTTCCGTTCCATTCTGTTCCATTCCATTCCGTTCCGTTCCGTTCCGTTCCGTTCCATTCCATTCCATTCCATTCCATTCCATTCCATTCCATTCCATTCTTCATTGGAAACCTAGAAATAGGCCAAGGAAACAGAAATGAAGCAAGAGAATAGTTTCCAATTTCTACAATTCCAATGATTTATAACAGCAGTCCCCAACCTTTGCAGTTTGGTGGCCCAGCTGGGGGGGAGGGGAACTGGGACACACGAGCAGCAGGCCAGGTGCACATTTGCACACACACAAAGCTCTTGCACTTGTGTGAGCGGTGGGCCGGTGCACATATACACAAGTCCCCGCTGGCCTGTCACTCACGTGCATGAGTGCCCACCAGCCTGCCACTCAGGAAGTTGAACTGCGCATGCATACGCATGCTCTGGCCATCCACTCACATGGCCCAATTTCAAATAGGCCATGGCCCAGGAGTTGGTGACCTTGATTTATAATATTCATTGCTAATATATTCTTCCAACAACCAATGTAGATGGATATCACTAAGTAGAGTACTTGTATCTTGTGGGTATATGAGGTACAAGAATTGACTTGTAACAGTAGAAACACTCTGGGAGCATGTGCAACTTCCAAGTCAAGCTAAGTCAGAAGAATAAGGCCAAGAGGTTTCCATAATATATTGAATATATACCCACTATTTTGAAGAAGAATGTAGGAATCACTTTGAATTCTTGAATGTCATTGATAGTGAATGAGGGGAACTGTGGAATTAATTTAAAGAAGTTGTTAAGGATAAATGTTAAAAGAGACTGTGAAACGTGAAGAAACAAAAGAAAGCAAACTGGATATCAAAACAAATCATGAAAATTACCATGAGAAGAGAAACCAAAGCCAAGAAAGACAAAAATCTCAGAAACAACCCTAATAAATAATTTCACAAAACTCTGTAAAGACATTAAAAAAGAAAGTCTTCCAAAAAATTTACAGACTAAGAAGAAAGTTCCACTTCAAATTGGCATCTTAAAGGATGCCAATAGACATAGAGTACTGATTGAAAGATTAAAACTGGAAGAAATAAACTGAAATTTTGTACAGTAGAGATGTACATATTCCCTACTTCTAGTTCAAGAACTTTTAGTTCTAAAACACAGGGTTATATCATCACTCTGTTCATTACCAAGTCAAAACGCTATGAGAATTGATGGAATATCTACAAAATTTTGGCAAGCACCAAAAGAAGAATCTGTAAAGATTTTAACCAAACTGTGTCAGCAAATTTGGACAATGACACAGTAGCTTAAAGGTTGGAGGAGGTCAATCTACATACCACTACCAAAGAAAAGAGACTTGACAGAGTCTAAAAGATATTGTCTGCTAATCTTATTTTCACATCCTAGCAAAATAATGCTTAGGATGATCCAACATAGGTTAGAACCCTACATTCAAAGGGAGATACCAGTTTCAAAATTCAGAAAGAGAAAGAGAGAAGGGAGGTAAGTGGATTTAATATATTGAGGAATATTGAATTGGAAGAAAATAAGTTTTGTTTTTAAAAGTGGAAGAAGAAACAAATAATCCATGCTATGCTGATGACATTACTCTAAAAGTTGAAAATCAAGAAGCTCTAGTAATGAAAATCAAAGAGCACTGTGTAAAAATTTGAACTAATATTAAATATATAGAGATTCAAACTAATGACAACCAGCCTTAGAACTGACAGTGAATATACTGAATTGGATAGCATAGTAATGAAAACCTCAGAAAAGATACTTTGGTGTCTGATAAATAACAGAATCATGCAGGCAACAGTTTTTCCTAGAATGTTCTATGGAAGTAAAAGTTGGCTCTGAAGCAGCAGAATAGAAAGAATATTGATGAATTTGAACTTTGATGTTGCAGAAGACTCCTTGAGATATATTGGATAAAGAAAACAAACAAATGGTTAATAGAACAAATAAATTCAGAGTTCTTACTCAAAACACAAAGTCAAACTCTCATATTTTGAACACATTATGCAAAGACCGAGGTCTCTGGAATAGTCTATAATGTTGGGCAAGTTGGAAGGAAAAAGAAGAGGACAACCAGTATCAAAGTGGATAAACTCAATTACTGTAATGAAGGATACACCATTGGAAGACCTGAAGGACCAGGTTGAGTCCAGATCATGTTTGAGAAAATCTAACTGTATGGTTTAAGAATCAACAGCAGCCTGATATCACATCATTATCTTATAGTTACTTATATTTGTAAAATAGAAACTATTCTGATTTTCTTCATCTTCTCTTTTCTTTATTACCATAGCACCTCATTGCTCCTTGCTATTCACCCCAAAGTTTGGAAATGACTTTTTTCCTACCCTTTCCCAATCCAGATATTTGGGGGGATCTTCCATTTTATTTTCCTTGCTGCTGGGTTTGTTTGTTTTTTCTATCTCTACTGAGTCTGTTCACGGTGCTGGAGTTGCAAGATTGTTCTTGCTGTAAGAACTGCTCTCAGCCTGCACTTCTGCCTCCTGCACTACAGTTGCTAAGGTTCTGGGATCTGTCTCCTGGTCACTGTAAGCCAGGGATATCTGCTGTTAGGTCTCTGCGTTTGCCTCACTGGTTCTGGTACTGTTTGGCTTATGCCGCTCCCCTTTGTTCTAGTAGATTGGCATGGCTACCTCCATTAGCTTGATTGATCTAGGTCTGGTCGTTTGGCCAGAGTGGCTTCATCACTGTGACTATCATTAATCAAAGGGGTGGAAGAGAAATGCTGCTGATATTATCCTAGTTTTGCTATCCCTTTCCCATCAAGGTGGCGCAATGGCTCAGTAATTAAGATGCTGGCTGGAAAAGCCGACAGCTGAGTTCGAGACCCAAATGTTGCTCAATGGGGTGAGCTCCCATCTCTGCCTAGCTCCTGCCCACCTAGCACTTCAGTGGGGAGGAAACAGTGCTCCATGATGTCATGCTGACCACATGACCATGGAAACATCTTCGGACAGCAGTGGGTCAATGAACCTTGAAATGTAAATGAGTGCTGCTCCCTATAGTCAGTTATAACTAGTGGAGTAAAATCCACAGGCTCTCCTTTCCTCTCTTTCTTCTCATCAGGCTACAGGTTTTTCCTACTTCTTGTTCCCTCCCTCTTTTCTGCAGCCTTTTCATGCCACAACCTTTTCTTCCACTCTCCTCTTCTTTACTCAACAGACCCACATACTTTGTTTACACCATCCTTTTTATCAATGGTGGTGGTGATGATGACAATAGTATTTGCCTTTTGAAGCAGGATAAACTTATTTTAAAGGCAGGAAAAGGTATGATAGATTTTCTGTGTGGAATTTCTTCCTAAAATGGGAGCCAGTTTGGTCTAGTGGTTAAGGCGCCTGGCTAGAAACTGGGAGAATGTGAGTTTTGGTTATTCAACCCTCTAGTCATCCACTCAACCCTATATCAGCTCTGCCCAACTTACAGGTTGTTCTTGTAGGAAAAATAGAGGAGGAAGGTATGTTGGATATGTTCTCTTACCTTGAGTTATTTGTAACAAATAAACAAACAAATAAAATACACCTGAAATGAAAACTAAGGCATTTCTACACCTTACCCTTTCTGCTCCCACCTTGCAATCATCTTTACTTCTGCTCACCTCAAAATAATGAAAACATGCACAGTAAACGAATCAGTTAGATTTTTTAGCAGCTGATCAACAGAAAAGTGGAAAAAAGATAATCCCCTGCCCCTATCCCAAAAGAACAGAAATTCCTTCAGCTCCATTCCAGTTAAAAAAGAAATCAATTGTTAGTGCATGCACACAAACACACACACAACCTCATTTCAATACATATCTGCATTTATTGGATTAATTGTATTGGCTGGCTGATTGAGTAGAGGCTATGAGGGGAAGTTTTAAACTATGATGGTGAATTGTCAAGTGCTTTTCAATTTATTTATGGCTGCCCTTCTCAAATACATAAGTATGTACACATAACAAAAACTGAAAAACAATATAACAAAATTATAAATAGCAGAAGTAGCTGCCAGGAAAAAATCCACCATTAACAGACTCACACCTCCAGATCCCCAGGCTAGATAATAAAACTAGGTTTTTCAAGCTTATGAACAGCCAGCAGGGTCAGTCTTTGTGGGAACGATGTTCAAGAGGGAGAGTGCCCTGACCAAAAAGACTCTCTTCCTGGATCTGACTTGATGGCACTTCTTGATGTATGGGACATGAGGCATCTCTCTTCTGTCAAATCTAACAGGATTAGTGGGGGAAGAGAGGCTGTGGTAAATTGTCACAATCATTATATGGTGCTGTAGTGGCTTGAATGGAAAAGTGAGAAATACATCCTAAATAATGCCTACTAATAGGAAAGTTTATAATATCTAACCTTATAGTAAGAATGGTTAATAGATGTATTGAATCTCAGAGCTAGGAGACAGAGTGAGGGAAATGTTCCTGCCCTTGGAAATTGGCCCATAAACCACCCATAAGCACCGCAGAGCTATAACAGTAAAAAAGGAAACACTAGCCTCACTCTGATTTTTCTCTTTAAATGGCACAGGTCCAGAAGTGTCAACTCATCTCTCTAAACCAGCCAATGATATGAAATTGGATAGAACTGCTTCTGAACTGTTGCAAATCTCTTACCAAGAGGCGGTATAAGATTTTTCCCAAATAATTTATCTTTTGGTGTGGAGAGATGAGGTGATCATATAGTCCTTTCCCTCACTTTTAGTTAGCACGAGTGAAATAATGGCCTGACAACCACAGTGTCACCCTTGTTCACACAACACTGTCCTTATCTTCTCCTCAAGCCATATTTTAAATAATCTTATGCTGAGCTTTCAAATTGCACAAAATAATTTATTTTTGCTGCTTAATCTGACAAGAGCCAAACTGTTTAAATTTTATCAGTCTTGATTGGTTACTGGCAGATTCCTGGAGAAGGTCCCCATATCTTTCAAGGAGAGGGGGACACTTTTACTATTCATCAGCCTACTGATATCTTCCAAATATTCTCTCTCCCTACATAGGAGTGTGTGTGTAGAAATATTTCATTAGCCAGCAGAACAGCAATCAGAATCAGGCAACATATTTCTCTACTCTTGGTGAGGAAAGGTTCTTAGATTCACTGAGAATATACTCTTTAGAGGAGGGAATAGAAGGGGAACTTACCAAATTTGCGGGTGAAACTAAGCTGGCAGGAATAGCCAGCACCCTAGATGATAGGCTCAAGATCCAGATGGAGCTTGACAGACTTGAACACTGGGCCTTATCTAACAAAATGAAATTTAATGTAGAGAAAAGTAAAGTCTTACACTTAGGTAAGAAAAACCAAAAGTGCACATATAGACTGAGTGAAACCAGCCTTAATAGCAGTAATTGGAGAGGGATCTTGGAGTCTTAGTGGACAAGTAATTAAATATGAGCCAACAGTGTGCGGCAGCAGCAAAAAAAGCCAATACAATCCTTAATTGCATTAACAGAGGGATACAATCAAAGATCAAGTGAGGTACTAATACCATTCTATAAAACCTTAGTAAGACCACACCTAGAATACTGCATCCAGTTTTGGTCACCATACTCTAAAAAAGATGTTGAGATTCTAGAAAAAGTGCAGAGAAGAGCAACCAAGATGATTAGGGGCCTGGAGGCTAAAACATATGATGAACGGTTGCAGGAACTGGGCATGGCTAGCCTAGTGAAGAGAAGGACCAGGGGAAACATGATAGCAGTGTTCCAATATTTGAGGGACTGCCACAGAGAGGAAGGGGTCAAGCTATTTTCCAAAGCATCTGAAGGCCAGACAAGGAATAATGGTTGGAAACTGAACAAAGAGAGATTCAACCTAGAAATAAGGAGAAATTTTCTAACAGTGACAACAAACAACCAATGGAACAGCTTGCCTTCAGAAGTTGTGGGAGCTTCTTCACTGGAAGCTTTCAAGAAGAGTCTAGATAGCCATCTGTCAGAAATGGTGTAGGGTCTCCTGCTTGGGCAGGGGGTTGGACTTGGGCAGGGACTACAAGGTCCCTTCCAACTCTGTTAAATTTGTTAACCATGGAAGCAAACTCTTTCTATCCAATTCTCAGGAGAGGTGAATGTTATTCTGTTATTTTATGAAACTGTTCAGAAAGAAAGAGAATCTTTCTCAGATTGAGCCCAGCCATGACAGGCCTGTCCAACAAAGTTTAGGCCCTTTCTGTCTGAGCAAAAGGGAAGCTTCATCCATCAGGTGGTAATCGTTCTGTACTAACACAGAAGAATTGATTCTAAGGCAGAAGGCAACAGAAGTGAGACCATTAACTGATCAGCAGAGATGCATGGAAAGAGGAATGGCTCAATTCACTTCTCATGCAGACGGGATGCTGTGTTCTGGTAATGCCCTCAAGCCTACCTCATTTCAAAGCATTCCAAACATTCAGTCAATGTAAAGCATTAGGGGAAAAAAGGTTATCGTGATATACAAGAGAACATATCAAGCATCTCTCTTCTAGCTGTTAAAAGCCGCATTAATAAGGAAGCAAAAGAGGCAACTGATCCTCTTGAAGCAACTACAGGTAGTCCTCAACTTACTGCCACAATTGAGCCCAAAATTTCTGTTGCTAAGTGAAACATTCGTTAAGTGAGTTTTGCCCCATTTTATGACTTTTCTTGCACCAGTTGTTAAGTGAATAACTGCAATTGGTAAGTTAGTAACATAGTTGCTAAATGAATCTGGTTTCCCCATTGACTTTGCTTGTCAGAATATCGCGAAAGGTGATCTCATGACCCTGGGACACCACAACCATCATAAATTTGAGTCAGTTGCCTGAATTTTGATCATATAACCATGGGAATGCACCAGTGGCCATAAGTGTGGAAAACGGTCATAAGTCACTTTTTTTCATTGCCGTTGCAACTTTGAATGGTCACTAAATGAACTATTGTATACATGAGGGCCACCTCATGTTTTGCAAACAACTTTGGGATTTTAATTATTTAAAAACAGGTGCTTTGTTGTACATGTTCTTATGTGTTATGAAGCATCTGTTTCAAATGCTTTGCGCAGCCCAAAAGAATCTAGCAGCCCAAAAGAACCGGAGTCATACCCAATCCATTATCCTCTTTCTGACATTTGCCAGTCATAAGCAGAGCATGTGTGTCCTATCTTGCCACTAGTTATCAAGGATATATACTCTCTGACTATGATGGCTTTATTTTAGCAGTCATGGCTAATAGCTACTGATAGGTCTATTCATATTTATTATTGCAACAATAAATGCAATAAGGATCGTAATAGTACTTGCATGTTGAAGTCATAGAGAAATCAGTACTAATAATGATTTGCACTAATACAGTTGCTGGGGGAGGTGTTACTTAATAATAATCTATTGTGCCTATGCAGTCCTGATGGTTGGACTGAGCTATAATTTTACCAAAGCATATATCAGATTTAAACTAAATGGTGTCACCTCTCAAAGTGCAGCTTAATGAGTACTTTATATACTATAACCTTTTAAGTAAGACAGATAATTATCTGGATTATTGTTTGAACCTCTAATATTAATGTGATAAATTAACACCAATGCTAATTAATAAACATTAGTTTTCAAGAAGCAGATATTTAAAAACTAGAACTCCTACTGTTTTAAGGTTACCCCTTTTTCCCCTACTTATATAAATGTCAGCTTACAAAATACATTCAAATGTAAAGCTATGTGTCAGGTTTTCCTAAATGTTCGATAGCTAAAAGTAAGGAGGAAATGCAAAGTGAACAAATAAAATTCCGTGACAAGTTCCCAACCTCACCAACTGGTAAGCATTGCTAACTTTAGTTTACTTTGGATAAGAATGCACTGACAGCTTAAATATTTGCCTGCAAATATAGATATCCTTTCCTTATATATAAAGCCATAAAAATTACGAGATCCTATTAGTCTTTAAGCAGGCTAATAATAAATGCTTCCCAGCAGGAGAAGGCAGAGAAATGCACTCATTTACCAATAGTAGTCAGCAAAGAAACACAACAGCCCTTTTCCTTGCAAATACCACATTCATTTTCATAGAACATCAAAGAAACTTTGATATTTTTTTTCATAATAATTAAACATCAAGTGGATCAACAATATTATTTGTGGCTATGATAATTATTTGTGTTAATGATGAATGATAATTTCTAAGCATTGTAGAAGCTATTAGGACAACGTTCATTTAGAAGTATTATTTTTTGTTTGAACCTCAATCATATTTATTAATTTACAATGTCCATTGGAAATATTGTGTTCGGTCCAGCAGCACATTTCTAAAAACTGGGCTTGTCTTTGAATGCCTCTTCTCTTCCCTGGAGAATTTTGGCACAATTTAATAGACTCCTGGAATTACCAATGAACTACTTTTGAGATAGCTGGCTTAAATTGGGTGCCTCAAGTATGATCCTGTGTCATTGTATTACTAATTATTCAGCACTTTCCTTCTATTGTGGAGGAAGGCAGGAAGGGGGCAGATAAGGAAAGACAACTGACAAATCCTGACCAAAAAAACAACAAGCACCTCAGTCCCAGAAAACTCTGATGATGCAAGCAAACCTTGTCCCTTTGACTGCACCTCACATAATCGATACCCTTTTATCCCATTTTCAGAAGAAGAGATGGGGGGGCTACAGGACCAAAAATGGCAGCTCAAGATTAGTTTGGTACAAAAATATACGTGGCTCTAGGAATTTCTATATTAGTTTCTATATTTCTTTCCACTGGCAAGAAATAAAAAAACACGCTTTCCGTAATTTTTTTTTTTAAAAACTGTTTATTTAACTAACACACACACACACACACCAAAAAAGGCATGAAAATTTGAGGCAAAGCTGCAATCAAACCCTGTTATTTATTTTTAACCAAGCATTACATTTTTTGGTAACTGATTGTTAGTCTACATGCTTTCCATACATACAGTCCTCAGTGTAGCCACAGAGAATGAGACCTGAATGCCAGGAAACTCTGTTCAAGTCTCACCTCAGCCATGAATTCACTAGGTGGCCTTTCTCCCAATTTCAATGCAGAAGATACTGGTGTACCTTAAGCTATAAAGTTTAGCCCTTTTCCAAGTCTCCCATCTCTAGGAACAAGTCAAAAACTCTATCCGTAGCCAGGATGAGTTATGGGAACAGGCCATTTGGATGGTTTATAGAATTGGGTACATCTGGAGAGCACCAGGTTGGAGAAAGTTGCTTTGCTGCAATGTAAACATTTGCCACAACTCACATTCCAGGTACGTGGTCTATCAATGAACCACAAAACAAGCTGCTCTATTCCCAGAGAACCCTTTCTAGTCATTGTTTGAGTGTTCTGCTTGATGGTTCTTAAGCTCCTAGAAAAAAGAGAGAGGAACAGAGGCTAACAAATGCTGCACTCTGAGTAACCTTTGTTTTGAACTGCTTAACTAGAAAAATGAATGTAGCTTCTAAAATAATCATCAGGGGGGAAAATTAAACATGGGTACAAGTAGAATTGCCATGGAGCTTTTACAGCTTACTGCATGGGTCATAATCCAGTTGATGCAATTATATACTGGCTTTATCCACTGCTCTCCAACAAGCTAGATGCCAAGTCTTCAAACAATATATGATTTTTGTAAAACATTGCCCCCAGCTCATCTCAAATTGTTATGAGTATAAGCTCTTCCAGAAACCAAACTTTGCATTCTACAACTGTTCTGGCTACAGTATAAAACATACCTGAGATTAATTAACTGTTTTCAATACAGGATGTATGTCATAGAAATGTAGAACACATTATTGCTTAAGCATCCAACCCAATCAGAATATTCCATATTTAGCCTACTGTAGAGTTAAGTAAAGAGAACTGTTAGCCAATCAGTTCTGTGTTGCTGTCCAGTAACTTAGTATCTCACAGGTTCATGTCCCACCTCTCCGTCCCTCCCACCCCTCTCTCTCACACACACACACTCACACACTCACAAGCACACTAGTATTCCCTTGAGTATTTGTGCATTTGAACTTCTTAGCCCAAGCATGCAGATCACTGTTCCTGATTCCAGGAAACAGAAGCAGGACAAGCACTCGCATCAGTCTTGTGAAATCTACAGACAACTCTGTAAGCCAGGTTCCTGTGTTTTATTTTTAAGGCCCAGTGACTTTCTTACAGATACACCAAGACTTCCTTTGAATAACAAGATCTCTCATCCTCCCGCTCAGCATTCCTGCTTTCTTGCTATCTCTTCCATTCTGCTTCCATTCTGCTTTTTTATCCTGTCTTACAATAGACCAGTGTCAAAGAAATTAATTTACAAGGGAAGTTCCACCCGTGTTATGCACCATAGAGCACTACCTCTGCCCCAGGCACATGATGAGCTATAAACATTTCAACTGATGTGGCTGAAGGACCAAATTCCTCTTTCGGAAACCCAGGGGAACCGGTGGGCTTGTTGACGCCAGTGGCTTGTCAGCTTTACTTTTGAATGTGCTACTGCATTAAGCTAGCTTCTTAAGGTTGTTGTCTCATGCAGTTTTCTTTTTTGGCATCTAATATTAAAATAGTAATGACTGTGGCAGAAAGATAATAAGCTTCAGTCAGATTAGAAGGGGCAGGTTCTTATCTCAGACCGCTGAAGACACACGTCTTTCACCTGCTTCTTTAATATCCCTCATCTTTCATTCCTGCCGCCTAACCCCCACCCACTGACTTAGAACAAAAGGGGTATTATTGTTCTGGGTCTTTTCAGGCAGCAGCCAGGAAGACCTCCTTCTTCCCTGCTCCCCCCCCCCCACCTCCAGCCCTATTCTCTGAATGAGCAGCAATTTGAAATAAGCATTTTTTGTACCCCTGCTGCAGCTGAGCTAAGTTTGACAAGGCAGCAAACTTTAGGAACAGCAAAGCGGGGCTTGTAGAAAGTTAATGAAACAAGA
Source organism: Psammodynastes pulverulentus (assembly GCA_025802295.1). NCBI lineage: Eukaryota > Metazoa > Chordata > Lepidosauria > Squamata > Psammodynastidae > Psammodynastes > Psammodynastes pulverulentus. Next base: position 43,723,706 of record JAOYMU010000263.1, on the reverse strand, counting down.
GTTACCGAAGTTGGGGGGGGGAGAGGAACCAAAGAGGAAGAGGAAGCCACTGTAATCATGATGTTAATGAAGTAAAAAAAAACGAAGCAAAGAATTTGGTTTTAAGAGAAAAACATATATAGTTGTTGAATGGATATATATGAGACCCATGGAGATCTTGTATGCTGTGATATCAATTTAAGGAAGATAAAACTATCTGCAATAAAGACAACATGAATTGTTTATTAAGAATTATTATGAGCAGAACAATGCCTCTCTGTATATTTTCTATTTTTACTTTCAAACATGTACAGAAATGTTTAAGACATCAGTTCTTAAGCATTTACTACTGTACAAGCAGCTCTTTTCTGTGAGTTCAAGAACAAGATGCCGAGTGTTCTACGTGAGATTTAAATGCCCAGTATAAAAGTAATTTCTTTTCAGTATACAGCTGTTAAAGAAAATGCTACTTGCATTGCATTGGTTGGGACTGGCATCTTTGGCTCACTTATTTAGGCCTCCTTCATCCTTTCCCTACAGCCTACAGAGAGTCAGGTACAGCATGGATGAAGCAAAGAAGCAGTGATACAGCAAAATAAGACAAAATAACAAAATGATAAAGGAAAGGTTCAGAATGGATTACAGAGTAATGTAGTTTTTCCTAGTAGGAGGATTATCTTCCCTTTCCTACATACTATGGATTGACACATGGGTGAGGGGAATTTAGGATGCTTCCTGCTCCTATGCAATCATTTCTTTTTCTCACATTCACACCAATCCATAAAATTCTCTGGATTACAAGACTAGGCCAACTA
>JAOYMU010000263.1:43672697-43682837 GCA_025802295.1 Psammodynastes pulverulentus | reverse complement strand
TAGAGTTGGAAGGGACCTGGAAGGTCTTCTAGTCTAACCCCCTGTTCGAGTGGGAGACCCTATGTCATTTCATTGTGCAGTCTTTGTTTGAAAGCCTCCATGATGGAACACCCACAACTTCTGAAGGCAAGCTATTCCATTGTTGAAATGTTCTCGCTACTAGGAAATTTCTCCTTAGTTCCTTTTGAAGAATAGTAAAATTCTTATTTTGTTGTTTGTTTTATTGGATGAACAAGTTTTACCTGTTCCTGTTGGAGCTGTTATATTCATAAAGTTAATTTTTATCAGCTTTTCTTTTACTATAGTAAAATAATGTGTTCATATTTTACGTTTGTTTACCTCACAGACTGAGGTGTGTAAGTAGCAGAATATGGCAAGATATAAATACTGGGTATAAAAAAAGATCCATTAGAATCCCAATGTTGACATCCAATTAAAGTGCTCTTCTCAATTTGGTGCTTGCGATGGAACCTAAATTCTGCCCTTCATGAGTTCAAGAGAAGTCAAGAACAATGTTGTGTAAGAGATGATTGGAAGGTGGGAATGGAGCAGGTGAGGAGAAGATGACAGAGTCGTAAAGAATCTCTTGTATCACATGCCAAGGCCAAGATCCATTTCAATAGTAACTCAGCAACTGAATCAGCCTTTAGTAGTAGCGGGGGAAAAAATTTAGGGGAGCAATATTTTGAGTTAGGGAATCAGAGACAGTTGCTTTTAACATGTAAGTGTGGCTCCAGTTTCTTCTATGTGGTAGCAAAGCAGCAGCACAGTCTGTCAGTTAATTGCCTGGAGCTTTTCTTCCCACTGATGAATCAATCAGTTAACCAATTAAAATAAGCATTGCATAATCTCAATCCAAGTGGCATTTTGAGGATATTTAATTAAGATAGCTGTTTTCCTCAGCAAAATTTGCAGAGAATCATTTGTTGTTTTGAAGATCAGCTTAAGCACACAGCTGCAATCAAGAAACATGCAAAAAAATATTGACAACAGTGGCCACCACAATGAACACCCTTTTGGGGGCCAAAACACCAGTGAAAAGTGCCCATCATTAATCTATGGATAATGAATTTATTTATTAATTGCACTGATTAATGTTTTCATCCTTAGCTTATATCTCCAAGGTGCCACAGTATAAAATTAAAGATTATAGCCTAAGGAGGTTTTAAGGATTGCAGTCCCCCAGATGAAGATATGCTTATGTTAAAGTCTATGAAAATGAGTATGCAAAACAAGAATGACAGCTGCAGACACAAGGAGCTTTACACAAATAAACCCAGAAGGTAATACAGAAGCTTAGGAACATTATAGTTTTACATGTTCACACAGATAGGCACACACACACACACACACACACACACACACACACACACACACTGTCCTAGATGTTTCTTCCATACATATCAGAAAGATTGTTTTAACCTCAGTCTGAAGCCAGTTCTGATGAATATGGTAACTCTTTTTGGCAAAAAAAATACACTAAGCAAATAAAGAAAAATATGGAGGATACATCTGCATAGTTTCAGAATAAAATAGGATATTGAACATAACTGTTGATTTCATTGTGGCAACATGAGGACTTCTCTTGGGTAAATCACATTCCGAAAAATTTGTCATGGTTTGCATGTGGCTTAAAGAATGAGAAAGTACCACAGAGATTCTTTCCTTCCCCAAGAAAGAAGAAAGAAAATAAGCTTTTGTAGTATTCAAAATAACTTACTGCGTAGTCTAATAGCCTTTATTCTGTTAATAATTCTATACATTAGTGTTTCTCAGCCTTGGCAGCTTGAAAATGTGTGGACTTCAGCTTCCAGAATTCCCAGCATGGCTGATTAGAGAATTCTGGGAAATGAAGTCTGTACTTCTTTAAGCTGCCAGGATTGAAAAACCCTGCTATACATTGTCAGTGGGAACTGCCTATAATCTTCTTTTGTGTCAGTCCTGACTAACAAAATTTCAGTCATGGCTTTGTAGGGACTTGCTTGAACAATGCATCTGTCTTAAAGATGGCTCCTTTATCTTAGTTTTTTTTTAAAAATTACTATTATGATTTATTTAATCTCGCCTCAAGGCAATGCTGGGTTGCTTACTTATGTTAAAAGTTCTATGTGATAGATACATGTTTGTTGAGCTGGACTGCAGAAAAAAAGGGCATCTACCGAGTTTTTTTTCCACCATAGTTTTTTTCAGATGTATCTTTCAGTCTGGAATCAGCAATCCTAGTTTGTCAAAATTGTATGCTACGGGCTAAAGCCTTACCCATTCATGTTACATCATATGGCTTTGAGTTCAGTGTGCTGCTTCATCTTCTGCCTCAGAACTGACTTCTATGAATCATGCATGTATTCTGGAAACCATACTTCCATTTACTTAATAAAAGGGGTGTAACTATAGACATCAGTGAGGGTCCTGTAAAGGCAAGTCCCCGCAGAAATATAGCAATCCCTTCTTTGAATTAAATTACCTTAAATTAATTATATGCATGTGTAATCAGAAATAAGCCTTCTGAGTTTCTTTTGTTTTCTTGGTTAGTACATTTACAATTGCATTCAAGTCCTCACCATTTCAGAGCTGCAGTTCCACATCATCAGTAGCCTCTATTGGAAAGAAAAAAGAAAGGAGGGGGAGAGTTAGAAGGGAAATTATATCTTCGGTGCCATTGAGATCACTTTTGCCCAAGACTTTCTCAAACCTGGAACCAACCCTGATCATTCCTACTAACTGACATGTCATAATAAAAACAGCTTTCAAAAATTGTTGCCAATTTTTATGCTTCCTAAAGAGTACCATAGTGAAATATGCTGAGATTAGAGGATGCAAATGTTGGCACAGTCGTGACATGTTCTGCTAATGTCTGGTGTAGAAAACCTTTGGAACAGAAATGGGAAACCTGGAGTATGTTCTTAACTAGCTGTGACCTCACTTCCACCCAGAACAGCCCTGTATGAATTCTGCTGCCAATATGGGTAATGCAGTTCTTGTAACAGCACAGACTTTTAACCTAAACTACCACCAAGGGATATACAGCTTTCTCAAATGTGCTTAAGCTGTGCTAAACTAAACTGTGTTGGTTTTGAATGGAGTGTGCCTCTTCAAAGTAGCAGGAAATTGTCCTTTCTGACTTGTGTTCTCACTGAAGTGTGAAGAGGCCAATTTAAACTTTTCAAAATAATTTCATCTAAACATTATGGAAAACAGATCATAAATTTCCTTGTTGTTACATCCTGGCTTTTTCCCTCATTATGTTTGTACCAATTTCCCCCTCCCTGAAATACAATTGCTTAGTATAAATGAAACTGCTACAAGCCATAACCTGCCCTTTTACAACCCTGAACTTGCATTACAAAGTGAAATATAACCTTTGATATATCTAAGCCAGGCTGTCTCTTCTATTTGCAATGCAGCCAGCTGCTCTACATACCATGAGGTGGGGTGGGGGCATGAGTTGGGGGGGGAGCAGCAGAGATGTTTTTCTGTATATATGTATGCGTGTGCTATCATGTGAAAAGCTTCAACAAGTTCAGAGGTTTACTTCAAAAGAGCCCCTGACAGTTCAGATTCTTGTATGAAATTTATTAAAATTTATCAAACTTTGCTTTGATATCTCACTGGTCAATTACCTGCAGCATTATAACAACTTGGCAAATTCACTGAGCAGGTCACATAGTTAGAATGGAAAAGCTGAGAGGCTGTTTAAAAGATTTTTGTCAGAAAAAGTAAGCCTATTGACAGAAGCCAATTCTTTTGATGTAGTGCATTCAGGAGGTCGAAGGATTAGATGTTTTGGGTGGCTTCGGTTTAAGTTTGCTGAACGAAAAAGACTGCAATGACTAATTACCATCCCAGTTAGATTGGCTAGGTGCTTTAGCTTATCCCTTTATTAAGATTTAAGCACATTTTGTTGTTGCTATACCAAAAATCTCTCTAATCTGTACAAAGGTTAAAAATGGAACTAGGCTTCACCCTGCTACAAACTTCACAAACTAAGGGGTCTTGAGATACCCTCAACTTGATTCCTTGTGATCCTTTCAACTATGCTGGAGTCATACTTCCAACGTCTTCTGTGAAGGTCCATATGGGGAAGGTCAATTTAAAGAAGTTTCCTTCAGTTATTTCAGAACTTGTTACTTGATAGACAATTTAATCAATGTTTTTTCAAACTTGGCAACTTCTGTGACTTCAGATCCCAGAACTCCCCAGCCAGCATGCAGAAGTCTACACATCTTAAAGTTGACAAGTTTGAAAAACACTGATTTGTATCATCAAGCAATGTCATCTAGAATTATTCCCTTATTATGGTATTTCATGCAACATCTAGAAGTCAGGGGAAACACCATCCAGAGGTAACTAGATATAAATACCTGTATATGAAATATGGGCCAATCTCACCCTGTTGATATACCAACCTAAAGCTATCCAGCAGTGACTCTTCACAAGCTCCTGAATCTCACTTCTAGATTGGCTCCAGAGGGCTTTGACCTCCATGTCCTGGAATATGACTGTGGTGAAGCTTATGAATTCCATATGTAGCTTCCATGGCAACTATGAGTTTGTAGCAAGTATTCTCAGCCCCAACTCACATACACTTGGTAAAGTCTTTGCTTTGGAGCAGACAAGCATGAATATAAAAGACATATTCAATACTTTGTCATGTTAAATTACTTTCTCATCAAACTTTGGATCATGCCCTGGATTTCTGCTGAATACCAGTTAGAATGGTTTGCCTCATGTGCTTAATAGGCTGGAGTCCCCACAGAACCCTTGGGAAGTTTCCTGATGATTTTCTGGGCATCCAGAAAATTTAATTTTTGAATTTTAAAACTATAGTATTTTTATATTGTGTATTGCTGTATTGTCTAGAGTCCTCCAACACCGCAGGGGCAGGGGTGATGATAAGCATTCCAAAGAAAATAAATAGGAACATACTGTTAGAGGTGCTTGCATGAGCAAAGATTTACAAAAAGCCATTTCTATAATAAAAAAATGCACATTGAAATTAAGGTGTTTCCTTTGATAATTGTAAGGGCTAGGTGCATGCTAACCTAAATTCAGAGGCTTTGGTTGTAGTTAACCAACGATGAGGATAATTTCTCAGCCAATGTTCAGAGACATTAGTATTAGGGATTTGACTAATTTTTAATTATGCAGAAATAATGCAAACTAGCTGGTTAGGATGGTAATTACCGTAGCTGACCATAAGGATTCCCCGGGAGAGATGGACAAAAGTGGGCAAGGATAATGCCAGAATCCTTATTCAAAAGATCATTACTCAAAGTGCCCCAGAAATATCATTGTAAAAAAATAAGAATGTATTGCTTTTTTAATTTATACTAGTTTACATAGAGAAGTTATGGAGAAATTCTAAGACAGTTGAATACCGGTAGATGAATGAGTAATACATAGTCTGTTGCAAGGATTGAATGTAAAAAATAGTTGTGTTTTTCTGCCATTTTGTTTTATGCAAGTGAGGATTGAATAAGTCAGGAAAATCATATAATTCAGCATGAATGGGATACCATTGTGTTGTGGTAAAACAAGGTCAAGAACGAATTAGTTCTGAATGAATGGGGATTCAATAAAAAAGTAAGTGACTAGTATGAAAGAAGCATCATGCTAGTATTATGGTCTCTTAAAGTGTATGAGTGGGCATTAGCTCATATAAAGAGTATGAAGGAAGGAAGAATGAATGGCTTGAGAGGAAGGGGAAGACCAAGAAAGTAGTGATTGTATGAAGTTGATGAGATCCTCAGAAAGAGAGATGTCAACTGTTTAAAGAACAAAAGGCAATCTATGAAGTAATGTATAGCAAAGTTACAAGCAAGGACACCAAGCAAGCATCCATATCCTTCCAGGGGTGGGATGGGATAGAGGGAATGATAACATGATCTAAATACTTAATCATGTTTTTTTTCATGATGGCATCTTTGTTTCCTACAGATCAGTGGTGGTATGCTGCTGGTTCGCCCCTAATTGGGCGAGCCGGCAGCGCTGGTGAGCGGTAGCTCCAATGATTGGCGTTTGGGCGTTTTTGTGGGCCCTCCCAGCCACCCACACTCTTTCTTTAGCTTTATCTGCTCAGCTAAATGACGCGGCTGAGCGGATTGCTGTGCTAAAACAGCTGAGAGGCACCTTGGCTGGGGCTTGTCTGAGCTGCGCACGCACGTGGACTGTCACCGAACCGGTGGCAGCGCTGGTAGGAAATCGCCGCTGGTACAGATGCTGCTGGTGGTAAATATGGAAAGGAATAGAGAGGTATTGGGTTGATGTAAAGTTTACTTATAGCATTGCTTATTCGGAAAAAACAACATGATACATATAACATGGGGAAAGCATTATTCCGAAAGGCAAGAAATAATTGAGAAGAAAAGAAATAATTAATCATATTCTATATGCAGGGATGGGATCCTCCTGGTTCTGCCCAGTGCAGCCGTTCCGATAGCAAACTGAAGCCTCCGTTCTGCGGGGAGGAACAGGAAGTGAAAAATCCATGTTGGCCCCTCCCACCTGTTCTGATTCTTACCTAGTCCGCATGTTTTTCCAGTGTGCACGCACGATCCTAAACTGGCAGCAGCACTGGTAAGATCCCACCCCTGTCTATATGTTAACTTCCATATTTATGTTCAAATGTACCAATCCATTTTTATTCCTTTATTTGGACATATGCATTGTTCCTGTACTTTCAAAAGAATAAATTTTAAGGTACATGGTACCATCTGAGAGACACAGTGAGAAGACTGTTATTTTAGGAAAAAGACTGATTGTGTATACATTCCATTCCAGAAAAAAATATATAATAGCAACAGTATGATCCTCTTGTTCCTAGTAGAATGATACCTGCCCATATAACACTTATATCAGTTTTGATAGCACAAGTATTGTCTATATCCCCCAAAGGATGATATAATCTGTAATTTTAATTTCAGAGAAAAATATGAGTAAGGTGGATTTATAATTCTCTTCATTTACTATAAAACTTCTAATTTACTCGGTATAGTTCCAAATGTTTAATGCTTTCACTTTCCCAGTTTGCATTTTCTACATCTGTATTGAAGGAGATGAGTCACATCCATAAAGTATTGGTCCTTTTGTAAAACCTACCTTGGCATAACTTTCACCTTGCACAGGAGAGGTACCATTTGCTGAAAGAAGCAGTACCCAGACAAAGGCTGGTTTTGCATGTTCGACTATGCCAGGGGTCAGCAATCCGCGGCTCTGGAGCCGCATGTGGCTCTTTCAGCCTTCTGTTGCGGCTGCCTGTCACTGGTTGGCTCCACGATTGATAGGGCTTTCGGTTAGGACAGGTAGAGGAAAAAGGATGCCACACTAGGAGGAGACTTGATGGTGGGGAAACTGGACTTCCAATTGGCTCCAGAATTGAACTGGGGGCTTCCGGTTAGGACTTTTGTGGCTCTTTGAGTGTTTAAGGTTGCCGACCCCTGGACTATGCCATGTGTATTGGTGTATTGTATTAGCCAGGTTCACATTAGCCAGTTTTTTTCCTTCAACTGCACTCAATAATGAAATACAGTGGCTGGGTTTGCATAGTCAAGACAAAACAAACTATACTGTGGTTTAGCATGATGTATGAACCCAGTTAGTGACTAGATTCAAAGCTGGTTCCATTCATGCACCCAAAAAATTGGCCCAATTTATTTTTTTGCAATTTCCCTCCTGTCACACTGAAAACTGCCTTGGCTGAAAAATGGTGGGGGCAAAATGGAGCCCATTTTGGAATGTAAGTCTGGCAACATTTGAAGAGGAAACATAGTCATCTCCTACTACTTTTCCACCTTCCCCTGCTTTATCTCCTATACATTTTTTTTTCTTTTAAAAGACAGGATAATAAATAGAGGGACCCAATGTAGTGCTGAAAATAGCTATAGAGTTTAGTTTAAGGATAGGATAACCAATTTCAAATATCTTGAAGCATGGAGCTTGCTGGATCATGTTAGCGAAGCTCTTACATCAGAAAACTGAACTTCTTTCCTCAGGCTGCTGAGATAACCTTCCTGAAGATTACATGAACATGACTACTATAAGTACACGTGTATAACCAGTGGGGAAGGGATGGAAATACCATAGGTACTATTCCCTCATCATCCTGAGATTTAGTCAGGAAGCCATAAAGTCAGATTAGAGAAGAAGCAGCAAAAGAACACCTGAAGAAAGAAAGGAGTGAAATCAGCTTTGTCTGGGTTAACAGGATCCTTCTCATTCATATTATTTACACGAACCGACTTTTCCCCTCACTTCCAAGTGTACCTCTCCACCTTTCAATATAATCAGCCTCTCCGAAATGAAGTATGGAGCCGCCTCTCCTGAGAATATAATGGGGAAGTGGCAGCACTCAGCAATGGCGCTGCCAGGCCTCTCAAGGGGAAACCACTCTCTGATAAGAAGCCGATTTCACCTGAGGCCTGGAACATTAACTTTGACACTGAAAAAGGGGATATTTTATTACCCTGGAATATTTCTGCATCTCTTTAAAATCCTTTCCTCCTTCTTGTGCCCCACGACAATTAAAAGCATCCTCTCTCTTCTCACGCGCACGCTCTCTCCAGTGTTAACCCTTCTGCTACAAAGCACCTGTCCCTCTTGTTACCTTTTCATTCCAAAGGTTACCTAGTCAATACTTTCCTGGTTGTCATTCACCTGCAGACAATGTTTCAGAGGCTACAATGGAGTAGTCATTGAAGACCATAAATGCCTGTGGGTCCTCGGCCATATTTTAATCTATACATTTATGAAAAGCTTCTTTGCATCTGTCAGAAGGTTAGGTGTGGGTCTTCCCTCATCTTGGAGATTGAGTTAAATACCCGAGCTTCTGAACTCCAGCTAAAGATGGGACAAACTTCAGGGACAAACTGCAGACAGATTTGCATGTCTTTTTGGGTCTGGAGACAGAGACTGGGGGCAGTACAGATTGCATTAGATATTCCAATCAGCTGATCATATTTGATGCCTTGGATTTCTTGAGCAAAGCTACAACTTGTTAAATCCATCAATTCCAAATTGAGAATATTGTTCATCAGGGATGGGCTAAAAGTAGATCAGGATATACCAAATCTCTGGGTAAATTGTGCTAAAATATTGTCTTAATGAAAGGAATAATAGAAACAATACGGAAATCTGTCAAGGTCTTTTTTAATGTGAAAGTACTTTTGCCTCATCCTGTCATGTACCAGTATCACTTTGAATTAGAACAATATCAAGTACTCCAGATCAGATTGCAAACAACATTATTCAGTCCTAGGATTTAAATATTATATGAATCAAATTACTGATGAGCCATGTTCCAGGAAGCTCCACTGCAGATTTTGGATGATTCAAGGAAAATTTCAAAAATAGCTCTTGCCTTTCTTTCCATTAATGTTATTGCAAAATAGAAGATAAAATGGTAAAATTTCTTTCCCTTCTATCTTCCTATAGCTGGCTTAGGCATTTTCACACTGTCACCATTTTTACTTACCAACTCCCCAAAAAGTGAGCCTAAATCTTCCTAAAATTATCTTCACAGCCAAGCACCTTGATACAGCAACAGTACCATCTGAGATTATTTTTGTTGTTGTGGGTTGTGAAGTCATGTCCGACCCACTGTGACCCCCATGGACAACATTCCTCCAGGCCTTCCTGTCCTCCACCATCTTCTGGAGTCCATTTAAGCTCATACCTGTTGCTTCAGTGACTCCATCCAGCCACCTCATTCTCTGTCGTCCCCTTCTTTCATTGCCCTCAATCTTTCCCAGCAATAGGCTCTTCTCCAGTGAGTCCTTCTTTCTCATTAGGTGGCCAAAGTACTTGAGTTTCATCTTCAGGATCTGGCCTTCCAAAGAACAGTCAGGGTTGATCTCCTCTAGGACTGACTGGTTTGATTGCCTTGCAGTCCAAGGAACTCTCAGGAGTCTTCTCCAGCACCATAGGTCAAAGACCTCAATTCTTTGGTTCTCAGCCTTTCTTATGGTCCAACCTTCACAGCCATACATTGCAACTGGGAAAACCATAGCCTTGACTATACGCACTTTTGCTGGCAGGGTGATGTCTCTGCTTTTTAGTATGCTATCTAGATTTGCCATAGCTTTCCTCCCCAGGAGCAAGCGTCTTTTAATTTCTTGGCTGCAGTCCCCATCTGCAGTGATCTTG
>JAOYMU010000263.1:43648377-43658480 GCA_025802295.1 Psammodynastes pulverulentus | reverse complement strand
ACAGGCCTCTCTCATCTTTTTAAGTGGGAGAACTTGCACAATTGGTGGCTGACTAAATACTTTTTTGCCTCACTGTACAAATACAATAAAATGCATACACTTTTAAAAATACAAACTAAAAACACTATATATGCTAGGCAACCACAAGGCACACAGTTACAAACTAAAATGTTATATATTAAAATACAATTAAAAACCAGTTTAAAAGCCTGGGAAAATGGAAAGGACTTTATCTATTGCCAAAATGATGTGGGCACCAGGTGAACTTCTCAGTTCCATAAATGTGCTGCACCACAGAAAAAGTTCTCTACCTTGAAGTACACATCTCACTTCCTTGGTGAGGGAATCTGGAGGAGGGCGTTATTTGATGATCTTAAGATCCAGGTAGGTACATAGGGGAGAAGGTACTCCTCAGGTTCCCTGATCCTAATTGTTGTGGGCTTTAGGAGTCAAAATCAGGATTTTGAATTGGGTCTCTGAACAGATTGATATTCAGTGCAGATGGCGAAGAACTTGCCAACTATAAGAGCCACTGTGGTGCAGTGGTTAAAATGTAGTACTGCATCACCAGCTGCCAGCAGTTTGGCAGTTCAGGTCTCACCGGCTCAAGGTTGATTCAGCCTTCCATCCTTCTGAGGTGGGTAAAATGCAGACCCAGATTGTGGGTGCGATACATTGCAATAATCCAACAGAGGGAAATTGCCAGAGGGAATAACGTTGTAGGTTTTTATAGATTTGAAGGGATAAACCACCCTGAGCCTGTGCTTTTTCCCCTCATTCTCCTGACTTTAAAAAAAAGGCAAAAGAAAGAGAAATACAACATGGTACTACTCAAAAAAGCAAGGAAAAACATAAACGAGGTGTTTAGAAGACAGTCCCAGAGCCTCTTAGTTAAAGGAAGGGATAATGGAGCTCTCAATGGGTTTCCTTTGGGCTGTGTTTTAGAGCATGAGCCCCACTTCCTCTGGGATGCCCCAAGCACCATTTGAGAAGATCTGAAGTGTGCCAGAAAGGAGTTTCTCCCTTTCTGAACCCCCTCTTCCTCCCAGCCTTTGAGTAATCCTTGTCTCCTCTACAGAAAGCCCCTCCAGAGAAGGAGGGGTCGGGCAATACTGCTTGGCCAGTTTCATCCGGAGAAGACAAGGGATCCCCACTGCCTGGGACCACAAAGGCTTCCTCCGTGTCTAAAGAGTTAGCCAGCATGTGCAAGGCACTATCCCTGCCGGGTCACTTCCACCTTTGCCTTGAAACATGCTGAGAAGAGCGCTTCATTTTTTTTCTTCTTCTCTACTTTCTCCCCGAAGCTGGTGATGGATTTATTTCCTTAACAAAAAAGACAGAGAGTTTACAGTTCAGCTTTCACAAATGCATCTGATAGTTGTACAATCCCAGCAGGACAGGAAGATCCCTCCCGCCGGGCTATTCTTCCCCCCCCCCCATTCCATCCCCCCACTACCCCCTTTCTAAGGCCTCAGACAGTCCTCAAACAACAACTGTCTGCAAGTCCTAGCTAATCCCTCACAGGTGACCTCAAGGCAGCCGACGCCTCTCTCTAAACTCTTGCATTCCAAAGCCTGGCTTAACCCCTCATGTGCTGTGGAAGCAACCCTTCCCTTTGTAGCTCAAAGAGCCAAGGCCAACTGGGGTGGGGGAGAGAGAGGCAGGGAAGGGAGGCAGTTTCCCAGGTCAGGCTAGGCTGTGAGCTGAGCACCATGGTGTTTTCTGAATCTTCCTTTCCACCTCTTTTGGTCAAAGGTTAAAAGCCTAATGTATTATTATAAAGCCAAAAGAGGGGGGGAGGCAATGAGAGAGTGGCATTCTTTCCTATAAATCATTCTAACAATCTCGGCACATGTGGGAGCCAGACCGTGCTGAAATCTCCTCCATTGCTGCTTCTGTACCTTCCACGCTTTATTTACTGGCTCTGACTGAGGACTCCACATTCAGCTATCTGATAATGAAGCGGACATTTTTGTCGAAAAGCAACACCCATTTGCTGTCCTTTGTACGGATGTTGCTCCCATCCGGATGTGGATAATGGGGCAGGTATGAGGTTCAAGGCAGGAGGGAGCAGGAGGAGTTTTTTTTAAAAAAAACTACTTTAGGTTTCTGTTTAGCAAAGGTCATGTTTCCCCTCTGCTAGGCAGCCTTAGATAAACCTTTATTTTTCAGTTTCAATCTCTCAAGTAAAATATAGGACGACGAGCACCAATGTATCCTAGAAGGTTAAACATCTCTAAAAATGCACACTCACCAAAATCCTATTCGGAGCAAGGGAATTGCTTTAGCTTACCTCTAATTTCTTTCCTGCTTAGAGAACTGAAGTTGCATCACTATTGTCATTAATCAAAACAGAGGTGGTATTCAGCAGGTTCCGACCAGTTCTGAAGAACCAATAGCGGAAATTTTGAGTAGTTTGGAGAACTGGAAAATACCACCTCTGACTGTCCCTGCCCCCATCTATTCTCTGCCTCCCGAGTCCCAACTGATCGGCTGGATCTTCTTTTGTTGCCTTGCAAAGGAGAACAGAGTTGGAAAGCAGGTTAGTGGGGTGGGGAGGAAATAGGATTTTGCCGTAACCTTCCCCCAGGAGCGGGGAGGGAATGGAGATTTTACAGTATCCTTCCCCTGCCACACCCACCAAGCCACACCCAGAGAAGCGGTAATAAAAAAAATTGAATCCCACCACTGAATCATAGATTATACCGTGCTGGTTCAATGAAAGGTATTGACTGAGTTTACTATAGTTAAAAAAAAATCAAAATCAAAATATCATTATCATAAAGACTCTCCACAAATCTATGATATAAACTTAGCTTAGAATAATGTTCTGGTTACTGCACTGGAAGATGAGAAAATAACAATACAATAAGGGGAGATGAAATATTACATTGCAGGGGGGAATAGGTTTTTTTGAAAAAAATAATTGTTCCCTCTTATAATGCTAGATCCTGAAATCTTCACAATTAAATTAAAAACAGATAAAAAGTAGGACTTCTGAATATAGCATATAATTAAACACAGGACTTAATGATAGACGTCATCCTGTTTAGCACTTGACAGTTAAGACTATCAATGGGTACCAACCATGATGGCTAGGTATTTTAAATAGCAGGAGGAGACTACTGCCTTTACATCTTGCTGAAGGACCCAACAAATATCTGGTTGATGGGAACAGAAAGCTAGGCTAGATGGACCAGTTGATCTGACCTAAGTTAATACACTGACTCCCATTCAGCAGATTTTAGTTGCAATGGACAAATTTCTATCTAGACATCCCTCCAAATTGCAGACTGCATCTGAAATATTGTAGCCTGACAATTAAATATATATCAATTATGTTTTAATTTTGCAACTTCTATGACAGTTTACCACATTTATATAAAGTTATTTTAATGCAAATTAATCACTTGCATAATGCAAATGGATTTGCAAATGATGTAACTTATGTGATTTGTGTCCATTTCTATACAATTTTTTACTCCATTGACATAAATTGACACAAGTGATATAGTTTCAGATTTAATGAATGTTTAGAAATAACAATAATTCCTATCTGCAACTAGTCCATTAACTGTATTGTAATATATTTGTCAAGTCAATAAGTGGATAGGGAGCTATTCATTGGTATAGTGTCCTTTTCTATACTTAAAGTAGTAATCCTTGTATTTGCTATGCTGCAGATTTTGACTCGGTTCACAAAAATATGCTAAACCACGTTGTTTATCCATATTTTCGAAAATAAATCACAACTGGCTTTGTTTGCACTATAGTACACACTATACAATAAACATAATTCACAAACCACAAATTTCTGGATTCACACAATACTAAATAGTAAATCAAGCCAATATTTTCATTGTAGTATGTAAACCACTTTAAATGGAGTTAAAAGAAGTCTGTCAACCTCATGATATGATGAAGCCATATCTTAATATAACATTTTATTAAGTAACTAGACATCATTTTAATAAACTTCATGAAAGTAACAATATTCCTGGAAACCACATCAATTGAGCAAATTCTCTTTTCATGAAGAAAGATAGTCATCATGAAATGGCCAGGAGTATCTAATTATTTGCTGTAACAATTTTCCAGCAAGGTAGTTCCAATGAATTCAATTCAGAAAGATTGAATTATGTTCTTATTAGTATTTATTATTTTCTATCAGATGTTCTGAAATTGTAATACATTTGTATTAACTATGGTCTTACTATAAACTTAGCATATCTCTCTCCACATGCTCATATAGAGAATCCTACTATTTTTAACAATTTAACAGGATTATTATGCAGAATATTCATAACATCTGGATGCAGCAAGCAGAACAGCTTAGTCAGTGACATCAGAAATCTGGGAAATCTTGCAAATAGAGAAACGTAGAAAACCATGCTTATGTTTTGGTGTATATCCATTTCCCAGCAAAATGATTCGGCTCTCTGCCAGAAAAAAGAAATGTGTGAAATTGTTGTAAAAGTGGGCAAGGGACCACAAAGAGATTTGCTAGGGCAGGGTTAGAAGTGTTATAAATATTTAAAAGGTCATCAACCAATATAAATAGGTGTGGAAAGAATTGTGTTTTAGCTTATTAGCAGTTTAGGTTGCTTTGAGAAAGGATGCAATCGGGAAGCCTTTGCAAGGTAACGTCTTCCTTCAGAATACCTCATCTTCTGGGGACTCTATGGGCATATCCATGCATTTCTTGGCAATGGTTTGCCACTTTCTTTTTCCACGATGGTTTGAACACAATTAACAGTATTATGATGTATCTTGATGGTACTTTGGAATATGAGAGGTTCCAATGAATCCCAATGCTATCATAAATGCAAGTCAAATGCAGAAGCTAATGCAGGACTTTTCCTCACCTGCTGAATTAAAGTGCTATCCACTCTTCCTTCAGCCAGCAGAAAACCATCCTGGACATGAAATAATCTCTGTTTGGATTCACTGTCGAATAGTGCTGTCCTAATCATGCTTTCCTGCCTAAGCAGAGGGTTGGACTAGAAGACCTCCAAGGTCCCTTCCAACTTTGTTATTCTATTCTTGCATAGCATACTGTAGGAAAGTGACTGGTTCCTGTGGTTTTGCTGTCCTCTGCATTCTGCGTACTACCAACCAGCAGAAAAACATACAACCATTCATTCATTCTGTCATATTTTTTTATGGCTGCTCACTCAAAAATGACTCAATATGTCAATCTTTGCATTACAGCAGAAATGGCTGCAAGAGTGCCTGCCAGCTCAAGGCTCCACCCAATGCTTCTCCTTCTGTATCTCATTCTGTCATAACCCGAGATGAATAAAATAAAACAAAACAAAATATATCTGACTCGAGTCACAAAGGAAGTACAGTCGCAAGCAAGATCTTTGCTTTGGAGTTCTCTCCTTCTCTTTTCTTTATGTATGCAACACATGCCCACTTCCTGATTCCTCCCTACTGATTGGGGAGTGAGTGGAGAGAAAGTCCTCAACTTACAACAGTTTGTTTAGTGACTGTTCAAAGTTACAACAGCAGTGGAAAAAGTATCTTATGACCGTTTTTCACACTTATGACCGTTCATTGCAGCATCCCCATGATCATGTGATTTACATTCTGATGCTTGACAACTGGTTCATATTTATGACCGTCGCAGTCATGTGATTTCCTTTTGCGACCTTCTGACAAGCAAAGTCAGTGGAGAAGCCAGATTCACTTAATAACTAGGTTACTAAGTTACTAACAACTGCAGTGATTCGCTTAACAAATGTGGCAAGAAAATTTGTAAAATGAGGGAAAAGTCACTTAACAAATTTCTCAGTTAGCAACATCAATTTTGGGCTCAATTGTGATCATGAGGACTACCTGTAATTAGGTCCTCGCATTCCAATGTTACACTATTTCAGCTGGTTAGGCTGGTTAGGTACTTCATATTATTTCATGCCCAGATTTGTTGTGGCTTAATGTGTCACTGTATACAGCCCTTAGCAATTGTAATAGCAGAATGTGGGGACACAATATTAGCAGGGACTTAATGGAATAGGTATGCCCATATCAGCCTGCAATGGTCAGTAAACATGTTTGTGATCCCACTTGCTGCCGATCATCCAACTTCCTCTGCTGTAACAAATAGTGAAGCATAACAGAATTAACACAACCTGCAAGTGTTAACTGAAGTGGGACAATATCTACACTGGTACAACTAACTGGTACAACTCTCGTCTAACTTTCATATGTAATGAAGATGATATCACAGGACATAGAAGAAAAGAGGTATAACCAGGGAATACGTCTACTATGATTAAGTGCAAATGGAGGAAGGCCCTCAGAAAGGGGGATATAAAAAAAAATCCTGCTTGCCAATGGAAAAAATATTGGCATTGATTGGAAATATGAACACACACACACTGAAGTATATGCCAGTCTTCTCTAATCTGATGTTTTCCAGCTGTTTGGGACCAGAAATTCTAAACAGCATGGCCAATAGCTAGCCTGGAACATAGTCCCAACATAATTGAAGGACTCCACACTGGGAAAAGTGGTGTACCTATATAGGGCCATGGCCATTACTGTTAGCATTATCTCAAAGGAGTGGATGTGTGTCCAAATTGTGATATATTAACACCCTGGCAAGGAGGAATCTGTAAGTTTTGGCATGCACCATAGGGACGGCGGAATATTATCATAAGAAAAGCACAGAGATAATGTGTGCAGTGATGTTTTTTAAAAAGAAAGAAAGAAAGAACTTGGCCACAACAGAATCGTGAAGTCTTGTCCAGTAGTGTTTCAAATAATTGCATCATTGCTTGCCCCGGGAGTACGGTCATCTCGTACAGACCCTGCTTTACATGAAAATATGACTATTCAGGAACATGGTGCTATTGATGCAGCCTGTGGAATTGCATTAACAGCCTGCCACTGGGAGTACGGGCTCGCTTGATTGGATAGGAGCCATCATTGCAGGTCCTCCAACATTTTTTCATCAGCGTTCCAGCCTACCCTGTGCTTTTAACTTTAGCAAGACCTCAGGAACCAAATTATTTGTAGTGCAAATAACCTCACTCCAACAGGTATGAGAAGATAAAACTGGACCACCAGCTGACCGATCAATAATGAGTGTTTAATACCTGCGCTGAGATTTTTCTACAGAATGACAGCAGCTGTGGAGAACAAAGACCCCTTTTCTCTCACTCGTGATTTCTCTCCTTTTGTAGGAATGATGCCAAACTTTGGAGCGATCAAAGTACAAGCAGTGTCCAGAGATGATCCCATACAATAAAAGGAGAAAAGAAAAGAAAAAAACAAAAAGCAAAAATGGAAAGGTTATGTTACTCTTGTTAACTTACAGTTAGGCTGCCACATGCTACGCAAGCTGTAATATGCCCCCTAGTGGTAATAGCGATAACCCATCCAGATAGCAATTTTAAAAGAGAGAAATTGGAATATATATGAATAGATTTCACTTCAAGAAGCTGGCAATAATTCTGCAGAGGGGAGGTGACTTATGGCCCCATCCTAATTACCTTTGTTTACCAATGGGTATTTTGCAGGAAACAGGTGGCTACATAACAATTCCTTCTGTTTCCAATGTTCTGGTGTGAGTGCCAATGCTGACATAGCCAAAACAAGTGTAGGCAAGACAAAATTAGAAATACATATCTGAAGAACTAGGAAAACTCCAATCTTTTCAGAAGTACAATTTTACTTAGGAACAAAAGCCTTAATTGGGGAATATCCCCCAAACTGAATAGTATATGTGCAGCAGGGACACCAAATATGTTCAAGCTCTTAATTGGGGGTACCAAAAATTGGGTTGGATGGGAAGTGGAACAGAATATTGAGGAAGAGAACAATTCTACTTGGCTGTAAGAAAAAATAGGAGTATTACACGCTACAATCTTGGGGTAGATCTTGTTTGTCTTTCTTGTGTGTTTATTTCTACAAAACGTAAAATTCAATCAGATTGAAAGAATAAAGCAAATTCCAATCTTTTCATACTTTCACGGAGTTAAAAAAAAAAGCTGTCCTGGAAAACATGGAAATGACACTGATCTTGCAATGATCTACATTTTTTTCACAAAGAAGGTAAATCTATGGGGTTCTGAGAAATACCATATTTCTGAGAATATCCATGCCAATCTGCAAGCATTTTCACATAATTAGCACTGGTCAAATCTCTCTTTAATGCAATCCTTTCAAGCAATGAACTGTTGGCAGATAAAGTCTTATTACAAGAGCTGGCATTGTTCTTCTTATCTATTCTTTTTAAAAATTTACCAAAATTATTGCTTTGAACAAAAAAAAAAAAGGAGCTAAGGACAGCCCCATAAGAGATGTCTGAAAAAAAACTTTGCTAATCTCAAATTGAAGATTAACTCCAACCGATGAATGGAAACCAGCCAGATAACTGAGAGGCTCAGTTATTTATTAGTTTTGTAACCAAACAGATCAGAAGTTTCAAACTATAGCATGCCCATGTAGTAAACTTGAGCCATTGATAAGTATTTGAGTTTCTATCCTGTCTGAGCTAATCCCTCTTTCTGCCAATTGGTAATATCCTATGATTTCTATAAGAATTAGAATTTCCTTGCTGCTTAGTAAAGACAGAAAGCAAGGCAATGCCTTTTGCTTTCCCACTTTATCATTAGGTCAAATCAAATGAGATTTCAGTGAAATTCTTCCTGAACTGACTGGCTATTACCTGTATCCAAAGGCAGAGCCGAGCGGGCTCTATACCATGGCTTATAGACACTGGACTCAGGGCACTACTTTAGCAGATGTCAGAGGACTATACTATTGCCAATGCTGGAGTATGATTTGGGTGCCAAGCCAATCAACTTATCTATGTGACCTTTGCAAAGGAAGCCACTTCACTTTTGCCTGAGTTAGCAAAATATGCTAAGCTAATCATAACCTTCCTGCATAATTTATAGATTGCATTGAAATCCACAGTTCTCTTGTTTGATTTATTGATTGTCAAACTTATAGCATCATTCTGATACGCCAGACCCAGGTAGTTTACATACCGCACTGAAGTAGCATTAGTAGCTGCTACATCAGCCTTAAAGCATTAGTATAACATAAAATATCAATACTTTAATCAATCACTAAAGCATAAAACATCACCACACAAAATTTTTGAAAACAAGTATCATCCATAAAACATAGAAATAAAGTGCAGGGTTTAAGAAAGGGAAAAAAGTAGATTTTTAGGGTTATCCCAAAATCAGCAACTGAGGATGAAAACCATGTCTTGGGAGGAGTGAATACTACAATATTGGTGCCACCACTGAACAGGCACTGATCCTAGAAGTTTCAAGACAGCCCTCTTTTCTATGCAACACTTGCAATAAATCCTTAAAGGCTGAATGGAACTCCCAGTTAGTGACCTACTGGGAAAGTCATTGTATTAGGTGGGCAGAGTCCAAACCATAAAGTGATCCATGTGTTAAAATAAGGCATTTGAATCTGTGTTGGAAAACAACAGGAAGCTGGTGCAACCGAGAGAGGACCTGTATCACTTATTTGTTTATTAAATTAAATTTTCAAATCTCATTTTGCAAAGTGGGCAGCTTATAACAACAAAAAAATCCTGCACAGAAGTTCAGTTGTCCCATTTTGGAGCCACAGCAGTTTGTCGATTTCCTTTAAAGGCATCTTGACATCAAGTATATTATAATAATCAATTTCAAAGGTAGCCAGGACATGGACCGTAAAACCCATAAAGGGACGAAGTTGGTAAACCAAGTGCAGCTGAAAGAGAGCAGCCCTTGCCACTGGGCTCACTTGGCCATTCAGGGATAAGGGCAGAGTCAAGAACAACTTCAGGCTGCAAAACTGCTTTTTCAGAAGAATACAGCCTCATCCTCTCCTATCAGGCTTTTCACAGTTTACGTGTAAGATTTCTTACTTTTTGACTCCAGAAGCAGTCATTCTCCTTTGAGCTATGACAGATCAGGAAGAAAAACCATTTAAAACTTCACTGACAGACCACTTATGCAATAAAAGATAGGTTGCCACCCATCAGGCTGAACCTCTTATTACTTCTTAGTCCATCTAGCTCAGTGTTTCCCAACCTTAGTCATTTTAAGATATGTGGACTTCAACTCCCAGAATACCCAGCCAGC
>JAOYMU010000263.1:43560261-43573607 GCA_025802295.1 Psammodynastes pulverulentus | reverse complement strand
TGAAACTGACCTGTCAAAACCTCCCTGTTTAAAAATGTATAATATATTTTAATATTTTTTTAGGAGATACTGGAAAGGTTAAAGAGGTGCCAAAGAAGTAGGACAATTTCTTTCCCTCTCGCGGAAGCGTTTTAAAACAATTAAAGAGAGAGAGAGAGAGAGAGAGAGAGAGAGAGAGAGAGAGAGAGAGAGAGAGAACGGATTTAGAATTAAGAATCGCCCATGTACAATTTCCCCCCTGAAGATTTTTTTTTAAAGAAAAAGAAAAGAAACAAACGGTAGAATGGCATTAATTCCGCTTTTCTAAATAGTGAGGGGGGGGGAAACTTTTCCGTGGAAGAAGAGGTTTAAAGACACGGGAATAACGTTTTCATTGTCAGAATACGCAATGAAGGGAGGACAGGGAACGCTCCCGCCAAACGGCGAGCGCAAGAGCGGATCGAAGAGCGGGAAGCGAGGGAAGCCGGAGCCCCCGTCAGCTGCCAGCTCCGGCAGGTGGGATCCTTCCGAAATGGGTTTTCTTCCTTCTCTCTCTATCTCTCCCCCCCCCCTTCTAATATTCCCAGATCTCCCAACACAAACGACCCCCGTGGGTCTGTGTCTTGTTTTGTGGGAAACATTTCAAATAGCAAACAGGGAAGCGGGAACGCTCTGTTAAAAGCGAGGTAGGCAAAGAGACGGGCCCTTTTCCAAAATACTCTTTCCTTCTCCTTTCTCTTTCCTTCCCTTCTTTCCGCGAAAGAAGAAAAAAATAATAATAAACCATTCTGGGGCAACCCGAGAGCCAGCGAAGGACAATTCATAGCACTACTAACGAGGAGAAAGAGAAACGCGGGCGCGAAAGGGAATCCAAGCGCTAAAACTGCGGAAGCCGCAGCTATTGTCTGCGTCCCGGTCGCTGGGATCCGCCTTGGAAAAGTCCTCTCAGCGGCCACCCCTTCTGGATTTGGGGGGCCTTGGAGTTTTTCTACATCTAAGCAGGGACTGGGACGAGAACGATCTGATTTGGTTTTACTTTGATTAAGTGACTCCTTGGACAGTTTTGCGTCGGGATATTTTATTTTATTTTATTTTATTTGGTTGTGGGGTGGGGAATAACAGAAAATCCCGGGAAACACAAAATAAAGAGTTAAATAATCAGGCAGGGCGTTCCTAAAGAGTAGTTGGGCTTCTTTTTTCTTTTTTTCCAGCTGACACAAGCTTTTCTCCTTCCACCTTGCAATAAAGTGGCTCTGTTAAACGGCCGGCAGGAGCAAAACTTACAACAGCCTGATTTGATTTTTCAATGTCACTTCAGGGCACGTACAGCGGTAATTCGGATAGTTGTGGCCAGCTCATCATACACCTTTGGGGTACTGGGGCAATTTATCCAGTTAGCCGCATTTTATTGCGGGTGTGAATCAGGATGCACAAAACCAAAAACACACCAGGTGAAAACACAACGTCTGTTAAGTGCAAGATGAACTGACTTGCATGCTTTCCTCTTGACGAGTAAATGCTACTTTCG
Organism: Psammodynastes pulverulentus; assembly: GCA_025802295.1. Taxonomy (NCBI): domain Eukaryota; kingdom Metazoa; phylum Chordata; class Lepidosauria; order Squamata; family Psammodynastidae; genus Psammodynastes; species Psammodynastes pulverulentus. Next base: position 43,572,100 of record JAOYMU010000263.1, on the reverse strand, counting down.
GTCGTATTTCAAGATAGAAGTTCACAACTGATGCTGCATTTTTTTTCCTTAAAATTCGGCATCTTCATTAACTTAAATCTAGGTCTGCATATTTTTCTACACTGCCATGCACCTATGCAACATATGACTTACACTAGACATTACTCTTGTGCCTGTTTAATGCAAAATTTGCTGCTTCTTCCTTCTGCACAGATCTGCAGATAAACTTTAAGAAATATTTATGCAGTACTTTATGGAAAGTACTGATTATGATGCACAAAATTAGATTGGTCTGGGCTTCATGAAACCAGTTGTAAAATCTGTCCTCCTCTCTGCTCAGTAGCATGCTGATTGTTTAGCATGATGTTATGGCTTTCCCCAAAGTCTGCCTTGCCAAACAGAGAGATGCTGAATCACTGACATTCCTCTGTCAATCCTTTAATCCACTCTCTTCCCCAACTCCTGCTGCAGAATTGGATTGTGCCCAGCAACAGACAGGGAAGAAGAGCAAGGAGGGTTTCACAAGCAGCCTCTCTTGTTATGACAAGGAGGACCACATATCTGGAAGGTCCGTGGCCACATGCAGGTATGAAGCTTTGGTATGAATCCCCACTATCCACCTTTCTGTATCATGGTCCTGAGCATTCTGAGGAAGCATGCACTCAAGAGATAAGTATGGCCAACTCCTGTGTTAATACATAGACCAGACCTGGTGCACTCCATATTCCAAAAGTTTAATCCCTCAGAAGCAACTGGACTTTCTGGTTTTTCTTTGAAGACAACCCGTTTCTCATCCAAGAAGCTCCTTCAGCTCTGACTGGATGGTGAAGAATGGAAGGAGCTGAAGAAGCTTCTTGGATGAGATGCGAAACTTCAAAGAAAAATGAGGAAGTCCAGTTGCCTCTTGAAAAAGCACCCTTTGGGACAACCATGACCTGGATGACTGAGAATCTCCATAGACATTTCATTCCCAGAGTTGTCAGCCAGCATGACTAGTATTATTATTTTTTTAATAAATGTGCGTAATTTCAGAGAGCTCCAACCTCTGCTGCTGAAATTATTGCTTTTTATTGGACATTATTCAGATTTTTTTTCTTAGAAACATTTCTGAAACTTTCCTTAGAGCAAAACTAAAATCATTGACGGAAATTCATGAGAGTGTTGAAATGGAAGATGACTTCTACTCTTCCCCCCCCCCAATAACATTGGGAGTAGAATCAAATCTTTATCAGAAAGCATTTTAATAGTAAGAGGCAGTTTCTCATGTTCTTTAGGCACTTAAGCAATTCAGTTGCTTGAGTACATGGAGCAACAAATGTGTGATTTCCCTTTCTATGCCTTTCTGAGCATGTAGTAAAAGAAGGTGTGTGATGTGATACTATCACCTTTGCTGCACTTCAATTAATGCTGCTTTTAGTGGGAGACAGAGAAAGTCTTGAGTGCCACATCTCATGTAGGATATGTTGCCAAGTAAAAACAGGTGATTTTTCAACAGTAGGAGACATTGGTGAAAGTGAAGAGAAGAAAGTTGGGAAAATCCATCAGTCACTCTCTTTAACATATATGAAGTATAAATAAAAGCAGTGCCAGCATGCCAGGATAGTGATCAGCAGAGGGGACAGCAAACGCTATACAAGTACAGTTTCCTGCTGGATCAAGGATTGATGGACAGCATTTCAACTCAAATTTATCAAGTGTTTTTATCAGATACGCAAATGCCTTTTGCTGGAATCACTCTTAAGAGTCCGAACAAATCTGGGCTACTGCAGAAGTGAAGGAGAAAGACTGAGTGGTCCTTTTGTTTTACTACCCAACCATTTCCTGTATTTACATCTTTAAAAAGGCATAGTGAAAAGATTCCTAAGAGCATCCAAAAGTCAGCCGTGAAGCACACAATTGTCTTCAAAGAAAATGAAGCCAGCATATGGTAGAAATGTTAGGATCCATCTTGAAAATAAATGAACCGCTTCAAATTTGAGACCCACAGCCTAGCTGGCTACTTGTAGCCATTTTCAAGCACCAGTCTTTTAGCATAACAGCACAAAGGCTAAAAATATGAATGAAAACATGAATAGGATTTTCACTGATTAGTGGAAGAAATCAGATTTCCTGGGTGAGAGTTTTTCTCTTATTTTCATCCCAAAAGGAAGCCATCCTATTCCATTTGCTGCTTGCCCTTGGGGATTAAAAAGATTGCAATGGCCACATGTGTACCACACCTGACCATCCTTTTCAACACATGGAATCACTGGCTAAGTGTAGTCATGATGCCTATATGCATAACATCATATACCACCTGGCTCATTATTTTATGTTTCGGTTCTTTATGGCCTGTTGGGATATCGGAATACAAGAGCCAGACAAGCACCTGGGAAAGATTATTTCAGTTTCCTATTTACCAAGGGACAATGTTGCACTATGCTCACTGAAGCTGTTCCTGGGTCTCACTTTTTTCAATGGCTGATGCTGGATGACCCAACAAATGGTGTAAATGGAATCTGGATGTGGTAATTAGTAGGGCATTCAGAAGTTTGATGTATGTCACAAAAGTGCTGAAGGGAAGCACATTCCGGCCTCATCTATCAGCCAGGAACCAAAGAACACTGAGAAACAGGACCTCCTTCCTCCTAGGAGGAACATGAAAACAAAGGAAAGATCATTTTTGTTCCTTATGCTGACCAGAAGCTAATAGTTGCGTCCGCCCTGAAAAACAAACATATCCTGCCAAGAGTTGAGCACACTGTCAACTCACCCTTTGGCCAAAAGATCAGGAGCCCCCAATTTCAGCAAGAGATCAACCCAGCCTCAAGTCGAGTAAATGTCAGGCTTATTCTTTATAGCATCCTTCTGGCATTAAAGAACTGGTCTCCTGTCTCGTCCAAGTTTTACAGACTTGTTTGTCTTTTTTTTTAATTGACCCTAGTCATTTGGACAAGAACTACAGTCTTCACCGCAGGATTAAAAATCCTCCAAATAAATAAATAAGTCTGTAGCAAAGACAGAAAAGAGATACACATTAGGAAGCACATTTGCATCTTCCTAACCAATCAATGTGCATCCGAATGGCATGTCTGTGATGGGGGCAGAAGGGGGGGGGCAGTGTTGCCTTTCTTAGTGATTCATGTCCAAGAAGCAAAATCCAAACTCCGCTAAGTGTGGGTGAATGTAATGTGACTAAGCAAGTTTACTGGAGAATGTGCAAGTAGTAAGTGCATTTGGGTGAATATTTGCCCTGGCATGTGTCAGAAAAAGGACAGGAGGGCCTAGACAGGGTCAGGGGCTAAGGTGCACGCAGAGGCCAAGCAACTTGCTGTTCCAAAGCAAAGGAGATCAGATTTCAAGTGAGGCATGAAGCCAGGGGCTGCAGCGGGACAGGAGGTGGGCGCTTCAGGACTGTTTGCAGGCAGCAGAAGTCAGGTTTAAAAGAATAATCTTCCATTTAGGCATTTGTTTATTGTTCTTAACTAAGCAACTCAGACAGCAGCTCAGCAGACCTTCAACCACACGGACTACCCAGGGAGTGGATTAGAAGAGAGGCGGATTTCCAAGATGTCTATACAGCTGTCTCTGGGATAGGGGCAAAACTTTGTTTAAGAAACCTCCGGAAGAGGTAGATGAGAGAACACTCTGCACCTCAGTAGTGCAACAGCGGACCCAATGCGAGAATGGTCTAGGGAAGTGTAATCTTTTGATAAGAACTTTCTTAACAAGTGATGGCAAGGAGTTCCACGGGTTAACTGAAGAGAACTGCAGCGCTTCCCTGCTGTACAACTTAGGACTTTCAGTTTGCTTCATGATTTTACTCTTAAAAGGACTGTATATAAAATTAGGAGAAAAGATAAATCCTTGTGAGACTGTTTCTTTCATGAATCACGTGCCTCCCAATAAATCCTCTTCCAATTGTATTGCTGGTTCTTGTGTCAGTATGCAGGTGCATTTACTTATCTCACTAAATACTTAATATTTAGTGATCTTGAGCTGCAGCCCTATGCACATTCACAAAGAAGTTACATGTCTATCCAGAAGTACATAGACGTTTGGGATTAAGTCACACTAAAATCCATGGGATTTATTCCTGAATAAACTTCTCTAAGATTGCACATTATCTCAGCAAACTTTGCAATAATTCTAAGCAGTATTTTTCCCCAGTTGGAATACTGAGATCCAGAAATCGGAATAGCTATTGTCTCCGAGCAAGGTCTGATCTAATTGAGGGATTGCTAAATTAAAGTTCAATCTCTACTTCACTGGCAACAAATATTGTATCACAGTTAAAATGCCTGTATTCTTACTATCATAAAACGTTGTGCTTTAGTTATTCTTGATTTACTTAAAATCTCCCAAAGCAGGCACTATTTCAGACTGCTTTCATATATTTGTTGGAATGTCTGTTCTTTCTTTTTATCCACAAGCAGGATCTAAAAGCAAAGGTACAGCAATTTGTCACGGCTTTCAGGGATGTTTATTAAATTTTCAAGTTTAATTGACAACCATGGAATATTTTGGCCCTCTTTCTTCCAAGCACTAACTAGGTATGCATTTCTTGTTTGTTTGATCAGCCAAGGATAGTTAGATGCCGCTATGTAGCGGGTCAAATAAATAGATGCACTAATAAATCTCCTGATGTACCTTCCAGGTGCCAAATGCTATGGTACAAAGATCTCTCCAATATAAGAAAGGGGTAAACAACTATAGTGCTAGAGTGTGTTTTTATTGTTTTGGCTTATTTTGTAGGGGCAGCCAGAGAGATCACAATTGCAGGATCAGGTAACAAATATGTGAAGACTTCTGTATCAGTTCATAAATGTGGATGTGAGAAAATTCACCCACTCATTTGTGGATCGGCTAAGAGCCGGATATTGGGAAAGGGGAAGCGTTCTTTTATAAGACAGGATGAATGCTATGATGGCAAAGTAAAATTAAGGAAGAGTGAAATAAATTAAGAGCGAAATAAATGGGAGAGGAAAAAGTAAAAGAGCGTCTGGGAAAAAATGAGCAGTGCAGGAAGGGGAAAGGGGAATAACAGAATAAGAGTTGGAAGGGACCTTGGAGGTTTTCTAGTCCAACTCCTTTCTCAGGAAACCCTGTATCATTTCAGACAAATGGCTGTCCAGTCTTTTCTTAAAAACCTCAAGTGTTGGAGCATCCACAACTTCTGGAGAGGGAGAGGAGGGAGAAGGAACAGGGGAGGAGAGGGAGGGAGAGAGAGGGAGAAGGGACAGGGGACATGGACAGGGGAGAGGGAGGAGAGAGGGGGGGAAAGGGACAGGAGTCAGATTGCTGCAGCCAAAACAGGAGATAGGAAACTCTAGCTTTGTAGATTATTTCTTCTCAACTTTAACCTATGGGATGCATGCTGGCTCCTAAGGGGGAGGGGGGAAACCTGCTCTGTGCCCTTCAAACCCGCTTTGCAAGAGTCAGCCTCCTCCTCCCTTCCCCGGAGCACAATGATTCTCACTTCTGTTAGCAATTTGTTGCCAATAACAAACATCCTGCAGCAGCATGGGCCTCAATTCCTGCAGGCCTGGCCCTCTCACCTAGTGACCTCCTTAATAACACAACTGCGAAGCAGGCAGCTCTTCCCTTGCTACCCCAGCCTCTGCCTTCCAGCCCCTCTTTCCCTCGTTCCCTGATCCTTTCACCGGTTCCCTATTTATATTCGTTTCCCACCCACCCGCTCATCCTGCCTCTGAATATTCCTTCTCTGCCATTCATTATCAGACAGGCTTTTTGTCTTTCTGCTCCCCTCTACCTCCACATCAAATTTCCTGGTCATATTTTCACACAAATCATGCGATTCCCGTGACATTTCAAAGGCTGTGATCCCGGCATGCATCTTTGGAAACAAGGCACGGAGAAATCATTGAGACGCAGATCTTTTCCACAGAAGACATAAAAGATGACTTTGGGTGTCCCCCGAGGGATTTCCGTGACAGGGGTGATGTTGTTCATGTGGGCTAAAATCTTGAAAAATAAATAATGAATCTTGATTCCATCTTGATGTTATATTCACGCTACAGATCATTCTGAAGGAAATGCTGATTTAAGCCTCAGGCTGCAAATCCACCTTTTCTCCCTAATAAATGTGAACATAAATTCACTGAATATGTAATCCTTCTCTTGGGCTGCAATGGGAATTGGTCTCAGCATATGCCTTTTTGACTTGGATCCAACTGATACTGAGTTTCTAGGGCTCTTCAGAGCAAACATCTCCCCTGTTTGGATAGAAACTCTTTTTCGCTGGCTTCCTAATATTTTCCATATGAAGAAGGTTTCTTGAAGCTACACACTGCCCCGTCAGTAAGTCTTAGGCGGGTTAGAAACGGCCCTGGGAGCCTTTAATCCTCTCTTTCTCTTTCATCCTCAGCCACAGCTGGACGCCCCATTGATGTGGAACAGACCAAACACCAGGCCTCTTACTAAGCTGCTGCCGGCTGCTGTGGGGCCTCTCTGGCTTTACAATACAGCCAGGCCCACTGTGCTCATATCTCTGCAGGCTGACACTTCCCGGTGTACCCAGAACTCCACCGTTCGTTCGCTTGGCCTGGGATGCCGCATCTTCTCTCTACCAGCCCCCAGCCCCACCCCCAGTCCTTGTAACCCCTCCGTCCTGAAGGATCCTTGCTAAATGATTTCGTCATTAATTCACAGCCATCTGGAGGCATCCACTTGCTTCACCCCCACTCCCCAACGTTTCTTTCAGCCGTCCTGCAATTCCTCCAGAAAGTTTTATTCCCCTGTGAAAGGGGCTTCTGTTTTTCTGCCTTCTTCACAGGGGACTCAGATATTTTGCATTTCTCATGGTGGTGACTTTCGCTGCTGGAGAAGATAGAAAGGGCTAGACTTGGTTCTGATATTTTCTACAGTCCTGAAGACCCCCACCCCCCCTTTCCCAACAAAAATAATCCAGAGTGGGCAGAGAAATTTTCTGATGATGCCGCCCTGCTGGAGAGAGGAGTATATCATGAAAGATAAATATATTTTTGGCCAGCTTTATAACTCAGTAAGACTGAGAATATCACACTTTACACTGTGGCATTTTATCTTTTTTTTTTCCTCTTTTAAAACACAGGCAACTTTTCTTTCATCATATTGAACGGAGAAGTTATAGGAAAAAATACAGAATTTTTCTGTAAAAAGATAACTTGGTTTTGGTTCATGGCGATGTGTGAAGCCAGTCTGAGGAAGAAATATGGCTAAGAAACTCTACAGATAGTATCCCACCCTGTGCTAGGCTAATGTACACCCAAACATATTTATTAGGATTATGTATAACGTATGAACCAAGTCAGGATGGCTACCAATTTCCCACCAAAAATCCCTTCATCCTCTTGACGTAGGACAACTTCAAGGTACAACTTCAAGGTATTTGATCTAAATTTTAAAAATAGTCTGCAAGGTGTGATGATGGTCAGTCATCTCAGTCCCACTTTCAGTTCTGACCAACTCAGTTCTAGGATGGGATTTTCAAAAAGGCTTCTATTTTAAACTTCTGAGGACTTCCTTTTTAAGAGCTTCATCCAAGACCAAATTCCTGGGTCTGGTGTCAGGTGCAAAGGAACTCACCCTATTCCAAGTCAAAATTTTTGATCGTCCTGTACAGGAGGGCCACCAATGTCAAAATAGCATGTACCAGTGCAGCAAGGCGGGGGGGGGGGGGTTCTAGGGACTTTCCCCAGGCAGAACTGATATACCTTACCTGCCTATTCAATCAGGATGACTGACTTGTTGAATTCAGACTGACCCAATCCGATTGGCCTTTTCAAAACCACTGAACTTCTGGCGGTCCCCTTGGGCATTGAGCCTAGCTGTTGATTGAGTCTGACTCTGTTTTAAAGAGATGTTTTCTGGATTGAATGATGGTCCCCAGTTTCTAGTTGTTTGTTTCTGAGGTCTGATGTTTTTATTTTTATTTTAAGTATGTTGTACGCTGCCCAAGGTTGCTTTGAATTGAGTGGCCCTATAAATCGAAGAATAGAGTAAAATCAAATAGCCCTTTTTGTAAGCAAACTTCGGATGAGCACATTCTTCTTTCAAAGTATCTTTCGGAAATAAATGAGGAATTTTACATAGAGCTTTACTGGAGAAAAGCAGAGCCCGTTTTAGCAGAGCTCGCAAATCCTTTCCTATAGAAATCCAGGGGGGATTTCTTTCAAGCCAGCCTACCTAAAGTGCAACTTCCATGCACAAATGAGGAATTTCCCACTGAACCTGGGACACTTCCTGTCACCCACCCAATTAGGTGAATGCCCTATTATGCTTCCAGAAAATTTTATTTAGCGCTTCCTCTCCTTACAATTAATGTTAATCTTGATAAGCCATGGAAATTACACAAGGTCTGTCAGTTGCCCACACTCTCCTTGTGTAGCTTAATTAAACATGTTTTAGTTTGTTCCTTTAGTTATGCAGCTAAAGAATATTCTTCCTTCACGCCTCCTATTTGGAAAATTTCTGTGTAAACATATCAGTGCTTTCTTATACAGCTGTTTTTATCCTGAAGTGCAAGCCATTACTGGAGAATCACTGTAAAAACTATCTGTGTTCAAAGTCCATTCAATCACACAACAACTACAAGTCAAGGGGGTGGAATATGGAGTGAGTGGGAGTCAAGCGATATGTATTTTTTTTTTTTTAGTTTTCAGTTTTAGTAATAGAACTTGCTAATACTATGGTCACATACTGCCACCCAGTGATTATTGATGGCATTGTAGGCCCTTCACAATGAATAGCTTTCATATCTCTCAACTGCGTAGTACAGTTCTCAAAATTTACCTTTTTAATCTAACCGATGGGCGATGGCACTAAATAAATATTGCTGTTGGGTATAAAGGAACTTGCTTTGAAACAACATATTTCTTCATATTACCTGCCGCCAATTGCAACTTTAACTCAATCCTTGGTTGCCCGCTGTTACTGATTTCTAATCTTTGTCTGCCCTCTACAGTCTGCGACTCTGTTCTTAAATTGACTGCGCAAAGTCTTCCTACTTTTTCATCTGACAGTTATAAGCTTTGCAAAGTCTGTTATTACTGCCTTTTTAATTTTCAAAGGTAAATTAAATAAACACCACTGTTATATTAGTAATATTTACACCCTCGGTTGTTGCTCTGTGGTCACATATTAATCAATAAAATGCCAGTGTCCACTAAATTTATAATACAATCCTTTGCAACCACCCCTCTCTTCTCCACCAAGAACACACACACAAAACGCCACAGTCATTATAATTTCAGGTAAATCAGGCAGTGTTTGGAAAGTAAAATATGGCTTATGATTTCTGAATCATGGAAAGACATTCTATAAGCCACAAATGTAATGCTGCAGTAAAAGGAAAAACCCCTTTACTCATTTATAACCAGTGTTTGTTTTTTTGCTTCAAAGGGAAAATGATGTTTCATGTTCCTTCAAACGTATCTGAATGAATGCACATGCAACTGCATGGCTATGCAACTTTTTAAAATAAGTGTAAATGGGCAGTGAAGATTATTGAAGATTAACCTGTGAAGGGGTAACTGCTGACCATTGGTTTGTTTGTCAAAACAGAAAAAGAAGAGGTGACTAAAAAAAATCTTCTATCTGGAAGTACTTTCCTCCTGGCCCTAGTCAAATAGAAAGGTGGAAGGAAAATGTTGCAAAACTTCAAAGATGCTCTTAGCCATGAATTGTAATACTGCTAGAGAACAATATACAGCACCTGGAGGCACACAATGATCCTATGCCCCTCCAAAAGCCATAAAGGAAGCCTCCAAAAAGCATATTGTGGGAGAAGTCTTCTCAGCCACCAATTTTCAAATAGAAAAACCAAACTTTCTGAAAGTTCCTCAAAACATGGCTGTGTCAGCAGGCTTGGGGATCTCATGGAAATGATGATCTAATCAAATGGCTGCACCGTTTTAACATCAGTTTTTCTCCACTATCTTGTTATTTGTAATTGTTTTAATATTGCTTTTAATATTTTGATTTTGCAATTGTTTTTATTGTGCACCACCTAAGATCACCTTTTTTTTTTGTGAAATGGGTAGCTATATAAATAGTATAAGTAAATAAATAAAATATAATAATAATATCCCACGCATTATTGCTTTTAGGCAAATAGTGCTTCTTGCAAATTTTCCAGTGCACTATTGTTGCTACTTTTTCATGGCATTGTTTGTGCAATCGTCTTGCAGCAGCTAACTTAGTATTCTGCTATTTCTTCAACTTCTTTGCAAAGGAAGAATCTCTGCCTCAGACTGACTACAAACAATGGGATGAAAAAGTAGCAACAGTGGTGAATTTGTAAATCTGAAGAACTGGTGGGACCAGGGTAGAGACAAAGTAATAGAAAATAAAAGTGCTCTGGGACTTTAGAATTCAATCAAAGCATCTGCCACATAACACCCCAGACTTAACAATTGTTGATAAGAAAAGCTAAAAAGCCTGAATAATGGACATTGCAGTACCTGGGGACAGCAGAATGGAAGAAAAAAACTGGAGAAAATCACAAAATGCAAAGATCTGCAAATAGAAGTGGAATGACTATGAGAAAAGAAAACAAAGATAGTATCAAAGATAGGTGCTCTGGGTGCAATCCCAAAACATCTGGAGCATCACTTGAACACCATCAGCATCGACAAATTCACCATCAGTCAGTTGAAAAAGACAGCTTTATTTGGAACAGCTTGTATCCTACAATGATACCTTTAACACCATCAAATAACAATGTCTGTCTGTCCTAAGTCCTTGGGAAGTATTTAATAGCTGGATAAAAATGCCAAATCCAGTCTAAACATCCGGCTGACTGTGCAATGAACCATAATAATAAATAAAAAGTCAGCAAGACTTCACTTTAACTTGATGAAACTTTCTAAAATTTAGGCCAAACTTCCAAAAATTACTTCTTTTAACATTGATTGTCAGAAATCATATGTATGTATGTATGTATGTATGTATGTATGTATGTGTATATATGTGTGTATATACATCACATTTATGACAATGACAATATATATACAACACAGTATTCTTCGTTCCATTATTAGTCTTAATTTTGTGAGAACTATTTTTTTCTGATCTGATTAATGAGGCTGCCTTATATTTCAGAGCTGCTTAAATTTCAGTTCAATGTTTTGTGCCCCTATGGTTGGTTTGATTGCTCTCTTGGAGTGATTCTTTTCCCCAATCATCTCACAGTGCTGGTGCAGTGAAAAAAGACAGCTGTATTGATATAAATAGTTTGGAAAGGGATATAGGAAATTACCCAAATAGGAAAAAGGGCTGATCCAGAATTATGCAAACCAAGCTCCCTCTTGGGGTAGAAGGAAAGGAGACCATCTATCAATGTCCAATTCCCAAGCAGCCTGTTTGTCCTCTGCAAATTACACAGCAGGGTTGGAGAACACTCCAGAACATCCTGGAAGATGATGCTGGAGGCTGCAAGGAGGGAAAGGAATAGGGAAAAATCACTCTCCTCAGCCATGTCACCTGAGGGGATATCCATGTTAACAGGTCAGAAATAAACTTTTCTAGCTGAAACTCAATAAATGCAAATCAAGGACAACTATTCATTTATTCATTGAAGATATGCTGAGGACGAGAATCCTAAAATAATATTGCAAAAAATAAGGGAAAGCAGTGAGAACAATTTACATGATAATCGACAAAAGTTTCTCTGAGGTAAAAAGATAAAAGCTTGTGGTCACTGAATATCCTTAAAAGGACATAAAGAGGCAGGATGGGAAGACTCTTCACTATCAGATGTTATAAAGTGAAATCCTCTTCTCTCACAGAGTAAAAGATGTACAGCTAGACTGGAGATCTGTTTAAGTTAAGTATTAGCAATATATTGTATATACCAGGGGTCTCCAACCTTGGCAACTTT
>JAOYMU010000263.1:43463581-43474203 GCA_025802295.1 Psammodynastes pulverulentus | reverse complement strand
CCAAATTACAGGCAGCTGGCTTGTTAGCAGAAGTCTGCAATTACAATTACTGCATCCTATCTTCTGCGCCATCAAGGCGCAGAGTGGCTAAATGTCTACATACAGGCGACTGAACTGGATATTGCATCTCTCATGGTCAAAAATACAGATGCAGCTCTAATGCATGACAGAGTACCTAAAATGTGATCCATTGTAAATGTAAAATTATAAAAGATTCCAAACTCATGTTCAAATTGAAGATAGGTCTCTATTGAAATTATCAGGCCACATCAACAATATCTATTTCACATTTTTCTAAAATAATTACCTCCAATCAGGATGTTTTGGAACAGGATTCAGCACCCATATAGTTATTGTCACAAAGGAACACAGAATTCCATAGTCATGAATGTGGGTAACACTTCTCACTTCCCAAGATGGCAGAGGGGTTTGTTCCTGTGAAATTAACACTCATTTAAAAGCTTTATCTATTTCAGATAAATGCAAGACCAGATATCTAGCTAACTCAACATAAAAGAAAGCAGCTGTTAACAATTTTAAGTACTTAAAAAAAGCAACTGAAGCAGAGAATAAAGCAGACACAAACAAACATTGTGCTGTAAGGCATTTTGGTAGTTTACAACATGATTTTTAAAAAAAAAATGATTTTAAAAAGTCAGCAAGCTAGGAAAGATTTCTGCTACTGTCAGCTAACAATACTAGGATAACAACAGTTAAAATGCTCCAGGGAGATTCATTCAAGCTTTTGAACATTTTATCTATAGCAGCAACATTACAACTAGGAACAAGATGTAATTTAAGAGCAATAAAGCTGAGAATGTTCCCTTTCAGCTATCTGCATCTTTAGTTTCCCACCTCTCCCCCATTAAATGTTTCTGACAAATATAAAATCTAAAGCAGAAAGGAACACATATTAAACAGGATGGTTATCACGTGTGCCAATAGCAAAAAATAAACTGCAGGTGTTCTTATCCTAAATGATTGCCACATGTTTGGTCTACCTCCAATAGCTATACCAGCCAGATAAGCAACTTCTGGATACCCTACTCAATGCTGAAATGCTGAATTTTAAAGAATTTATTGGTTTCTAACAGTACATGTGCAGCTGGCCTACCTATAGTGCATAATGTATTTTCTTTAATAACTAAAATAAACAGATGAAGCAACAGTGAACACATCACAAAAATAATTGGAATAGGATTTGTTTGTTTTTGTGCCTTTGACTTCTAGTAACTTCTTGGATTAGTCCCTATAGTTTTCTTGGCAAGATTTTCAGAAGTGGCTTGCTAAGGCAGAACTAGAATTCATGGTCTCCCGGTTTCTATCTAATATAAGATTTATATTTATTTATTTACAAAATATATAAATGTATGTATGATAAACAGAGAGAAATAAAAAATGAATATATTTTTGAAGATGCTCACTCTGGTTTTTTGTGTTTTTTTTTAGAATTCAGCTATTAAAAACAATAAACTATCTAAGTTTTTAAAAAAACATCCAAGTATGTACAATAAATGCTAAACTTTGTTTAATAAGCACTTGTCAAGGGAAAGGTATTTTGCATTTTTCTTGTTTTAGCAAGAAATGTTTTTTTATTTTTAAAAACCAGTATAAGATTATTGAACAATTTGAATTCACCACAGAGAACAAGAGCTGGAGTTCAGCATCATCAGGTCTATAGATTGATCATCTCTGTCATATAGAATCACAGACGACATTATGACACGGGCTATTGCTGTTCTTCAACTGACTAGTAGTTCTTCCTATCAGCATTTATAGTAATTATAGCCTATTAAAGTCCAGCAGAACAGATAGTCCATTGCAGTGGATTTCTACCATTATGGCTAAAAATTATTATGGCACAAAAGCATATAAGGAATAATGTGAACACTGGATTCAGAAAACTAACTGCAGTGAACTAGTCTCAAGAGTTAAGTTACCAACAATGCTAAACTGTGATCTTGCACAAGCAACTCAGAAAGAAAAACATGAATAGGAAATCTGACACTCTTTTCAGTGCTCTTGTAACTTTGAACGGTCACTAAATGAACTGTTATTAAGTCGAGGACTACCTGTTTACTATTTAGGATTTCCTTACAGTTCTATACAATAGGTCAACATCATGATTTCTATGCTGCAGGAAAAAAATCAGCAATTGGTATGTCAAGTTGTTAGGAGAAAAGACAAACCCTTGTGATTTTCTCTTTCCTCCCAGCAACCCTCTTTAGATTAATGGGAGGCAATTTAGGCTTTCCTTCCCTTAAATAATTCAGCCGAAAATCCTTGATTATTTAATAAAGAAGAAAACAGAGACAGCATGTTTGTGCATGTATGTATGAAGAGGAAACAAGTCTTATGGCTTTCCTCTCTTTCTAATAGCCTTAATATTTCTACGAAGAGGACAAGTGCATGTGATGAGCATGTGCAATGTGTTGTGTTAAAAAAATGAATGCATTTAATTAACCTGCAACTCAGCAATTATGGAGTCTTCAAAAACAAAAACAAAGAAATCCCTACTTGTAAATGAAAAGTTACAGGAAATAAAGGATTTCTTGCATTTCATATTAGATTGGGTGTAAAACATATACTGTCTCACAGTTCAACAGCTAAGCTACAATATTACTGTATGATTTATTATTCCCCAAATTTTTATTTGTGACTTCATGTACTTTCAGGTTGCCTAGTTCAGTTACAAAAGACGTAAAACAAATCTAGACAAACGAAAGCTTGATAAGTAGAACCTCCATACAGTATGTCAAACTTGTTTTTGCCCCCTAACCCCGGGGGAAAACGGATGGACGCCTCCTTCAGTACTTTGCCAGCAGAAATGGAGTGTGGGGGGGGGGCTGTGTGAGGCCCCCCACACCTCATTTTGGCCAGCAGAGTGCTGCAGTAGGCCGTCCAGGCCAAAAACAGGACGTGGGAGGCCGCATCCAGAGGCATTGCAGGCTGGTCCTTTGCTATTTCCAGGCTGGCCCCGCGGGCCAGATTTAAGTACCCCGCGGGCTGGATCCGCCCCCGTGAGCCTTGAGTTTGACACCCCTGCTATAGAACATGTAGTTGAAGAAAAACGTAGTAATATTTGTTTTGACTTTAGGAGATAGAGTGATGGAGATGATCTTCAGAATAGGATATTAATTTATAAAGCATGTATAAGTAGTCAAAATACTGACAAATTTTAATTTGTTGTCTCTGAACCAGAAATAAATAGGTTTTTCTCTTAACAATATGAGATCACCAGGTCTGGAGCTGCTTTCAAACTAGGGGAAAATCCTCATATGGAGTGACCCAGGTCAGGTTACTAAGCCTCCAGAGAACAAGCACAATTCTAGGACATGTATTCCTATTTTTATTCACACCAGTGGAAATAAAGTAGTACATTGTACCTATTGCGTTTACATAAGCATCAATCAGCAACTTATTCCCAGAATTCATTTTAAAGAAGTTATCAATAGGTATCTGCTTTGTGTACTTGAATTTCTAAAAGAAAAACAACTTTTTCCACAAAGTACACTATTTCCCGATTTATAAATGATAGCAGTTGCCACCATGGTCTTAGTGCTGTCCTTGACTGCATCCAATTGGCAGACAACCCATATATTGGCAGAACAGACTTGCAAAACAGGAAATGCTGCTATGAACTAGTATTATTGCTAGAGATAGGCAGAACCTCTGGAAAACTTCCCAAGGACATCAGGGCACAAAACAACATCTTAATGGCAGAAGCCTGTTACTGATAAATGGTACCAATTACATTCACAAAACACTGGCCACTGTTACGGAATTACAACTTACATTCTAAGAACAAAGCTTCTTTATCACATGTAATTCTGCACTATGTGAAAGAATTAAAGACCTCGATGAATAGTTAATTACTGGATAAATTTCTCCTAGCAAATATGTGTAATAAAGTAAGATAATACCGAACCTATTTATCTGAACATTATTTTTTTTTCCTTAAAGGGAAAATTGGTTACTATTGCTTTTTGAGGATTTCTGCATTTAATGATGCAACCTGGATTTATATTATTACGCTAATATGACAATAGGCATGCAGAGGATCACTAAATTACTGCTTCAACAGTGAGAAGTTATTCTTGTTTTAACCATTTAATCGTATCTGACTCTATAGGCAAGTGCTCTCCATTCTACTCTATCAGGCACAGCTTCTTTCAATTGTTGACATCAGATTTGATATCAAGCCAGCATGTTCTTTGCTTCCTCTTCTTCTTGGTTAACAAACCATTCTTAGCATCATTGCTTTCTTCAATAAATTTGCATTCATGACACGGCCAAAGTAAATCAGACATACTCTTATGATGTTAGATATTAAAGAGACATTTAGTGCACGAATATAGTTTTTGTCACTATTATCTGAAAACTTCAGTTGTACTTTCGCTAGCCACTCCATTGCAGCTATAGATATATATCCAGAGTGTTTTTATTTTGATCCAAAATATGTAAACCTGTTTTTCAATTTAAGTTTCTCAAATATCTAATATTTTAAAAGGACCAAGTTTGAATGCATTTATTTTTTAAAAATCTATAGAACCAAACTTCATCACAGCATCAAGAATAAGGAGGACAGTTAGTAAATCAACCAAATAATTGCCCAAGTCAGCCAATCATCTTTATGTGAGCATAGAGCCAGTAACATTTGCACAGATTTCCCTTAAACATGCTTATCACCCTCAAAACTTTGTGAACTTCTAAGAAAGCTGAGGAGTTAATTACTGCTCTTACTGTGAATCAGAAAGAGCAAAGTGCTAATCGATTTTAATCATCAGAGTCTAAATATTGGTCACTTATGAGTATTCAATAGGATTTAATTCTCATGAATTAAAACAAAGGAGACATAGGAACAAAACAACATTTTTATTAAAAGCAGTAATAAATAAAATCACAACCAAAGTATCTCTGAAGTAAGGAAGATATTAAAAGAGAATGAGCACAATGAGTGCAGTGAGCTAAAAGCTATCATTGAGAATTAACATATGCATAAGAAAGCTCTGGTAGGATGAAGTCAATTTTTTCAGGCTGTGTTAAAGCATCATCTGAAATAGAAAGAAATCGAATACTGGGTTTTGGTGCTTTTAAGCAGCAGAACCATCTCTCTACCAAGAAGGATATCAAGGATTTCCATGACAAATAGAAAAGTGGAAATGCCCAAGTTATTTCCAGAAAAGAAGAGCACTAAATACTGAATTGGTGTATTGACCAATAGTACAGTGACCAAAACATGTATGATTTTATCAATTATAAAGCTGTAAACAGCAATCCTGTACTGGACACAAGGAATTTCTGGTTTTGTGCACCCAAGAGATTCAGGCACTAAAATATTTACTTTCCTTAACAACAACAACAACAAGCTAGCACACAATCTTTGCAAACAAATATTCTTTTCTATAAGTGATAGACAATTGAACATTTAGTAAATAGAAACAAACTAAAATTAAGAACATAAGTATGGCTTTCAAAAGGACATGACACAGCAGTCTCTACCTTTTCATGGCAGGTGGCCTAGCAAGTATTTCCATCACATATTGTTTTGGTGGAAACTATCTGCTTCTGTAGATAATGCAATCGACTTGCTTGCCATTTCATCCACCCAACCAATGCCAATAAGCAAATCACCAGTGCCACTTGAAAGATTAAAATCATCACAATAGGGTGCAGAGCAATATTTAGTACTCCATTTGAACTTGGTGACCATCCCAGGAGCACCTCCCACCAGGCATGGTCTCCAGCTGATGTAACCTTTGCTACAATCTGGGCAATTTCCTGATTGTTGTGGTGAATCTCAAGAGCAGCATTTTCACCCATATCTCTGAGTTTCAGTAATTCTTGCTTGAGAGAGGGGTGAGAAAGCAGATTTTTAAGAGTAGAAAGGCCAAGGCCAAGTGAAATAGGAAATATTTCTTTATATAAAGAGGGATAGGCTTTCATATGTTGCACAGTCCAAACAGGTACCCGAAACTGGAAATCACATCCTACAATCACGCTAATATTGCAAAAGCAACGATTGATATATGGCAGCATAGGCTGGATGATGACACTATTAATGATTATAAATTCGCATGGAGTTCTAACACAAATACAGCCCTTGCCAGTATATACAACAGTAGACATTTCTTCTTGGACTACATCAAAAGAACAATGAGAGTTATTTATAAGCTGAGGAGAAAAGCATTCATGGTGCTCTTCTAAGCTGTTATCATCACATACAAAGCCTAAATTCTCTCTTTTAACACAGCCCTGCACATTAACGCTTTGCCACTCACCATCCCTCAAGTGTGCCCATTTATTAGAGTCTCTGGAATACATGACCAAGTCTCTGTCAATCTGGAATCCCAGAGGCACTATTGGATAGATAGGAATAATCTGAGTGGCCTCCACAGTTATTAAGAATAACCGCAGAATGTTTTGAGAAGAGTCGTAAGATGCATTTAGCAGTCTCCACCAAGCCTCTAAAGCAATTTCACCTGGTGTGAGTTCTGGTCGAATTAAACTGCTTACCTCCATGGGAATTTTTCCTGCCTTAGCTTCTCGAATCATAGCCATGATTACATTTTGGGTGATTACCTGGGCTTGTTCACATGCTAAAGCCAATGAAACATTATTTTGGAGAGACTGAATCCCAGAGACTATCAGTATGTTATCATTTTCTAAAATTGTTTCCCAGACTGGAAGCACTTTACTGATAGCTTGTGGTTGTTTTGTGAGTTGTGAGAAAGATTTGGTTAATGGGGCAGTAAGTTTTCCTATTTGTTTTGTGGAATATGAAAGTTTATTAGCTAATACTTCTATGTTGGCTGCATCTATAAAAGAAACTCCTGCCCCCAGGGGACCCAGCCAATCTAACAATTCCCTTTTTATTCTTTCTCCATGGTGTACTCCTTCCCACATTTTAACCCATTCCATCCAACCTCTGTGGCTAACATCAAGAAAAGGAGAGCACTGGGGCACTTTCTGTGATACATTCAAACCTTCAAAATTAATCTGTACCTCCTTCAGAGAGGTCTGTGGGCTCCTAACAATTTGCTCAGGCTGATCTAATTTTAACACATGAGAGCCAATAATTGGATTTCTCATATGGCGCAGAGAAAGAAGGTCTGTGATCAGTGGGTTAAATTGAAGAACTGTTTTGTTTTGAAAGCCTAGTTCTAGCTGATACAACCCTTGTTCACTATTTTTTTCTGTTATAGAAATATAACCATAGAATTTAAACTTAACAGAGGATGCTCTTCGATCACAATGTGTTCCTTTAATTGGAACCACCCAATCCGGGGGTCCCTGTCTAATTAAGTCTCGTCCCTTTACTTCCCAGTCATGTGATTCCCAATTAACAATCATTTGGGTGATTTTTTTCCCAGAAGGTGAAATTAAAGATAGCTGCAAATGATTTTTAAGAAATGTATCATGTTGGGATCCAACAATAGTTCTCAGATGCAATGGTGCACCAAATTTCCATAAAGCAGCAGAAATTAGGGCAATGTCACATGAATTGTCCTGGGTTATGCTCTTTCCGGTACTGTGAGAGTCTAAATGTGTTGGCAAAGGTCGGCATGAAACAGGAATATGAAAAGTTGAACTGTCCATTTGCATGTCATAACAAAAATGTCCAATTTCTCCACTGGCCTTGACAGTACAATTAGCCAAATCTCTCCAATGGCAGCTGACTGAATCTGAAGCAGCATGGAATATGTACAAGCTCTGGAACACTCCGGGATTGGAACTGTTGGCATATAATCCATGCATGCGGCATATCAACTTTATTTCAGATGCTTCTCCTTTTGGAAAACAAGCCCAGAGTTTCACAGGGATGGTAGACGCATTCTGGGTAGCAGAAACAAGCATCCATCCATTCCACAGGCACAACAGCAAAGACAACATCTTCGAAAGCATCTGAGAGAGAAAAACACAAAAAGAATCTCCAAAGTCCCTATTGCCTCAATGTGCAGTACTTGAGAAAATATTTAGGTGCTCCTGCTGCTTTTAAGCCAGAGTATTGATTTCTTCTTTACAACTGCATCACTTAGTGACAGAAATTCTGGTAACTCAAGGATTAGCTGCATTTTTTTAAAGTTCTATCTGCCTTAAGGAGAAGCAGCCCATCTAACTGCACTTGTTAACACCTTATCTCTATTCAGACTACACTACTCAAAAATATCTATTATAATTGGACAATCAGAGGCCAACATTACATCTATTGAACCTGAACCACAACACTTAAATCACCAGACATATGAGTGATACGTCTTATAAAGTACTGTGCAAATTAACTAATGGGCTCTCAATCTACATTTTCTTCTTACAGAACCAAATATGCAAGACTTTTACCACCTCAAAAAATTATCATGTAGGTTAATAAAGTGTTGTTTCAGATGAGTTGGCCACATACATCTAACAATATACAAGTGGTTTTCCTATTGTTTTCTTCCGAGTTGCTTCATTCTCCCACCCATGTCCTAACCAACCTTGACCTTCTTTAGCTTCCAAGACCAGATAAGATACTTATGGACACATCCTTATGGATTTGCTTTCCTCCTATTCCTGAGACAAAAAATACTGTGTATCACTTCCCATGTCTTTGTCCCAACATTGATACTGTTGCCACAATTCTGCAGCAAAACTAGTAAACTGCTCCCTGCATAGAAAAAAGCACATTTCCTATTTGGTACCCGGTTCATCTGGACCAGGGAGAAACAGTGTTTGCCACAAGAGATGATGTTGCATACTGCTTGTTCCCAGCACAAAGAACCAATTTTGAGCTTTGTTTTCTTATCTCTACATCTTTAGGGTGCAGAATGGGCTCCATTGGGAGTGGGACATTTTGCTTCCAAAACTACCTGTTCCTAAAGTGATACGCTACTAGGCATCCTTTTCCCTTGCTGCGGCTAGCATTTACTCTCTTAGTACCATACTATACTGTTCACTGCAACACCTGATGCCTTCCAAGAAAAGCATGAGAGCCTGATCCAATCCAATGCTATTATACAAAAGAGGGCACTACAATCTGATGTCATGCCATGCTACTGCAATTTCCGTTCACCAAAGGGGTGGTTATCCATCCTTCTCCCTATCTGCCCCAAAGCCAAACTGTTGCCACTAGTAAGAAAGGCCAGAGCCAACCTGGGGCCAGATTCTGAGTGAAAGCAGAGCACCAAAGGGATTTGGAAGCTATATGAGTAGTACACATTCTTCACAGTTGAATCTCCATCTCATTGCCAGCTTTCTTCTGGCAATGAGATGACGTTGTGGACGCCCACAATGGAAAATGTGGACTGAGAATGTGTGGAAAGCAGATGGCTGATATTTGTGAGGTTTTCTCTATGTGACACACAATGTTTACTGGGGTTTTTTTTAGGTGGAAAACATTATCTTCTTGATTTGGCTTCAGCCTACCGCAGAAGAAAGCTCGCAATGAGATGCAGATTCAACTGTGAGGAAAGGTCCTGAACAACCAATAAGTGAACCATCTCCAAACCAGGATAAGGAAATTGTAGGAATGAGCCCACAGCCAGCCAGATCCTACCACCTGCTGAAACAGATAACAATATCAATGGCACTTAGACTTATATACCGCTTTACAGTGCTTTATAGCCCTCTCTAAGCAGTTTACAAAGTCAGCCTCTTGCCCCCAACAATCTGGGTCCTCATTTTATCCACCTCAGAAGGATGGAAGGCTGAGTCAACCTTGAGCTTGATGATCCCTTAGAAACAGTCTTATAAATTTTCCAAGATTTTTTCAATGATTCAAGGTTGATTTGGAAGGATTAGATAAAGGTCATGTGGTTCAAATAAAAAACTGGACAGACTAATATAATTTTTCTTGCTTGCCCCCCACAATCTTGCCTGAGATTGTACAGACAGCCTAAGAACTGGGACATTCTTCCCGCAGTTCTACCAATTAAATATTTGTGATATTATTAGTATACATATCCAGTATAAGGTCACAGAGGCCTGTTATGCCAACACGAATGGTATTTGAATTGGGAGGCAGCAACCTAACTCTAAACCAGTAGTTTTGTCCATCCCTATATTATGGTAACCTAACAATCTTTATCTACTGTAACTCAATCTACCTTACACCGTTGTAGTAGCTGTTCCTTGTTTTGCTCCATCTTCTTTTTTAAAAGCATACATCTTCCACCAGTAAATATTTATCAAGCTTGTTGCCCTTCTACAAATTATTAAGAATTACTGAATTATCAAAGCAATTATTTCTTATCTCCTTCACCAAACATATTAGCACCATCATATCTCACAATGAAAACAACATTTTCAGTGTATAAAGCAAAGATGAGTGTCTAAATGTGTGAACAATTTACTGCAACCAAGAAAAATTATCCTTAGAGTTCCATGAAAGAAAAAACATAGTGTACAAAGGGCACTGAACTTAGATTGGGAAGACCCAAGTTTAAGTTCAATTTACTATATGACTTTTAGCTAGTGTATCTCTGAGCTCAACCTACCTTTTTTGTTTAAGGACAACTGGAAGAGGGAATGCAATGCATCTTGCCTTGACCTTTTGAAGGAAAGATAAGATCTAAATTTGTCAAATACAAGTATCTGGTGATACATAAATATACTATGAATTTAAATACATTTTTAATCTATCA
>JAOYMU010000263.1:43378578-43388650 GCA_025802295.1 Psammodynastes pulverulentus | reverse complement strand
AAAAAAGCCCTGGATAGATAGATAGATAGATAGATAGATAGATAGATAGATAGATAGATAGATAGATAGATAGATAATATAAAATTGACAGTGGATCACTTGCAGTTCCTTCATGACTACAGGTAGCTCCCTAAAGACTGGGAAGTAAACAACTATGGACTAGATACATAGGATCTCAGCAGAAGCTGGCAATTATCTACCTAATGGGTGATTTCCTTAGCACATTCTTAAGAGGTATAGCATACCTCTTCATAATAAAGATGGGATATAAATAAATAAAATAAATAAATCATACACTTGAAATATATTTTCTAAGCCATCAAATTTTTCTCCATTCCATGGGAAATCTAGAACTACCGGTAATCTATCTTCTACTTCAGGATCTGCAGTAGAGTACCTACCACACATTAGGATAGGTAGTGATTTACGCCTGGTTGCTTAACACAATGAAGTAAAAAAAAAGTTCCTTATAACCCATCCTCGAAATTATGACAGCCATGCCATTTCTGTGGTCACATGATTGCATTTCGGGCACTTGGTAGCCAGTTCACATTTATGATTAGTTACAGCATCCCATGGACATATGATTGTGTTTTGCCACTTTCCAGCAAAAATGTAAATTAGATCACCCGGATTTGAAATTACAGCTATGTGATTTGCTTAATAATGCAGTGACTTAATAATCATAAAAATTATTGTAAATTATTGGAGTACCTGTAGAATGTAGGAATGTTTCACGTTCACATTTTGGGGCTATGTATGCGATAAAAAGTAGGTCAGCACATTTATAATTTAAAAAAAAATAACATTTTTCCAGTGTACTACCACTACCAGCTCCACAAATTAAACCTTTTTCAGCGATTTGCTATTGTTATTTTAAATAAACGAATAATATAACACCACCTATTTTTGTGCCAGAAGAGCACTTTCAATATTGAACCACAGCTGAACTTTCAGTATTACATTGGGGAGGGGGATCCCTTTTCTTGTGAAGGACTACTGATACACATAGGTGTTGTTAGAAGAAAGACAGATCAGGCTTTAGAATTACACTTTTCTCTTGCAGTCTCCGTCTGTTCCCACATAAAATTAAACAGGAAGCTAAAGCTGCTTCTGATCTGGGTACTAAAATCTGCTGGCAAACTTGACAGATCAAATCTCCGTGAGCCTTTGTTCTAGGAGGCCATTTTCAGACCACACAAACCTTCCCTTACGTTCTCTGCAAAACTGCAGAATCTCCTGAGGTTGAGAGAAGCCTGAGCATGTAATGAAGCCTAATCTGGAGAGTTATGGTATGGGTAGCTCTTCCTGAATGCTAAACCATGCAATAGGCAATGCGCCAGAATCAGAACACTTTGAAAAACCATCCTATCTTCTAAATTCCCAGTGAAGCAAAAAAAGATTTGGGGTGAAGAGGGGGAGCCACAAGCAGTGGCAGTCACAAACAATGATCAGCTACTGAGCCAAGCTAACATCTGTGGACATTCTCCTAGCAAAGCATACTGTTAATGAGATTCTCAAAGGATGGCTCATCCAGAACAATGCTGCTTCTATCTTCATATTGTCCTTCCTACTTTGTGATTGGTTATTGCTCAAAACTGAAGGGCAGGGGGAGTGAAGAACACAAAAGATATGATCAACAGTGAAAGCATAGGCTGAGATTAAAGAGTAAAACTGAAATGTTTAGGCAAAGCAGATTGGCTTTTGCTATCACTCACTGTGTAATATCAGTTTACTTCAACTTCTGCTTAGAAGCTGTATTGACTGATTGAGTCAAGCCAACATTTAAAGTGTGGAGTTAATAACGCAAGTTTAAAATTATAAAATACTTTTATTTTTAATTGGTAGACTTGTATCAGCTTAATGGATTTCTACCTTCTGCACAGTCTTGAAATTATAAGCATAATCAATTATAATCATATACATACATGTGGGTCTGTGCTATATGGCCATGGCTCAGAAAGACCAACGTGTATGTATGTTATGCATGTATTATTTTTGTCCCACAGTTCCTCCATTATGTTCAGGGTGACATATATAGTTCTCCTCTTGTATTTTATTTTTCAGGAATGTTTATTCTTGCAACACACTTCTGTAATAGTCCAAGCAATGAAAAACAGATTCGTCCATGATTTCTTTTAAAAAAGTGAGAATATGTAATGTCATTAAAAATAACCTCAAGAGACAGGACAGAGTTGCAGTCAAGGGAACAGTCAGGTAGCCTGCAACAGGAATGGGGCTGAGATAAGAGGCCCAGAAGAGACCCTTTCTAGGGTGGGAGTGGGGGAAGAAATACTTTCAGATTCAGAGGTTTCTCTTAATGTAAGGTTATAATAACATAGAATCATCTCTTTGAGTTGTGTTTCCTATCAGATCTGCCTTGTAAGGCTGACAGAATTGGAGTATGGTAGTGCTTTATTATGAAATATGGAAATGTTATTGTAGTCCCCACACTTTACAAATACAGGTAGTCCTCGATTTATGGCCACAATTTATGGCCCCAACATTTCTATTGTTAAGTGATAATTTGTTAAGTGAGATTTGTCCCTTTTTATGACATTTCTTGCCACAGTTGTTAAGTGAATTACTGCAGTTCATAAATTAATAACACAGTTGTTAAGTGAATCTGGCTTTCCCATTGACTTTGCTTGTCAGAAGGTCGCAAAACATGACCTCAGGACACTATAATAGTTGTAGATATGAACCAGTTACCAAGCATCTGAATTTTGATCATATGTGACATGATCATGCAGATGATACAAAGGTTGTAACTGTGAAAAAACGGTCATAAGTCACTTTTTTCAGTGCTGTTGTAATTTTGAACGATCATGAAATGAACTGTTGTAAGTTGAGGACCTATAGCTTCTAGACTACTCAATTCTAATATGCACTCAAAATATGATTAAATAATACAATAATTATTATACTGAAATAATAAGTATTTCAAAAGAATATATAAAATAAAGAAGTTAACTTTCTATTAATAGCAGGGATGTTTTGTTTAATAATCGTTTGAATCAAGCAGGGCACTTAATTCTTCTACATCCTTATTAAAACAACAGGTAGCAGGAACATCTTATTCTTCCCCTCCGAGATAGAGAAGAAAGGACATTGCTTCTTCTTCCTAAATGATACCTGTACAGAAAATGGGCACACACATCAGTGAAGAAAGCATGCCTCTGTTTGTTAAAACTGGAGAATCCAAACAAGAGTTCTCAGTGCATTATTTTCCCAGAAGATGAAAATCTAAAGCCAAGGTAGATGGGCCTAGCTGCAAGAGGAAGCAATTAGGCAACATGTATCAGCTGACTTTCTCATTCAAATTAAGTTACAATTCCAAAAAGCTGAGTTATCATTTCATGCAAACTTGATGCTATATTCTCCTCAAATGCTTTTTTTTTTTTTAATTTTTAACATAATTATAGCAGACACAACGAACTATATTTTTAGATTAGGTGTTAACTCTAATTTGCTCAATTAAAGCATGTGAAAAGAGCATGGATTAATTTAGAGCCATATTTATATTTCTCATCATAATTTTGCTGCAAGGTAAAATATTTTACCTGGCACTAATAGATTAAATCAGAAACTTCAAACATACAGACTGTAAAATGATTTAGAAAAGAGAGAAAGAACAGATCAAGTCCTATCTTGTTGCAACATGCAAAACATACCACCAACAAAATCTTTCTGCACTTACAAATCCCATCTTTCTATTGAAAATTATAGCTGTGAATGCAGTTGTACTTTTTACGTTAAATATTTTCCTATAACTTCAGCCTTAAAAGCTTTTAATCTCTTGGTCAAACTCTTACAAAGAATAGGGTTCTGGAAATATGCAGTGTAGGAGAGGTACAAGTCTAACGTCTGAAAAATTAATGAATGTTGAGTTGGAGTCTGCATGAAAATGCTTCAAGCCACATTCACTAATTCCACACAAAGAAAAGCTCTCATTCTTCCATCCTGAGTGGGCAAATATTTGACATTATTTCCATAGCAGAGGTGCAAACAAATCAGGAGATAATGTTCTCACGTTATATAAATTGTGGGAACAGGTAATGATTCTGGATGGTTACAGACATAGCAAAAAATCTCTAAAAATCAGCGAAGACGGTTACTTTAAAAGATTTGGGTCACTGCAATCAGATGACAGATTGGCAGAATATATAATTAATTTCATATTTACTGTACCATGAACAGATAAATTTCTGAAAACAGTGGACACATTTGAAATTATGACTATATATCTGGATGCTTTCACAAAACAGCTGTCAATAAGATGGTTACAGTGGACATGATCAGTCACAAAATATAATTTATCAACAGACAACCGGATGAAATTGATTGCTGCTACTTAGTCCAATATGCTACCTCCTCCTACTAGCAAAAATTCCCCCTTCAGTTTTTTGAGAAAAGAAATAAAAAAGAAACCTGGCAATATTATATATAAGTCTGTGGTATGCCCACCTGTGAAATAGTATTTCCATTTCTGATTATTAAAAGAATGCTGCAGAAATACAAACCATTTTTTTCAATGTTGCAAAAAAGCAGCCAGATAGAGATGGGGCAGGAGTGATTCCATGATGATTTTCACAAACTCCGTATTTATTCCTTGATCATTTTCATCCCTGGTTCTCCAAACGCATCAACAGTCTATGGAGATGGGCTTCAAAACACGAACTTCTGCAGATATGCATACCTTAAAGCAAGCACTGATTACTACAAAAGCAAGAGCCCTCTATAACTAAAACAGGAAGAAAAATCTTACTGATGACATTAAAAATATCTTGTGTATCCCCACAGGAAGCAAGTCTGAGACACTCACTACAGTTTTTCAATGTTGAGAAGGAACACACCACAAAGAGCCTAGATATGTAATTTCATGCAGTTATGATTTTTTTTTAAATTTAGCAATAAAACATGGGTGTATCACCACTTCCATTTGTGTTCCTCAACAGCTGGTGTTCAAAAGCAAACTGTCCCCAAATTCAGGGCACTCATCGTGACTAGTATCTACTGATAGCCTTATCTATAGTGAATAACCCCATTTTAGCACCTTCTGAATTGCTGTACAGGCCTCATAAAAACAGTAAAAGCATATAAATAAGAAACAGAAAGATGCCGTGAGATATGTAACATGTATTCCACACTGCAATTTCTTGTTTTTTAAAGAAATATTATTTGATGACAGAACTCAGCATCTGTTTATATTCTTTTGATTTTTTTTTTTAAAAAGAGAAGCACTGAGGACTGTTAAAGTATTACCGTAATTGCAACTTGCCTAAAGAGCTCTATGCTTAAATGCATGCTTCCTACAGATAATCACCTGAAAAAGTTAATTACAACTTGGATTTGAGATTTAACCTATTTTTTATTCCTAGCATTTTCCTACAAGTGCAGGGTCTGCTTTTATTTTCCAGATCAACCAAGCGTTGATCCAGTGGTTGTGACAGGAATTTGGAGCAAACAGCTTGTTGCCTGAGCCTGACATTACTAGCTGAGAGAGAGAAAGTGACAGGCCCAAAGTCATCCATTTGAGTTTGTACTTCACGCTCAAAAATATCAAGTAAGTCTTCCAACTACAACATCTGAAATGGTTATAACTACTTGACAGCATTCAGGTTAATGAATGGATATTGCTAACTTGCTAACACAAGCATACAAAATCATTCCTGTCAGCACTATTCCATGAAGTAACAATGACGTAATGGGAAGCATGGCTCAGAATTGGTGGTTTTAAAGTCTCACCCTTTCATGCCTTGCTTTAACTCTGCAAGACTAATAAACATAAACTGAAGCGGGGCCTCAATAGGGATTCTTTTCTTAATAGCTAATTGAAAACCCAGTATCAACACACACACACACACACACACACACACACACACACACTAAAAACACATTCAAGATTCTGCTCTCAGATCTGCCCAAGTTCTGACAATCCTAGGCAAATCTAACTAGAGAAAGATGCAACAAAAATCTTTGGAGAGAAGCACAATCCAATCACAAACTCCAACACAAGACAAAATTTCTGTACACATTTTAAAACAGCATTTTGCATCCGAAAAAGCACATTTGACATGTCATGTCCTTTGGGTGCAAAAGCTTGCAAGAACGCTTTGTAACTCCAAAGATCAGCGGTGTGGGAGTTCTCTGGAGTGCTAAACACTGGGGCAGCTGCACACTGCTTGCATTCTTTTGCCACTGTGGAAAATGGTCCAGAATGACCAAACAATTTTCCATTGGTTCAGCTGCTGCATTATGTAAGAGAATAATAAGGAAAGACAGCCACTTTATATCATTTTTAGATGCATCTCCTTAGCACTGATTTCACAAGGTGTCACCCCATTTGCGTCAAACTAGAGCTCTATTTGCCCTATTTTTTCTTGCATGTATTTACATCTCATCTTCTCCCACACCTGACAAGACATTCCCTCCCCCCATTTTTTTTACATAGAAGCATCACTTTTGCTACTATTGAAAAGTTATAATAAGGAAGGAAAAGGTTCTTTTTCTTTCACCTCTAAACAAAAGAGAGTGTTGTTATTTCCATGTAACATTTTCGCGCCCACCGCGGGAGGAAGAAACAAATACGAATACTTCTGTCAAAGAAAGAAAGAAAGAAAGAACGAGCGGTTGCTCTCCATAGGAAGAACTTCTTGGATTGCTCAAAGCCAGTTTCCATAGAACCATAACAACATTTGCACTTTACACCTAGATTTTTCCCCCCCAACAATACCGCACCGAGGCTTTAGGGGAGCAAAGGACGCAACACAGGATGGAAGAGAACACCTAATTCCTTCAACTTGACATCTGTCGCCCCGACTGAAAAGAAAAACAATGGATCTTTACAAAACGACAGGATTCCACGGTGTTTCCACGAAAGCAAATAAATAAATAAACAAAACCTTAATTTCCTCCCCTTTTTATTCCTGAAGAGTTGGGTTTTATATATATATATAATATATTTAAAAAAATCTGATTTTGCCCTCAGGTCGCCTCCAAACCCACAAAATGCGCGCCCCAGAGCAAAGCTAGCAGAAGCAAAGCTGGCCGCGAGTTCTTCCTTGCCAAGCACGCCGCCTTCCTCGCCTTGGCAGGCAGGACTCAACGCCCTTCCCGCCCGCGCCTCAGAGGCTCTTTCGGGTTGTTGACTTTTCTAAAATATCTTTTTACTCACTTTCAGCTGAGATTTGGAGACTTTGCCGCTTTTCTCGGCGTCCAAGGCAGTGAAGGCGTACCAGATCGATTTTAAGAGCTCCGTCCGCAGCTCCATGATGCCTCCAGGGCAGGGCACCAGGCACAGAATCTGTTCGCTCAGCGGAGAGGAACCTCCCCCCCCAGCGGTCGCGAAACTCCCGGCGCTGCGTTCAAACAGTTCAAGCAGCCGGCGGGGCAAGCTCTGCAGCTGTAGCGCCTCCGCCTGGTCATTCAAGCCGCCTCGCTGACCTCCTTCTCCTCAGTACGTTTGGTTTGTTTTTCTATCATCATAGTACATAGAATAACAGAGTTGGAAGGGACCTTGGAGGTCATTCTAGAATCTAGTCCAACCCACTGCTCGAGCAGGAAAGTCTATTCCAAATATTAGCCTCTACCTAGGATCGAACTCACAGCCTCCTCATTGTGAGCTCCACCTGGTAAACTCGCAAGATTCGTTTTTCTGGCCATGTACATAGATACATTAGAGCTAGACTTTGTGGTTTCTCTGTATCATATATGTGGGTATGTGAGTATATGCATAGTTGTGAGTGTTGTTGTCATGTTTATCTGTATATATAAAAGCATCATCATAAAATCTCCAGAACCCTAAAGCCTACAAACTTGAAATTTGGCACTTATGTTCCTCTTGGCTTCTAAGTGCTCGCTAAGAAAGGATTTTTCGAAACGGCCATCAGAACATTAGTATTTCCTATATTATTATTAACAAGCTCTGATGCTTAAGGAGTTCTATTCCCCCTCCCCACCTGAAACTGCAGTTGAGCTAAGCCACACCCAGACTCCTTGCTGTCTCCTTGCTCACACAGCAAATGCTGTTTCACTTTCCAAACAGCCCACAACTCTCTCACACTGACATGATGCTAGCCAGATGAATACCCATGGATGCTGGCAGGCAGAGGCAGATTTTTTCCCCCTTATTTCCCTCCCCCAAAACTTGCCTGATCACATAGTTTCGTAGCGTAGCACGGGTACCCTGCTAGTGTAGTATATATTGGAGGTGGGGACTCTTTGAGAGCTGTATATGCAATGAAATTTCATTTTAATGTATGCTGATTAGTGTACATTTAAAGTGACAACAAAGCTATTCTAAATCTAAGTCATCTGGAGAGGTAATAAATACAAAGAGGAAGGGGGAAAAAACCCTTCTCATCTCGTTAAACCCCAAGGAAATATCCTATATGGGCAAGATTCTAGCATCCCTCATATCCGGGTTGTGTGAGTGCTTACTCCGGATTTAAACTCACTAATTTTAATATAGCAATAGCACTTAGACTTGTATACCGCTTCACAGTGCTTTACAGCCCTAAGTTGTTTACAGAGTCAGTATATTGCCCCCAACAATCTGGGTCAGCTCCTCCTTTTACAGACAGAAAGATGGAAGACTGAGTCAACCTTGAGCTGATCAGAATCGAACTGCTGGCAACTGACAGTCAGCAGAAGTAGCTTACAGTACTGCATTCTAACCGCTGCACCACCACAAAATTTGTTGAATTAATCCAAGCTTGGAACTAAAATTGGGCAGAGTTTAACAGGACGCACATCTGAAGAAGTCTTTTGCCTACTGTTGCTTATACAGCCAAAACGGCGTCATTCAAATAAAACTGACAGACAGGCAGTCCCAAAAAGATATTGAAAATGGGACGAGGGATGGTAACAACCACCATCAAAAAAGAAAACCTGTAGAGGAAAGAGTTGGGATGGGATGGGGGGGCAGCCTAGGTGGACTAAGCCAGCTCTGCAGAGGGTCAGTCTTTGAGCAACACCAGGAAGGAGAATAGAAAAGGACAGAAATACGTTTTTGAAGATAGGAATGAAGTATTGCGGTAGTAGCAGTAGTCATCACTTTGGGGAGAAATCTGTTTCCTGTTATTCAGTCGTGTTACATTTGAAGTTTAGCAGTAGATTGCAGTTGTCTTTCTGTGAAAAATGCATACTGAGTCTTAACTACGTAGGCAATAAAAATACAATTTAATAACAATGTTTTAATCTTGCTTGCTACAAGTATTATCATTAAGATCACACTAAGATGCTATTTATGGTACCAGCTCATTTGGAAACGGCAAATGCAATCCTACACAGGTAGTCCTTGATTTACAACCATTTCTTTACTGACCATTCAAAGTTACAGCAAGGAAAAAAAGTGATTTATGACCATTTTTCACACTTACAACATTGCAGCACCTCCATGGTTATGTGATCCAAATTCAGACACTTGCCAACTGGGATATATTTATGATAGCTGCAGTGTCCCAGGGCCATGTGAACACGTTTTGTGATCTTCTGACAAGCAAAGTTAATGGAGTAGCCAGATTCACTTAACAACTCTGTTACTTAACAACTGTGGCAAGAAAGGTCATAAAATGGGGGCAAAATTCACTTATTGACTTGCTTAGCAACAGAAATTTTGGGTTCAATTGTGGTCATAAGTTGAGGACTACCTGTATGATTACTCTAAAAGGAGACTTATTGGCTTTGGACCATAATATAAAACTTTGCATTACATACTTAATTGGGAATGGGACAACTTGCCATAGCCAACTCGCTGCGGCCAACTCACCATGGCCAACTCGATGTGGAACAATTCATTGTGGGACAAGAGTTACACTAATATCAAAGGGACAATGTAACAATTCTATTTAATTGTTTAATATAAATAAAAATATTTTAATTTTTGCCATTCACATTTCATTCTGCTCTCCTTTTGCATCCTTTCTATAATGATTCTATTACACCATTTTTTGATATTAGCGTAACTCTTCTCCCCCAGTGAGTTGTCCTGCAGCAAGTTGATTATGGCAAGTTGACAGTGGCAAGTTAGCCATGATGAGTTGGCCATGTCGAATTGTCATAGAGCCTT
>JAOYMU010000263.1:43341159-43371877 GCA_025802295.1 Psammodynastes pulverulentus | reverse complement strand
TTCAACTCCCAGAATTCCTCAGACAGCTTTGCTGGCTGAGGAACTCTGGGAGTTGAAGTTCACAAATCTTAAAGTTGCCAAGGTTGGAGACCCTGCCTTAAACTATCCTCACTGAACTTGGATTGCAATTCCCTTGTTATCTTGTAGTCCTCCTCTGAACTTGAACCAGTGGGTCAATGTCTTGTGCCCAGAACTAGATGCATAATTCCAAACACAGGGCAAGGGGATATAACAATTTCTTAGGATTTGAAATCTGTGCTCCTGATAATCCATCCCCAAAATGCCATTTTGCCTTTTCGGCAGATGCATTGCACCACTGGCTCATGTCCCACTAAAAATCCAAATTCAGGTAAACTCCAGCGATCTAACCAATTTACAGATGAAAGTCCCGAGACCTCCTCTAAATATCCCAAACTGTCTTCCTAATACTGCAGTCCTTTTTGAAACCAGATAATGCCTCTTTAAAACTAAAGCCTCATTTGCAATAATATTATAGCTTAAATATTATGTTCTTAGAACTGTAACTAATATCTTTAAACATTTGAACTCTCAAGCAATAGTTTTAACAGCTTTTAGAGTACGGTATGCTGCTAACTCCAAAAATCTGCCACCTAGATCTGTCGCTGTACTGTTTGCTTCAAAAGGTTATTAAGTTGATTCACTTCTCACCAAGCGAAGAAAACAGAATATTTCTGTGAAGGAATTAATAGCTGAAGCAAAATCGTTGTACTAATGATCAAATAATTAATTATAATTATGCCCTTTCTATTCAAATAGTTTGTTAAATGAACTATCTGTTTGCTTTTATCAAGCCAAATTAAACATTTAATCTTTACATGTGCTGAAAGGAAGATCTGAAAGGAACCCTCTTGCACAAAGATTTTATACCCTTGAAATACTAGAGAGATACAGTTGATGGAATGTCTCCTCCTGCTTGGATGTTTTAAAATTAGTCAGGACTTGATCTGTCTCATATTAAAAGCAATATCAAATACAGTTTAATATGCAGGTATTCCTTGACTTGTGAACTTAGTTGAGCCTGGAAATGTAAAAATGTTGTTATCTAATGAAAATTTAAGGTAATTCATGCTATACCCATATTTTAGATGGCAGCTAATACTAAGTCAATTTGTGATTTAATTATGAAGGTATTATATTATTCTCAATACATTATTCAAAGGTTATAGTTGTTAACCATTTTATGGTTATATTGCTTAATGCTTAAGGATTTTACATTTAGGTTTTTTGATATACTGTCCATGACTGAGATAGGAACTCCAAATAGTACGTATCTACCTGGACAGCAACATCAGTACCACTAGTTGTTGCTAGCACTGCCAAGGGCTGATCATTGACAGGCTTTGAATGAATCTTGAGATACTGGTGTCCCAGAAGTTACTATTCTGACCTGAAAAACATCCTATGGGTATAGCAGCTACATTTAAAAGATTTCTTTCTATACTACCCTGTTTCCCCAAAAATATGACCTACCCTGAAAGTAGCTTGATTTTTACATGTGTACCCAATATATGCCCTACCCCCCAAATAAGCCCTAATTAAGATCCCGCCCATTCCAGGGTGCACAGGTAAAAATTAAGCTAGGGTGGTGATCAGGGTGTGTGGAGCTGCCCTACTACTTACCTTTGGACAGTTGTAGCCAGGTGTCCCACACCCCGACACCTGCCTTGCCAGCCCATTTCTTCTGCAGGTGGCAAGGCTGGCAAGGCTTTCCTGAAGGCCTCTGCAGCTGATAACAAAGCTTCAGATCGATACGGAGCTCTGTAATCGGCTGCAGAGGCCTTCAGGAAAGTCTTGTCGGCCACAGAAGTTCCTGAAGGCCTCTGACAACAAAAAGGAGGCTGGGGGCGACGCACGCAAGTGAGGTTAGTCAGTGGATGACATCCCCCCAAAATAAGACCTTGTGCCTTTTTTGGTGGCAAAAAAATTATAAGACGGTCTTATTTTGGGGAAAACACATATGTCCAAGCAACATATTTTCAAGATCTCTATATAAGATGTATCCCAACAGTGATAACCATAGTCGTAGTATTTGTACTAGAATATAGCTTTAGTTCATGTTAAGTCAAAATGTTTTAACAAGCCTCTAAAGCATACTAAAACTGCAATCATTTCCTCTCAGTTTTTCCTTTAAAATGCCACAAAATCCTTAACATGCCTGACACTAACGCTAAGATTAAGAAAAAGTTATGTGTGAGTTGTAGGCAGATACGGTGGTGAAATACTTAAAATTAGAAAATTCCGGGAGAATAATCCCCTATTGCAATTGTTTCCACTGATCTGCCTTGAATAGCCCTCCTCCCATTGTCTTTCATACTTGCTCTACACCATCCTGAGAAACAAGAGCTGCTGCCGATGGCATGGAATCTTCCTGCACTTCATCTTCCATCTTCATAGAAACAACACATTGACGTTTCAATGGAGGCCTGCTGTTATTCACTATGGTATCTGAGAGAACAAAGGAAGAAAAATTGGTGGAAGAGAGCATTCAAATGGCTTTGTAGGCAGAGGAAATTGAACACAAAGTGAAAATAAAGCTGTATGCCAGCAAACTGGAGAGTGACAAGAATTGCAAGGCTACCTTGTCTGTTTACTCACCTTCCATCTGATGTTCATAGAGAGCTTGCTCACTGTCATCCATGGCCTCCAACTCCCCATGCACGGTACGTTTATGCATTGCCAAAGTAGAAGTTTGCCGATAGGTTTTGCCACAGGTGTTGCAAGTATATGGTTTGCAATGTGTGTGAACTACGTGGTGTTTGTAGAGACTAGAATATTCTGTGAAGCATTTTCCACAGCCTGGTACCATGCATGCATATGGCTTCTCCCCTGGAACAGAGTTAGGATTCACAGCGAAATCAGCTTTTTATTCACGGATTCACCTAAAGGTTGAAGTTAGTATTGGAATAATACCAATTTAACACAATGGGATTCCTTTCCAAGTAAACATGCATGAGATTTCATTTTAGGATTATTGTGAATGTAAACTACATGCCAGACTGCAGATTTATTATCCAACTCTACAAGTAAGAGATGGCTATTTGTCACATATTAGTCAGATTATTCTAGCCACTTTTCCGGCTAGATTTTTAAAAATGTTGCCTTTTAAGGAACAAAAGAAGAAGTCAGTGGGAAAAGGATAGGGCTATCCATAATTCTTTGCAGCCTCAGAAGAATATCTGAAATCACCAAAAAACTGGAGAATTCCTGGGAAGGAAGCAGAGGACATTTGCTTCAGGAATCCTGCTGAAATATCTGGCACATAACTAGGAATGTCAGGATCTTTTCTCCTTTGAATTTCCTTGTGATCTTCTTACAGCATTATTTAATTTGAAATTATTTAAACTTTTGCATTTTGACCTTTTAATCCAGGGGTCTCCAAACTTAACAACTTTGAGACTTGTGGACTTCAACTCCCAGAATTCTGGGAGTTGAAATCCACAATTCTCAAAGTTGCCAAGTTTGGAGATCCCTGTTTTAATCTGTAGAAAAGTGAAAAAGCCTTGCCTTGCATACTGAGGTTACAGTAAGGTGTTCAATAAGAAAGGTATAGAAATTATAATTGGCAGTAGAAATTATCAAATTGTTATTTCAAAATAAGAAT
Source organism: Psammodynastes pulverulentus (assembly GCA_025802295.1). Lineage (NCBI taxonomy): Eukaryota > Metazoa > Chordata > Lepidosauria > Squamata > Psammodynastidae > Psammodynastes > Psammodynastes pulverulentus. The sequence goes on along the minus strand of JAOYMU010000263.1, from coordinate 43,368,255 downwards.
CAGGGCCAGCAGCACTTTAGGACAGAAAGTTTGGATTTCCAGTGTTTCACCCTGTGAACTTCAACATAGCTGTAGTTACTTTAAGTGGTTAAGGAAAAAAGAGTCAGATCCATCTCCACTAGCCATACCATATTAATTTAACAATCTATTGTTTCTTTTTGTGGTCATTTCACAGGATGAACAAGATCAGCTTCATTCTTTATGTGCTGAATCTATAAATGAGTCCTTGGAGCGATTTATGTTGGCTGGCCGTACCCAACTGCAAATAACTCAACATATAACAAAGAAAACAATATGAGGCACAATTTAAAAGCATAACCAGCAAAAAAACAACAACCCACAAGTAAAGTAGACAAAAATCAAGCCAGTTTAAAGTTCACCTGTATGGATTCTCATGTGATTTTTGTAGTTAGTGGCACTAGTGAAACCCCTTCCACAGTTGGGCTCTGAGCACATATAGGGTCGCTCTCCTGTGTGTGTTCGTATATGGACCTTGCGTATATTAGAGGTGGTGAAAGAGCGGCCACAGCCTTCAAAGGGGCACCGGAAGGGCCGCTCACCTTGATGGGAAACCAGATAGAAGAATCTTTAGTTAATCATTAAAAGCCACAAAAAGATTATTTCATTTCCTCTTTCAAGCATATCATACTACAGCTAGTCCTTGGCTTAAAACCACAATTGGGACCTGAATTTCCAGTCCTAGACAAGGTACTTTTTAAATAAGTCACATTCAATTTTATGGATCTTTTTTTTGCCATGGCTGTTAAGTGAATCCAGCTCCCTCCATTGACTTTCCTTGGCGGAATCCAGCTGAGGTCACAAATGGCTGAGTGATGTGATCCCCACAAATGGCGACCACATCACCCAGCATGCTGCAAACCATCGTAAATGCATGCAGGTTGCCAAGTACCCAAACATTCTAAGTATATGCTTTGAAAAAATGTAAGATTTAAAAAATTAATTAAAGTAAATAACATCATAAAACAGCTACTTTATTTGCACATTTTTCTATAGCTTCCATTTCTTATGTTCTTCCAAAAGTTCAGATTCTGCTATCTGTAAATTAAAATAATAATCCCCCATGGGACATACCAGTATGTGTTCGGATATGTTTCTGCAGATCTCCAGAAGTCTTGAAGGCTTTGGTGCATAAATCTTCTTGGCACTTGTATGGCTTCTCACCAGTGTGGGTTCTCATATGACTCTTTAGACTATATCCTGTCAGGGTAAAACTCATATTCTAAGCACAATCACAAAGCAGTGCGCAAAGCATAGCAACATAAAAACTGTAACTATGTAGCTCTGAAGATAATCAGAGCCAGAGCTTTAGCCTGAATTTATACTTTTTTCATCACTCTTTATAGCTCAACGGTCTGTAGAATTCTAAAGTACATCTTCATTCTCAGTCATGAGTAATTCCGTCAGAGCAACACAATTTCAATGTTGCTTTTCTAATGGCTTCACAGCGAATACCTTACCTGTAGCAAAGGTTTTCCCACAGCTTGTAAAATCACATTGGTATGGACGATCGCCAGTATGGACACGCTCATGAACCTTCAGCAAAATAAAGGAAAAAGCCTAGTCTTAGGCCAGTGAGAACAGAAGAGGCTGGCGGTCATATTTTTCCTTGCAGTGCCTATCAGAAGTAGTTCTTCAGTTCTATTCTGTTACGGTGTTTGACCTTTTTGTTTTTCTTGCAATGAATTTTTTACTTTTAAAGTTTCAACATGGATGGGAATTAAAGGAGTCCATACTATAAACAAATACATAAGATACGTGTATTTTAACATTTGCTGAATTTGCTAAATCAATTCATTACATTCAACCCTGCCTGCTAATTTCTATTTCGGTCAGCCTGAACTGAGAGTAGAATATAGTATTACATAAAATGTAACTATTTCAAAAGCCAAAGAGCATTTGGATATAATCTCAATTGTATTTTTTTTCTTCCTTTCAATCATCTCTGACTGAAATCCCTGCAGTTTTCTTGGCAAGGTTTTTCAGAAGTGGTTTGCCATTGCCTTGTTCCCAGGGCTGGGAGAAAGTGACTGGCTCAGGTCACCCAGTGGGCTTTGTATCTAAGGTGGGACTAGAACTCAAGATATCCTGCTTTCTAACCTAATGGCTTAACCACTACATTAATGGCTTTAAATATTGTATGATGTTTTGAAAATAGTGTTATTCAATTAGCTATTACAAAGCTCAATTAGCAAGTTTTACATTTAGTTTTAAAATTACAAATATTGAAATACATAAAAAAAAACTCAGTTTGAGACCATCTGGTGCAGTGGTTAAGGTGCTCAATAGGAACTAGGAGTCCATGAGTTTTAGTTCTCCTTTGGATATTGAAGCTGGCTAGGTGACTTTGGATCAGTTATTCTCTCTCAGCCCAATCCGTCTCACAAGGTTATTGTGAAAAAAATAGGAGCGGGCATTAAGTACACTACCTTGAATTGTACAAAATAAATTTAATAAATACATTAAAAGGCTAAGTATTTTCAAGTAAAACTAATGTAGAAAGTGGACAAATAACTTGTAATCCTACTAATGCTTTATACCAAATGTATTCTACTAAGTAAATTAAGAGCAAGCCTTCAGCAAAAGATTATAGCTGTCTTCAACCACTTGTTTCCTGTCTCTCCCCTCAATATTATCAGATAAAGTGCAGGCTTATGTGTCCCATTGGTGATGAGGTTCATGATTTCCTGTTAGTTAAGTTTTTCTAGTAGTGCCATAATGTATTTAGGGTGAATTGTGGGGAGACAAAGAGCGATTACCTTCAAATGGTGGGATGTGGTAAAGAGGCGGCTACACTCACTATATCTACAACAATAAGCTTTGTCAGGAGTTCTTTGTCCATTTCCAGGGTTCTGCACTTCTTCCTTCTGGAAGTCTTCCTAGGAAAGAAAAAAAAATCAAAACCTGCATGATGCTTGCAATGTCTAAAGTGTCTAAAGCAAAGTCTGAAGTGTCTAAACCAATGTCTAAAGCCTGGATTTTAAAATTTTATTTTAAGCCATTTTTGTAGAAAGGCAAGAAGTTTTCAGTAAATGAATTTCATATTTATTTTTTATTCTTATGAAAACATATATGTGTACAAAGTTATCTTCCATCTTTGCCTTAAGGTAGGTCTTTCTATATGCTGTTTTATAAGTGGGAAGCTACATTCACACATAATTGTAAACCAAAAATTTTAAATATAGTTTGTTTTACAAGCTGTAGTAATTTGGTCTGTACATCATGTCAAGTCATAATGAGTAATTTTGTAGATTTCCTAAAAGTAAACTGCACTTATAGTTTAATATTAGTGCATGTTATGTACAATATTCAATAATATCTATTGTAATATTCTTATATACAATATTCATTAATACCCTTCGGATCTTTGGGAAATATAGTTCCTAGAATTCTGGCTCAACAATCAGCTAACCAGTGTACTGTACACAGTTTTCTAATCAGGCTGATAATCAAAATTAAGATAAAAGAAACATGTTGTGAGTGATGCATAAATGTTGTTGCCTGTCTAACTTTTGATGGAGTCATACATTTTCTGAAGGATAGGATATATACTTTGGGATGTTCTTCAACTCAGTCTTGATGAAGACTATCTTGTGATTTTTTTCAAGGACAATAGATTGTGTTGTGTTTGCCATTCTGACTAGAGTAGTAAGGGGTGAGTTATATGGAACAAAATATATAATATAGAATGAAAATGCTTTTGGTCAAATTGAGCTTTGTATTGCTTGCACACTGCATAAACATACTAAAAATGGAAATACTCTTTCCATTAGCAGGAAATTGCATGTGGCATGGGTATGGTATGACCAAGGTTAGTAAACTAATGCACTTCTCTATTTTGCGACAAATGTTGCAAAATGACTTTGACTGTCAAAGCCATGATGATATGAGTAGTTATTGTTAAGAAGTTAACATTAAGCAGGTTGTGTTGGGGTACTACAGCTCTTTAACTCAAATGTATGATTTCCTGGGACTATATGACTGCCGTAAGACCCTTTTCCAAGGAGACATTAATGGTATTGCTAACGTGCCCATGTTCCCTCCAAAATACCTTTATTGCCTTAGATCTGAATAACTGTGCATTCCTAATCAATATCTATGAGCCAATCTGGTGATGGCCGGAGCAAATGAAAGACTGTAACTTAAAATACAAGAGGAGCAAATGGTAGAGAGCATAAATTCATGAATGCAACAAGAAGAAAAAGAATTCTGTCACATTTTTGTAAAAATAAGAAAAGGCGGAAGGACGTAACAGTTTTGAATGAAGGTTGTTTTCTGATCTTCTGGAATGGAGTTGCTAAAGAGTTATTTGGTTGAGTTGGGAGGCTATAGAAATTGAATAAATAAATACAATGCAGGGAAGTGAGTGTATAGCTTAAAATAAAAAGTATAGATTTAAATAAAGGGATAACATGTACAAATAAAGTGTATGTCTTGTACAGGTAGTTCTCGACTTATGACCACAATTGAACCCACAATTTATGTTGTTAAGTGAGACATTTGTTGTGAGTTTTGCCTCAATTTACGACCTTTCTTGCCACAGTTGTTAAGTGAATCACTGCAGTTGATAAGCTGGCAACCAGGTTGTTAAGTGAATCTGGCTTCCTCATTGACTTTGCTTGTCAGAAGGTCGAAAAAGGTGATCACATGACCTTGGGACACAGCAACAGTCAAGCAACCAGTTGCCAAGCATATGAATTTTGATCACATGACGATGGGGATACCACAAAGGTCATAAGTGTGAAAAAAGGTCATAAGTGTGAAAAAAGGTCATAAGTTCACATTTTTCAGTGTGTGGTAACTTTGAACGCACATTAAACAGACTGTTCGAAGTCGAGGACTACCTGTATATGATAATGGTTCTTATCTAGGCATGTTAGGGAGCTTTTGCTGAAGTTGAGCCAGAGAGCCTGAAAAGTGTCACACAATGATTAAACAATTAAACTGCCTGGTTCATAGTTTGCCAGTCTCATCAATTTATTAGGCAGTCTTATGGAGTCCTTCATCAGTAATAACTCACCCATCTAAAATCAGTGACATAACAATTTCTACCACCTACAATATACAATCATCTTGCATTCTATAACCATGTGTCCTGGGCAGTTTCCATATTGGCAGGCTTCATCTTTGTGAATTTTCAAGAAAAAGCTGTTCTGGCTAAGCAACGCTGGAATTGAATCCCATACAACTAGAAGTTGTTAAAGCTGGAAAACCCTGTCTCAGAATAACAGTATTATATGCTACATATTTTGCAATGTTAACAGGCAAACCATATGTCATAATACTAAGCTGTTATTGCTTTCAACATGTTCCAACATCAGGAAATAAATGGATTTCCATTTTCAGAAAGTTTTCCTTTAATTTTATTAGATTTTTATTCCATTTTTCTCTCACATAAGTCCAGTATTTCAAAAGGAGATATGAAACATTAAATGAAATCATCACAATAAAGTCAACAATATTTTAAAAACAGTGAATATAAAAATTAAAATAAAGATAATTTTAAAAAGAGCATAAAAGCAAAATAATAATAGGCAATCTGGTTCTAAATGATGCCAGTTACAAATGTAAGGTTTGGGAGAGGGGAACTAACTTAGATATTTTCAGTAATGTTAAGTTAAAAGTTTATAAATAAATCCTTATTTTTCCTCTAATTATGGGAGCACACTTTAGGCACTATCCTAAATGGACCTAAAAGATTGAAGGATAGCCTCTGGTTGAGAAAAAATATCAAGTTACGTGCCAAAACCTGTGTGCAGCTACACACTGATAGTATGCTTTGGAAAGATAAATAGTATCCATTGAATTGCAAGTCAATATGGACAATAAATAAGCTGTCCAGTACTCTAAAACAACACCAACAGGTATTTCATCTAATTGTATCTAATATTATAGTTCAGCTGCTTCCTAGATATAAGATGGCAGCTTTCTGAATTGTCTCAAATAACAGAATAAAGCAAATTTTAAAAAAATACTTTAAAAAAAGAGAAGCAGAATTATGTTTTTCACTCTACTGTAAAGTTTGAAGACTGAAGATGAATAACCATATTCAAAACCAAACTAAAATATAAAACAATCCAAACAATATACTGTTTCTCACAGCTCTAATACATAGTTGTTTCAAGCACAATCCCTTATATTTATGTAATCTGACTGATTAAAAGAAAAAAAAGGTGTGATGCTTGGTACTGATATTTACAAAATATCCAAGTAGCTTCTTTGTTTATTACATGTGTTAACTAGGCTATTGTACCTGTGCCATTTCATTCCATATTTAAAGTTTTTGCATATTTCTTTCTGATTTCACAACAAAACATTGAATTTATAGCAGTAGCAGATGAGATAAGTCTTTCCCATCCAAATGGCACCTATGATGTCATAGCTGAACTGGCACTTGAGCATCCAACTGTACAAGTTAGCAAAGCAGTCAATATATATACACAAATATATGCACAAAGTTCTCATCGGTACAAATACATATTGTTCTAATTAGTTATAAAAGTCCTGACTTCAGATGGCAGGATTTATCCTTACAGCTCACATGGAAAACTCAATGGGTTTTTTTGTAGTTGTGGACCAGGCTATATACACCTAAAAAATGTAATTCTCTGAATCGTGTTATGCTTTAGAATCTTCATAGAAAAAGGCAGAATATTCTCACCTTGCTGATGTAATCCTTCAGAGTGGTACCAGCATCTAAATCAAAAGCATCATCTTTCTTCTCTACTGCCAATTCCTCCAGCCCCACATCTGCTTGCACTGCCAGGATGGTGCCATCCATTGTCGTGGGAACAGTACGGTGTATGAAAGCTGTGGATCCATCTTCCAGCTGGATAGCCTCCAAGGTGTTGGGGTCAAACCCCTCTGAAGTGGACCACAAACACTGTAGTACCACGTGTCAGCTGTAATCACTACGTATTTGTCCCTTGATCAGTTACAGCTAATAAAACTCTAAGGGTTAAGGTCATCAATAGTAAAATCCAACTATACTTTAGACCTCAAATGTTACATATCAAAAGATCTTGCAATTCACAATCAAAAATGGATGGAATCGAAAGACCATGTTGCTTTTATGGAGCAGACTATCTGGAACTATTCTATCAATTCATGATTTGATTGAGAAGCAACTGAAGAATAGTATTGATTTATTTTCAGTAGATGAATAGGTTATTATTTATGGCTGTAAAGAATGGATTAGAAAAAATGACGCAGCCATATTCCCAATCTTCCAAACCACAGAACAGAAACAAATAAAGCGGCCATGCCCTCTCCCTTCCATCTCTGAATTTCCTGGTTAATTCAAATCATGGTTTATTTATATCTTACCCACCAAAATGTGGTTTTTCAGTGATCAAGAAAAAAATTATCTGAAAGAAGAAGGGAGTGCAATACAAGATAAAACACTATTGATGTAGGCTATCCAAAAGATCTAGAGCAAGGCTGTCAAACTGGCGGCCCATGGGCCACATACGCCCACCCAGGATTCACAAAGGCAAAACAAATATCCCGATACGTCATGATACAGCCTGCAGTGCGATCGGGTTTGATACTCCTGAGCTAGAGTAAAAGTAGCCAACACAAATAAATGTTTTAGCCAGGAGTGTGCTTTTTTTTTTAAAGAAAAAGCAACACACAATGACACCTATAATCCTTCTGTTTGGATATCAAATTGGCGACTCACAGGCTGGATGCGTCATGTGCAGGTCACGCCCACCCTCGCTCTGCAAATGGGGGACATGTTACAAAACATCATGTGACGGCAACGTGACGCAGCGAGTTTGACGCCTATGGCTTAGAGGCTTTTTATGGATAATTTATTGAAAACAAGAATCAAAGAATGAGAGCTACCTTTGGGAGTGTGATGTATAAAAGCCATGGTGCCATCTTCCAGTGTAACAGGCTGACCATCTTCAAATGTGATGGATTCTATGGAATGAATCAGAATATACACAGACACACATGTGATCTCAGAAAAACCAACTTGCCCAGTTTTTTCATGCAATACAACACAACACAAGCAAAGCTTAACAAGAATAAGAATCCCCATCACTGTTTACTTCTTTTGTTTTGAAGAATAGCCTCTTAGTCAGTTCAGCCCTAGATACATTAAAATATGTATTTTAATAATAAAATGAATGCAGAAGTGCAACATAGTACAGTCATTCTAACTCTAAATGAATTAAATTAAGTGAAAATTATTCTTCTCTTTCTCTGACTTGATATTTGTTTAGATGTAGAAACAAAAGCACCAGCAAATGAAAGGCACTGTTTGTTCATTTTAGTGAAAAGAGGCCACTCAAAAAATACCTCTGTTTGTAAACAGAAGCCACTTTTCCAGATGATTTTTACACTAGAGAATACCCTATCCCCAACCTGGCAATTGCAAGTGCATTACTTTTTAATTCCTACAACTATAGAGATACTCCTTATTTAACAACCATTCATTCAGCGACTGTTGAAAGTTACAGTAGCACTGAACAATGGCTACTTACGTCTGGTCCCCAAAGTTCTGCCTGTCCCAATGCCCCTACAATATTGTGATGGCGATTTGGTCATTTGGCAACTGGCTTGCACTTATAAACAGTTGCAGAATCCCATAGTCACACGATTGCTATTTGCAACCTTCCCTGCCAGTTTCCACAAGGGGGGAAGTGGAAGATTGGCAAGGAAGTCTTCAAGCTACTCTCATAATTCGTTCTCACCTTCCCGCATCTAGCAGCCACCTCCATCCCTACCACACCTGCATTGTCCCTTACCTGCCTGCTTGCAAGCCATCTGGGACTCCCTTAACCCAAGCTTCTTGTTTAATTATGGCAACGTGGGGTGTTGGGAGTGCCATCACTAAGTGATGCAGTCGTGTAACATCATGCTTTACAACTGCATCTCTTAGCAATGGAAATTCTGATCCCAATTTCCATTATTAACTGAAGACTACCTGTATACCTCTACAGCATTAAGATGACAAATCTAAGATACATATAAAGCAACTATATTACACCTTTCAGAGCCCCTCCCTGAGGGAGTTGGACAATCTAGAAACATGATAGATAAGACAGACAGACAGACAGATGGACAGACGGATGGATGGATGGATGGATGGATGGTAGGTAGGTAGGTAGGTAGATAGATAGATAGATAGATAGATAGATAGATAGATAGATAGATAGATATTCAGAGAGAGTAACTCCAGCCCTTTTAGCTAGGAGACATATTTAGAATTTTGAAACTAATAGTATTTTCATCAAATGGTTGCCATGGAGAGCATGGTTAGCCACCTAAATGTTAGAACCGTTTCTGGCCGATGATTTGCAAAGAATTCCTTCCTTACCAAGGAGGCGCTGGAGCCGACACTAAAGCACAAACTGATGAACTTCCTCACCACCACTCCTATGAGGTCTCTAAGTTACTCTCCATGTGTTTGCTTACCATTGTCTTTTTTTCTAAGCATATGCATACACTAATTGTACCTATTCACCACTTCTATCACCACTTCTATCTCCTAAGAATGCCTTTAATATTCACTATTATTTCTTAGAAATAAAGTCAATGCTGGTGTTTTCATTGTAGCCTGCTAGCTTTTATTTTTTTTAAATACAAATTTCTAAAGAGAACATGAGATCTTCTAAAACAATAAATCAGTGTGACAAACCGCCTCTAAGGAATACTGATATTGATGGTGATGGGAGTAGTTGAGCAATTATGCTATTTTTACTGTGCTGCATTCCAGAGATGCTGCACTCCGTGCTCATCTTAATTTCCAAACTTCTTCAAATTTGCTCAGTTTGAAAACCTCCAGTATTGGTTCTGCTAGGTGCTGGTAGGAGCCACACTGGAACTTAAAGCAGGGATGAGACACCTATAGAACTCCTGAGGATGCTGAATTACAATTTCCAGCAATTCTAGTATAACAATTTTAGGAAGGCCACAAGTTTCTCATATTGCTTTAAAGAGACCATAAGAGGTATATCAGCAATTTTACTTCACCTTTCTGCAGCGTTACTTGTTGGAAAAAAGCTGTGGATCCATCTTCAAGTTCAATCATTTGTCCTTCAACTAATTTCTCTTCTGAAACAAGAATTTTGAAACACTTGTCAATTTTCTAGGAAGCAAGATTAAAATTTTTCAGCTACATAGCCATTAAAACTTCTTATTAAAGAACATGAATTGGAATCTTATATGTTATATGTTAGAATTATTTCTTCTGAAACGTATTATCAGCTTTACATATGGGATCCAGGATACTAAATTCGGAGGCAGCATTAGTAGAATTCTTGTTTTTTTCATTTATCTTTATTAATAAATATAATATTTTTCCATACAAGGAAGTAGGTTAAGAAGACCCTAATACCAGTTAAAATATATAAAAATGTACTCTTGTGCCAGGTACATTTGCAATCAGTTATTAAAACTTGTAACAGTTTAAACACAGGAATGAAATTAATTTTTTTCCTTGGTAGATTGAAAAGCATGTTAGAAAATTTCTTATTTATTAGGGGATGGGGAGGAAGCCCAAGCCCTGCAGGACCCAGGGGAGAGGAAGCAGGCCCAAGGGCTGTGGGAAACCCTACTGGGGCACATGAGGTGAGAGAAACCTCTGCCCGGTACTCCTGGGAATGTGTTAGGCTTCCTGTGCTCCACTTAATGACCTGTGTGCTTATTTGGCTAGTGCATCAGGGAGAGCAGGAGTGGGGGTTGTTAAGAGAGACTTTGTCTCACTTAACGGCCATCACCACTTAGGACTATAATAGGCAGGCTCCATTAAGTTTGAAGGTTGAGGACTATCTGTACTATTAAAATTTAATACACATAAAGCACATATATTTAATAAAATGTTTAACCAAGTTACATTGTTTCATTCTCCCTTGTGTGTAATGCTTTGACCCTAGGGTTTCTGCTTTGTCCCAGTCTCACTGACCACAGCTGCCACAGCCTTCAACTGACTCACCACCTGTATCCTGCTGAACATAGGCTGTTGTCCCATCAGAAAGGGTCATCGCCTGTAGACTCAAGCTCTCCATTTTGTTCTGGTAACAGCTCCTTAGTCATGTATTCAACACTGAAAATAGCTCCCACTGACACAGCTGTAATAAAAATGAAAAGGTATGCATATTTGTGTGCACATGTCTTGTTCCCACTTACTGTTAAGCATAAATATAAACTTGGGCAAAAGTCAATAGAAAAGATTAACAAGACCAACCAAATGGAAACAGCAACGCACCTTGGCTATGCAACAACAACAAGAAAGAAAGAACTGTTATCTTTTTGCCCCACTGTTGTATTCCTCAGAGGCACTGGCAGCCAATGTTAAGAGACTGGAGAAGATGAGTCTTCTTTTATTGCATAGAGCTACTCTTACTAGAATAGTAAGTACCATGTATAATGTATATAACTTTTAGTGGTAAGAAGAGATTTAAAAAGTAAATTAAAATAAATGTATACGTAACTGGAACCAGAATCTTTTCTCTGTTAGGCAGATTCCCCTGAGATACAACCTGACATTTGAACAAAACCAAGATGAGAAAAGTAAAGATACTTCACCTTACATGGCCAATCAGGGGTTTCATGCTTTATAACAAATAAAGAACTTTCACAGATCACCAACCTGAATATTAAGCAACCCAAGCATAAGATTGCTTGTCCTAAGCCTATGCTTTACAGATAGTCTTCAAGTTATGACAATTGGGCGCAAAATTTATGTTGCTAAATGAAACATTTGGTAAGTGAGTTTTATAACTTTTAAAATTTTATTTTCTTTATATGAATTTTATAACGTTTCTTGCCACAGTTGTTAAGTGAATTATTGCATTTATTAAATTAGTAACATGGTTGTTAAGTGAATCTGGTTTCCCCATTGACTTTATTTGTCAGAAGGTCGCAAAAGGTGATCCTATGACCCTGGCACTACCTGCCAAGCATCTGAATTTTGATCATGTGACCATGGGGATGCTGTAATGGTTGTATGTGTGAAAAACGGACATAACTCACCTTTTTCAGTGCGGTTGTAACTTTGAACAGTCACTAAATGAACTGTAGTAAGTCAAGGACTACGAGTACTTTTTTTTAAACCTGCAGAGAGAAAAATTCAGGGTCTGAATAGTTTTTATAAAAAATGTCTTTGGCATAGGAAGGTAAAATTGGAAAAAGGCAATTAGGCCAACAAACAAATTGAAACATCCTTAAATAATGGCTATCTGGCCTCTATCAAACACATCCAGCAAAGATTTTACAATTTCCATTGATAGTTGGTTCTACTGTCAAACTACACTGGGAATTCATCTGGAATCTTATTTCCTGTTCCTTAATACTTTTACTTTGTTTTCTGGGATATTGTTCCAGGAACATGGAAAGTGTTTTCATATTTATTTCTCTTTAGTCTTGTTTTCTCCAAAGTAAACATATCAAGTTCTTCAAGCACCCCTCTTCACAATCTATTCCAATGAGGTAAACAGATTCCCCCCTCCCCATAGTTTCAAAATCAGGTTTGTGACTGCCTTTCATTACATTTAATAACACAATGGCGGGAATAAATATTTGTAAAAATGGTAGAGAATTATTGCCAGTCCCAGGATTCCAAAATAGAAGTGGCATGGTATTATCTTCTTCAAACATACAAATGAACCTTTTATGTAAAAGATTCTAGAATAGGGTGAGGTGGAGATGGAAAGTTTTAGAAATCAGAAAATTTGGACCCAACTTTTCTGTTTTAACTTCTGATTGTATTCATTAGATTCTTATCCCATCTTTATTACATTAATAACTCAAGGTGATGAACATACCTAAAACTACTTCCTCTTATTTTCTCTACAACAAGCACCCTGTGAGATGATAGCTGCCCAGGTTTTCAGCAAGGTTTTTTCCAGCTGTGAAATAGAGATGCGAAAAAGTGAATCTTCTTACTGCAACAGTTAAATAATAAAAAAAATACATAGCATTGCACAGAGGAAGAATAATTTAATGAGCACAGCAATAAAATAATAAATATACAAGAGGTATTGTGTAAGTAAAAGAACAATTAGTGTTGTCAGTCCCTAAATCTATCACCTGATGAAGAGTTATTATGGTAAATATGCCAAACATTTCATAAAATTAGAGAATTAAAGCTCTGGATTTACACAGAAGAATAAGCTCATAGATGAATTCTACAGATACTATTAAGACTGAAATGAAGGGTAACTGATATTCTGAAAGAAGGCTGGGGGTTTAAATATCTTTGGATGGATTATTTGAAGCACTTAGCTTCAAGTAATAGATTGGCAAACCAAAGCATATAAACTGCCATTTTTAGAAGAAACTTGCATTATATGTTGGGCTTTCATATTCCACGATTTTCCTAGCATTGTGTAAAGCAGGTTTCCTTGGAAAAAAGGGGGGAATAACATTGTAATTTTTAGCAATTATGTTACATTTTGTCCAATAATCATCTAGCTCACTATTGCCTATTTTTTACCCAAAGTTGGCAGGAATTCTGCTCTCAAAGTATGTTTTATCACTGAGGTGGTATCCTTCTCATTTTTACATACAAAAGTGAGTTCTCTAAATGTAGGAATCAATTCTTTTTTCTCATGTTCTGTTTGAACAACTAAACTAGCTTTGTGCCTTTTAAAATATATAGTTTCATCTTTATTTTCTAATTTAAAAATACAATAAAAAAATCAAAAGCATGTATTAGAAATAATCCAAGTTTTCATTTTTAAAATAAGCCCTGTAAGAGGGGAAAAAATGAAATCAGATGGATTTGGAGAGAACTATTTATGTAAAGGAAATTTCTGAATAATTAGCAGGGATTTGGAATACACCGTCCTGTGACTAATAGTGTAGAATAGCTTGAAGTATTTTTCAAAATTAGCCATGAGAACCTGAACCAAGGTTGAGGTGTTTGGTGATATTCACACAAAACCTAAACCAGTGCTTCCCAAATTTGTGTAAATTATCCAAAATTGAGTAAAAGTGTTTTTTCTTTGGTCAATGAGTTTGTGTCGCTACTTAATCACAACAGGAACATTTGACTTATTTTATCTACATTAGCTTTCTGGTAAGTGATTTTGGGTAAGGAAGGAAAATATTTGGGAAGCCCTGAAACTAAGTCATGCATTCCTTAACCATGGTTGATTGGATTCACAAATTAATTTGCAAACCACATTGAATTATCACCAACAGCTTGTTCACACAATGAACAAGTCAGCCTTGTCTTGCATGTTCTGTGAACCCAGATTTAATATTTGAACCGGGAAGCATATAAGGTGCTTTCCTTAAGTGTTGCTATCAGACCGTTTCTACCAAAAACTTTCCTCTGCTGGAAATTTTTTAAAGAGGATTCCATGAAGAACTGTTTTCTTCTGGTTGATTGGACGGATTCAACCAGAAAAATCGTTTTTCAAGCCAACCGGGCACTGATGTCCAAGGATTAGGCCACTGCATTTCTGCTCGAGGTGATGGGCTAAGAAGGCACTGACCGATCAGACAAAAACTGACAACTCCGGCAACCACCGGTGCCATTCCCGCAGGTAAAAACACAACAGATGCAGCCCCCCCCCACTCCCACTCAAGACAATTCCACTCTGGTTTGCGCACGCCCATTACAAGCGCTGGAAGCCGGACTCGGCAGGGCTTTGAAACGCAAAAGGGGGGAAACCAACCAAGATAGGATCGCAAAGTGAAAGGTCGCGCAGCGCAAAGCACCCGCTCGCAAAGAGGGGCTTGGAGAATTTCTCCTCTCTCTTCCAAAATTCAAAAAGAACAAATTCAAAAAAGTGTCGGCGGAGGAGAAGGGGAAAAGAATCCACCACTCCTCCCCAATTTAGGGCTTTGCATCTTTCCTCATCCCCGCCTCCCTATCGGCACCGACCTGTGGAGGGCCGAGTCCGCCGCCTGACCGCCATGCACCGGGCCTCGCTAGAGCTCCAGGCCCCGCAGTCTGTATGCCACCCTCTAAAGCCCGCCTTCTTCGGCTGTTCGCTGTCTTCTATCCAGGTTCCGGGGTTTCGGAAGGTTTCCGGAAAAGAAAAGCAGAACCCGCTGTTCTTGGCAGGAGCTGCATTTCCCATCATGCGCAGAAGCCGCGACGAAGCGTCTTGCCCTTTCGTTTGCACTCTAACCTGCCTCCCCACCAAATACAAGTCAGACCAAATCCGGCTTTCACTTCTGGATTTCCGCATCCGGATTATATTGCTAAAATTCGTAAACCGAGTGGTTTTCTTGGGCTACTTTCCTTTAATCTGTTTAAACACAGAGAGATGTACTGTATTGCAATTTTTAAAATCGTTGATGTGTTGGTGGGATTCCCCCTCCCCCCCTGAGTTTTGTAGCAAAAACGGATAACTTGGTCTCATTGGTTTCATTCCTGCATGGGACTCGGAATGCGTAAATCTCTCGTGTTCTCTGATGGAAAGCAATGCAGCAGCTCAACTCGCAGACGTGGGAGATCCGGATCGGCTTGTTTCCTTTGCAGTTAAAAAGTTCTGCCTGCTAATTTGTTAAATTAGCATCTTGCTAATTGTGCCGAGTTTCAAAAACTTCAGCGTTGAGATGAGTGGTATACAACCGTTAGTGAAAAAAATAGAAAGTCGGGAGACGTGGCAATTTATCCCCTTCGAAATTGAGCCAAGCTTTTCAAACAGAATGAAAAGAGTTTTCATTCAGAACCAGTCTAATTGTCTATAAAAGCTTTGGAGGTTAAAAGGTATTTTCTCCTTGCCAGTGACCGTGTTGAAATGCCCGCTACGCGCTAACAATACTAATGAAGTCTTCGACTCGAGCCTAACTCCTGATCTACTGACATGGACTGCATGGTCTGTGGCACTGCAATTTTCTTTGCAACATACGGAAGTGATTTTCCAAGAACCTCGCGTTTTTGGAATTCTAGTCTCACCTCCAATTCTGAATTAAGAACTCTGAACCTCATTCAAGTATTACCGTATTTATTTTTCACATTTTTGAACTGCCCATTTCCCTAGCACAGTTACATGCTGCCATCTGCTGGGCCCTATTGAAATTCCGTCCTTTATAAACATGTTGCGGTAGTATCAATGAAAAACTTTAAAAACTTGATTTAGAAGGAGGGATGTTGTGATGGAGATTTGACTATTTGGAGAAAGGAGCTAAAGCTGTACCATCAGCACCCTCCCATAGAAACAAGCTTTACTTTGCAACCTGCTGTATCAGTTGTCTTTATTAAGTGTTTCAAATGAACTAAGCCATTTATTGTGACTTAATGCAAAACTTGTTAAGAGGTTGTCAGCTTATTAAATTCCTTATGTTTTAACCCCCTGCTCCTGGCAACTTGCTACCGCGACTAGGTGTCAACCAAACCTTGGCAACAAAAATCTAGGCAAATAAGGGCAGTAGTTTATTTTTCTGTACCATACAGTACTTATTATATCTAGTGTTCATCCAATTTTTTTAACCAAAATACGTAGTCCTAACAATAATCCCAGGAGAAAGAAATGTGAAACACTAATGCCATTTTGATTAGAAGCTATCCACATTAGAAGCAACCTACTTTTCAGTTATCACAAATATCTGAAAAATAACAATATAGGAAGAAATTTCCAACTTCCAAACTATACCCCAAAGCCAAGATTTCAGAAATCAAGCAAAAGTTCATTTTGCATGAACTTTTCTTAGTATGTAAGCACATGCAGATCCTTTTGCCCCATGATTCTAATAGTCTGCACATTTTAGCAATTTGGTGTGCCAGAACAGCAAACTGAAACATTTGACTAAGGGGTAAGTATAGTAATATACTACTGTAGCAATAAGGTCCCCAAGCATTTATTTAGCCAAAAAGATTTTGCAACTAAATGATCCTTCAGTTTTTAAAAATTGTTCAACTTTGTACTGTAGCCATGAAAAGAATAAAAGAATGATAGCAAAGATCAGAAATTGCAAAAGATCCCGAATTTCTCTCCATGATTCTACTGAATATAGTAAAGAGTGGAAATAGAATTTGAAGGGATGACCAAATTAATATAATTTTGACAAGTGGGTAGACTTCAGTTTAATGGAGGAAAAGCATGATCAAAATCCCAAATCATGGTGGTTATATCCAGCCTTTAGAAATAATGGACTTCTGGTTTAGTTATTGGAAAAGGACAGAATGCTATTGTAAAAGAAAAGTATCAAATATTATCAACAATATTATTAAAAGTATTATCAAACAATCCCAAATCATTATAATTACATCCAACTTCTAGAATTAATATGTTTCTGAATTATAGGTGCTGGGAAATAAAGAATATTATTGCCTTTCAATCTTGTGCGTTAGTTTCCTAAAGCTTTCTGCTTGATCATTATGAAAGAGGATGCTGGAGGAAATATGTTCTTGGCATTACCCAGCATGTTCATTTTTGTAGAAAAGGTAAAAAAAAAAGGTGTGCATCTTTTTTTCCTCCAAGGTGATATTAATTTTGACAAGCTATGCCTATCTTTGTTGATACTCCAAATACTTTAACAGGGAAAAATGGACATGAAGTATCCATTTAAAAACATATACATCATATTTAAAAGTAAAAGTAGTTCTAAATGCTAACCATCACATATTTGTCTAAAGAGTGTATTCAGCTTTTCATACAGAAATAAATTGCCAGAACTAGGCAAAATGAGGGCTGCCAGATAAAATATCTGATTGGTGCTTAAAGTATCCCAATCCTCTTGAAAGCTCAGCACCACATCTGGAAGAGTCCCTCCTATATGGAATGGAACAACTTGCCACAGCCAACTCACCAACTCATTTAATTTCGTTGTACGAGGTACAATGACAATAAAGTGAACTAACCACGGCCAATTTGCTGCAGGATAACTTGCCATGGCTTACTCACCACAGGACAATTTAACAATTTAATTATTCAAAATTATTTTTTTAAGTTTTGTCATTCACATTTTATTCTGTCCCTCCTTTTGCATCTTTTCTTTAATTATTGTATTCCACTATTTCTTTGATATTGATGTAACTCTTGTCCCACAGTGAGTTGGCCATGGTGAATTGTCATAGACCCCTGAATATGCAGTGCAGGCCAACAACCCTTTTGCCAGACCTCTCTCTTCAAATGGTTTTGTAAAGTCCCTCTGAGCTACTACCGTACGGAGGTAAACAGTAAGACCTGAAAACAAACCAAATTTCTCTTTCTGGAAAACACTGCTGAACATCTGTGGTTCATAGTACTTCCAGCCTTTATAAACACTGAATAACATTGGGAGTTGCAGCTTAGAAACGTCTAAAAATGATTCCCAACCCTGGTACAGGAAAAGACAGATAATTGTTTTCATTCATACTATTGGCATGTTTTCATTTGTACTATTTTTATACAATTTTAATTGCTTTTGTATTAAAGGAGTTATGTTTTTTTAATTTTCTAGCAGAAATGCATAACAGGCAATAATATGCATTTCACAGAGCAAATACTATGTTCAGGCTTTGAAACCCATAAATGTTGGTGACTACTATCTGTCTAATGTAAAAAAAATTGGCTGATTTCCAAAGAGAAAAGGGAACAAAAAGGGAGAAACAACTTCAAGCAGCAATAAATATGCATTAGCCATTTTACAAGCAATGGGAAAAAAATCTGGACGATCAATGAAACACCAAGAAATTCCATTTAATAATTTAAATGGGCAATATGAAATGCAAACTTTTATTTTTACAAATCAGATACAATTTCTTTCATCAAGTGCAAATAACTTTATGAACTACACCTTTTTCATTATTTTTCAAGGGATACTGGATGATGGCACAGCAACTATAAATAATTTAGTTTTATTGCTTATATCTGGTTATATTTCCTATTGAGATGGACTTTTCCGCTTGTCAATTTTTTTACTTTTTACATATTGATACAGGCAAAATAGATCTCATAACAGAAACCAGGTAGAATCCAAAGTAAAATTCAACGTGCATTTTTTTTCTTTTCAAAGCTGTCCCCCATTTCTGGTTATGTCTCTATTATCTTTATCTGAAGTAAATAACTGACTTGAGCGTCTATCTCTGACCTCTTCCACAAAAGAAACGAATGCTTGTAAGGTCAAGAAAATGTTGCATCCAATTAGCATTTATAACAATGGAATCTCACCTACTAAAATATTACAACTGTGTTTACATCAAAACCACTTCTGTGTCGGGTGCAAGTAACCAGAAGCCCTTGTGGATAGGCCCAAGCAGGTATTTTATTGTTCATCACCTATAAGTGTCTTGCGCCAGATTGTCTGCCTTCCCTTGGCAAATGCCAGATATAGATCTATGGATTTGATCTTAAATGTTTCCTTCTCCCCTCCCCTCTCCCCAAGATGGAATGTCTCTTTACTCCCCCTGGCAGGGCCCCTTTCCCTTCAGCTGGTGGTTCCACTACATTCTGTTTCATGGCTGAAATGTTCTGAGTTTGATAGACCTATTTCTTGATTCTGAATCAGGTTAAAAATAAGTAGAAAACCCATAGCATGCAATTCTGGTGAAAATCGACAGTATTGTATATGACCTGATTATAATTGCATACCACTTTCCCTAATTCTGATTGCTAATTTAAACTTAAGACTGCTTTTCAACATTAGCATTTGCACTTGAATATGAATCAGTGCTTGACTGACAGTTTATGTAACTGCAGAGACCTTAATGTCTCTGAGCTTGGTTGTTTGCTGGCAGACATTTCATCCTTAGTGCTAGAAGGGAGTGGGGTTTGCTCTCTCTTTATATAGGGTAGCTTGCCCTGTCAGTTTATGTAATTTGAAACGGACAAGGAAGAAACACTCGTCGTGATTTCATATCAACAAGAGCTACTCTAAAAAACAAATTCAATGCAGGATTCAGCTTTGTAGCATGAGAAAACAAGAGTACCTCTGAGTAGGTGCAGAAAATATTTCCCTCCTCACTAAGAATCCATAGCTACATTTTTGAATTAGGAAGAGGGGAAAAACTTTTGAGTTAAAAATTAGGACTTCCCAAAGGACCCCAGACCCTTTTACAGACCCTGCAGCTTATTGAAGCATCAGAAAGAGAATCTAGTGATCTCTGTATAATATGTTAGAACCAAACATTCTTCTAACCTGTGCAAAGCTAAATTTCAGCAAGAGTGAGTTTGAGTAGCATGGTGAATGTGTCAAAAGAGTTTTAATATGGGGACAGATTCCAGTATATGATTTGTGATATATTATTTAAAGATGCCTTTGATAATATTTGAATTGAATTGACTTTTAGGAGCTGCTTGTTATCAAAGCATAATTTCACATACACAAACTCTATCTTCAGGAGTTATGTTGGAGTTTACTGCAGTGAAGAAAATAAAATAAAAATTGCAAGAGCTGAAAATGTAGTTACATTTAGTCATCATTCTCCCAATTCCATGTTTGGATTCTTTTCTGTTTCTTGTACACACACATCCTCTTTTCTCAGGCAGGTATAAATATTGTAGTTTCTAGTAGAAAAAACCCTCTAAATAATATAAAGACAACTCAAAATGATTGCACTTAATAATATGAAAAAGGTAGAAAAGAGAGCATCCTAGTGCACATTCACTTACTCCTGCCCTTTACACCACTTGTTTTCTTATCACTGAGTTACTCTTTGGCAGAGCTTACAAAAAGTCTGATCTCTCAGCACATTAAATGTCTGTGAAGAAAATCACATCAGAAAAGCTCACTTTTCACCAACTTCTGCTCCCTGCTCCCCACTCCCCCTTTCCAGACATTATTCTGTATGAGTAGGTGGCTAGGCTAGGCTTTCAACACCAAAATCCATCATGAAATGATGCTCTTCTAGTCACCACACTTGCCATTCCCAACCAGGGCAATTTCCTTTCACATTTCTGTGATACACCTTTTTATTGTATGATCCATATCCATTGTATCCCCTCCCCCGTGTATCTTGTTTGATCCTCTCTGCAAGACTGCTTGATTCATTTTTCAATTAAAAACACAACAGTCTGATAAATAAGGCAGAACCTTCCACATTCCAGGTGTCCATTGCTCTCAGTTCTTTACAAAAGTGTTCAGTTGGATCAATTCCATTGCTTAGCAGTTGCTCAGAGTCTTCCCATTTCATTGGCATCCCAGAAGCAGAGGCATCTTATGATAGCAGAAGTACTTCTTTTTTAGAAACAGTTCATGCAGAGAAATGTACCCAAGCAGCCTCTTTAGCAGCTGCCTGGCAGCACAAGGGGCCACACATAATGGCATAGATGTGAGAAAGCTGAACTGACTGGGAGATATGGGTCCCAGCAAAGGACTTTGGTGAAGTGTCACTTACTGAGATGGATGATTTCAACAGGCTGAGACTTCAGTATGGAAACACAAGGAAGGGGATTTAGTTCCTTGTGGCCAGCTGTTCTTTCCATGGCCAAATCATCAGTAAATTTGATTTGAAGAAAAGCCACGGAATGACCAAGTGTTGGATGCATCTGCATAGTGAAGATGGCGGGTTTCTATTTGTAGAAAAAATTCACCAAAAAGTAACAATAAGCATAAGAAAAAAAAAGTTTTCTTGGCAGTCGAGAAACCTGGAAGGTTGGTGAAAATATGAGGCTATTTGTAAGGTCTAAGAAAACTTGAAACTTTGGAGCGGAGGAGTTTGATGAAAGAACGTGGCAGCATTTCCTTATGTTTTTCTGTGTATTTAAAGTAGTTTTGTGGATGAGCTAACACATCAAAGAAAGCCTTGATTAACTTCTTGTCCTGCAAGGGAAGCAAATACAACTTTAGATGTAACCATAAGAATTGTAATGGTCCATAAAATCTTTGACAAACAGATAGCCAGTCTAACTGGTACTATCTTTGTTATATAACTAGCAAAGTTGAGAATGGAATCCGTAGCGGAATCACTAATCCAACAGATTATTTTAAATGCATCAAATCATTCCAAACCAAGTAGCAAGAAAATCCATGAAATCCATCCAGAATGGTTCCAGACCCATACTGTACATTGTAGTGAGCTAAAACACTATATGATACTATAGCACACACTTTTTTAATAACATATTATTGGGCAGAAATGAAAGATAATAGGCTCCATCTGTTCCTGTGTAACACATAGGTTGTCCCTATATCTGCTAGAATTAATAAATTAATTCAGGGGTCATTCATATAATTATTTTGATGCGGCAGCAATGGACTGATTTTTGAGGTTTTGTGATTTACTGTGCTGCCTTGTATATTTTACAAGTGGTAGCTAGCTTAGAGGAGCTTATACTGTGTTGGTTTTGTGCTTAGTTTCTGTGAGGTCCAAGAATACAAATTAATTTGCTCCTTACTTTTTCAATTTTTCTCAATGTATATCTATTTTTTTTCTCCACATCCATGAGTGTGGAGAAAATCCTGCAAAATGAATAA
This sequence comes from Psammodynastes pulverulentus, assembly GCA_025802295.1. NCBI lineage: Eukaryota > Metazoa > Chordata > Lepidosauria > Squamata > Psammodynastidae > Psammodynastes > Psammodynastes pulverulentus. Next base: position 43,345,929 of record JAOYMU010000263.1, on the reverse strand, counting down.
TTATTTGAATTATATATTTACTGATCTCCATGAAAGCTTTGCAAAGGCATTCTAAATGCAGATATATATACACTCCCCAACACTGAGCTCTGGTGATAAGTTTGAAAAGCATAGCTGAATGATAAGTTTTCTAAAAGAAAATATTTTCATTCTGAATGGAAAGCATTTTCATTCTGTTTGAACAATATGGCTCAGATTCAAATTGTGTGTAAGGAGACAAATTGCCACATCCCCCAACCTTATGTTTTTCCACTAGTACACTATTGGAAAAAACAGAGTCAGCTACATATGTTAAGCATAAGTGCAATGCCATTATTACAAGTGTGCCCTCTGTTATATTTTAAATTAAGTAAAAACAGAGGTATTTCTATAACTTCTTCAATTACTCAAGCTACTATTTCCCCAAATGGGAAGCAACAGTTTCTGGCAAAAAGCTGGAGCAGGAAGGAAATCATTAAAGCCCCCCCCCCCACACACACACACACAATTTAATGTGGATTTGCATTCAAAAGTTTTACAGCTGTATCTGAAAAAAGAGGTATGGGGAAGACTAACTGAAGGCCATTTTCTAAAATGTACACTCAGCAAAATGCTTTTTGGCTTTTATGTTAACAGTTTATACTTCTCACATTACAAGGAACTCTCTAAGTTCTCTAATAAAAAAATAACAATAGACCCACTTTCAAATATGTTTTAAATCTGAGATATATAGAAAATAATGCACATAAGCATATGGATGCTAAAATATACCAATGACTCAAATCCTTATCCAGTAAAATAAAAAATAGTCTCACCTTCAATATTTCCTGATGATTTTCAGAGGCATAGAGTCTGCCATCTCGGACAATGTCTTCCACCAGCTGTTCATAATCCTCTGCATTATTAGGTAAAATGGTCAGGAAGTTATGACAAAAGAAAAGCAGCCAGTAAATTTATTTCAAGTGCAATGTATACATACTGTATATGCATCACATAAAGATTTTGATAATCTCCAGAGTTGCCTCAAGGAATTTGGAGGGAAGGGGGAATAAAGAGATACACCTCTAACTAGCAGTTTGTAGAATAGCAATGACGAAAAGATATTTAGATGACATGATATATTATAGCAATGGTTTTCCCTATGACACTTCCCTATGGAAGCACGTTGCACTGTGAAGAATAAAAAGAATATTATCCTTTTAAACTTTGGAGTTGCAAAAAAAATCCTAAGACCCTGCATTGCCAGGTAAACAACAAATCAATCCAGAGTTTTCACTCGTGAACAAGTGAGCAGTCTGAAATTATATTTTGAATACATTACTCGAAGATTTATCTCTCTTGAGAAGTCTATGATGCTGGGAAGGAAAGCATTAAAGGAAAGAAGGACAAGCAACGAAGTGCACAGAATAAATTAGAGCAGAAATAGGTGCACATTGAAAGACCTGAAGAACTGGATTGGAAACATATCATCCTGGACAAAATCTTCTATATGCTCTGCAAGATTTGGAACTCATTTCATGGTAAATCATTATCAGAAAAAGAAAGTGACATTATTTATTTATTTATTTATTGAATTTATATTGCTGCCTATTAGCACAGAGCAACTCAAGGCGGCTTACAGAATATAAAACCTCATTTAAAACAATAAAACTAGTAAAAAACAATCAATATAATAAAATTACCCCTATCCCCCACCCCCACCCTGGCAACAGCAGATCACATGAGTCATTTAATGGGCTCCATCCTGTGCTGGGTTCCCCAGGACCACTGGAAGAACCAGGTCTTCAGCGTCTTCCAGAAGAGTGTTAGAGTGGGGGCCATTTTAATCTCTGGGGAATGATGTTCCAGAGGGAGGGAGCCACCATGGAGAAGGCCCTTCTTCGGGTTCCCACCAGGTGTATCTCCCTAGGGGATGGGGCCTACAGCGTTCCTTGCTTCCCTGCTCTGATCAATAAACATTAATAAACTCATCTACAAGATCCAAAGACAAGCATATCTGAGAGGAAGATGGATGAAGGAAAATGTTGCAGAAAACTAAACAATAGTTCTACTGAGACTATAGGAAGAGATAATAAGAATCTTATCAGTTTAACATTTTATATATATATATATATGGGTCAGCAACCTAACTGCTTGAGAACCTCCTTCTGGCATTAAATTTTTTTTGCAAAAAAACCCCAGGCTTGTAACAGCTATTTATAAATGCATGTTTTACTAGATATTTAGAAATAAGAGGGAAGCTTGTTATTGTATTGCTTGCTACATAAACTTAAATTGAAGACTCTTGCCATATAGCTGTCACAATTCAAGAAAATTGTATCATAGCTATTGGTTTTGAAAGACATACCAATATTTTTAAAAATTATTAAAAGGAAGACAACAGATCTTGGCTTTAGTTACTTTTATGATTAATACCCCCCACCTCCAAATATTAAAAGGCTAAAAGGACACTCACTCTCATTAGTTACATTAATATATTGGTCTGAAGCACTCAACTTTTTTATATATTTGAAATAATATCTTACTGCCATAAATCTTATTTGTAGAATTGTATTTTGTCACCCATGCTTTCTAGTATCCATGTATGTTGCCTGAATACTGCAATGGCTTTAGATTTAAATGAATACACTATTTGGATGTGTGGGGGTATGTGTGAAAGTTTTTCGAATATCCATGTGTAACATCAAGGCCTGGGACCAAATGGCATCAGAAGAAGGACTAGAAAGCATAGATCCACAAGGTACCTATATGTTGAAAAAATCAGACTTCATAGCATAGCTCTATAACGTCCTCATACTTACCATCGTATGTAACATAAGGAATTTGGAAGCCTCTGGCGCTGTTAGCTTCACTGGTTTTAAAGTTAATCCATAATTTTCTGGACCTTGCAGTGAATGCTATAGGCCTCTCATAAGTCTGGCATGTCTCATAGGTTGTGATGGAGGACGGAGACGCTGTGAAAGAAAGCAGATCACGTTCATATACTGTTTAGAATCACACAGTTCTTACACCATTAAACATTAAGCATTAAAACATCTTCAGGGATGAAGGAAGATATGTAAGTAATAAAAGGCTTTTCTTCCTTTTGCTAAAGATCCTTACCTTTGAGAGATGAAAGGGAGGATATGTTTGAATTCCAGGGTTTTTTTTAAAGGAAGCGTATCTTAACCAAGTTGTATCATCTTTGAAATTTTTAAAAGGCCATTTAGATCTGAAATAAGGGCAGACCCATTCACCTGAGGACATTGGGGGGGGGGGGATTTAATACCTCAAACTTTCAAATTTGTACGTATACTTATGTATATTTTTAGTACAACAGCAAACTACTCTTCATGCAAACACAATATGGTATAGTTGCTTTGTCATTCCCTTTTTAACAGATTTTTCTGGGGCAGAAAAATTATGGTATAGTTGCTTTGTCCTTCCCATTTTAACAGATTTTCTGGGGGAGGAACATTATGGAAGAAAGGGGACAAGAAGATTACAAATCAAAGTTCATCTGTCAATTTCATATAGAATTTTATAAACAAGGGACAAGCACTACCCAATAAAGATCTTGTCTGAAAACTTCTGAACTTGGAGCACTTAGAGATTCCTACAATAATCTGCTTGAAGGATACAGGCTTTCTGAATAACAATGACAATTAGTAAAACTTCTCTGAAATAAGTTTTTTTAAATGTCATTATATTACCAGTTTAATACAGAGTGTATTCCAATCCAGAAAAAAATCAGATCCTAACTATCAGTATCTAGAAGGCATCAGTTTCAATGTAGAGACTAAAGACCCAAAGACTAAACTCTTTAGGACATGCTAGAAGAATCAGCTATTAGTTTGCTCATTACTTCCTCTCCAGTGAAGATGAAGGAGGGTGGTACTACATCTACACCTTCAACAGGGATCTGCTGAAAGCTGATCCTGTAAAGCTATCTTCTGTATGGTCCCAATAAAGCACTGGGTTACCTACAGTTTTTCCGCATCACCAGGACATCCCCACATTCATCCTCTGATGGCAGGAAGATTTCAGGCACCACAATCAAAATCTTGCGCTTTGGAGGTGGGTTGATGTTCCAAGTGCATTCCACATTTGCAGGATAGTTTCCAGGGTAATTGGGAGACTCAATATAGCCAGTGTATTCCCCCAGTTCCCCACCACATTGACGGTCTGCAAGAAAACATAAACAAATACTTGGATATCAGCTGAGAAACTGGCGGTCAAAGATTGCAGCACTGCTTTGTGAGTGTAATATAATGTAAGTAAGTGTGGGTGTGGATGTTTTGTGTAACATACACAAAAATCAAAAATCAAGAAAACAGGTAATTTCAGATAATCACATCTATACAAATTAACTCTTATTTTGTTCTTCCAAAATCTACACAACTCTTGCAAGACAAAGCATACTTTTGCACTGTGATACAGAAGTTGAGCCGTCGAAGTCTGTTGTAGTATTCCCAGGGCATGCAATACAATAGTTTTGACGGAAGTCTGGCTGATAGGTGCCTATTACACAACGAATGCAGCGATGGACACTGGTGTTGTAATAATGGCCTGGAGAGCATTGAACTGAAAATTAAACAAATTTTTTAAAAATCAGTTTAAATGTAATAGAAAAAACATTAATTGGATAAGTATATTTTTAAATAAAAAGTCACTTTCAACAGTAAACACTATACAGTAACAGAATGCCTTCTCTTTCTCTCCTTTTCTTCATTTTATAGTACCTACAATTACCTGATATCTAAAGGAGTCTGGGAAGGATACAACGCCATACCAAAGAAAAAAACAAAAACA
>JAOYMU010000263.1:43301975-43314966 GCA_025802295.1 Psammodynastes pulverulentus | reverse complement strand
GACTTGTGGACTCCAACTCCCAGAATTGCTCAGCCAAAACAGAAAGCTAACCATGTAAACATAAAATTTAAAAGTTAGAATGCAGTCGTTTACTGGCTGAGGAATTTTGGGAGTTGGAGTCCACAAGTCTTAAAGTTGCCAAGGTTGGAGACCTCTGCTCTAGATTATGATATTGGAAGATATTGAAAAAAGAGTAGTACACAAAAGGCTTTTTGAGCAGAAAAATGGAGGACACAGGAGGGGTGAAGCAAATCAGACCTCCTTTCGACCTTTAAGCTTGCTTTTCCATCCCCATCTTCCCAGCAAATGTGGGATATTTCTTTAGCCATCCACATGTACATACAGTATACCTTCTCTGAGATTTAAAAATTATGGTTCCCCCTTTTTAAGCCTGTCCCAATTATTTACAATGGCAAAAATCCACATCAAGATAGCAAGCGTTTATGATATGGGTACTGATGGTTTACACAAAATTTTTATTAAATATATAATCTCTTATTCCAGAATGCAATGATAGATCAGAACACTGCAACTGGTCCCCATTAAATAATAGTTTCACAAATGACAGATTGAGTGTCCTTGATTTTGAGAACAGAAAGAAAGGGTTGTATTATGGTTTGGTTTTGTTTTAAAGAGGACTATCCCTAAAATACAGCATCTACAATTCCATTTGCATTTTTGTTCAGGTTCAATATTCTTGGAAACCATCTAGTCTAAAACCTCTTAGTGTAGCAATTCGTGACCACAGAATCCCTGTTAGATTTGCAACTAGATTATACTTTTGATTCATGTACTTAGTGATGTCTTATTACTAAGACATCCAGATCTTTTTTGTATTTAGAGTTACCGGATACTGCTTTGTGCTTTGAATATTTTTTTTCTCATCCAAATGAGAATGGAAAACTCTCAATTTTCCTAAATTAGGAACTCTTGATTTCCTAAATCTCTTCCCTCTTTTCCTTCTTAAAGTGTTATACAATTATACTCCCCATATCTTATTTTTGAGAAGTATGCAATCCTCCTGTACTCTTACGGATCCAAAGATTTCTGTTTAAGAAATTCAGTCTAGTAATTCTGTCTTGGATGAATTATTTTTTTCAAGAGGTGTCTGAACAATGGAGTTTTCCACTGTACTGTTTCTTTTCTCAGAAAGTTCCATAATCTAGTCCAGATCTATCTATTTTCGTAATCTACAGCATATACCATAAACATTGGCTGTTGCTTCTCCTGCTATATATTCCTATTCAAATGGACTGGACGCTAATGTCAGATTAAGGGATCTTTATATACATTTATTAGGTACTTATTAAACTACATAATAGTAGTTCAGCCTTATAAGAAACATCTTACCTATTTACTTGTTTCCCCAAATATTTAATCACTGAAACTGTCTCTAATTTTATGTGATTCTTAACAGTTCTCTTCTAAATTAGCTCTATTAAATTGGGTCATATTTATTCATGGAACAGATAAACAATAATCCTTAATTAGAATTTTGACTAATTTTTTAAAAGGAAAATTTTATAGAAATTTAGCATGTGTGCCAAATTCTAGGACTATACAATTTTGTAAGCACACTGTTAGCTCACTCCTTACTCCCAAATATGTCTATAATTAGATTTACTAGATTTTTAAATTCTAATTTCTTTATCACCAGCATTTTAGACTGAGCAATGCAAATGATTACATTTCTCCTGTAATCCTAAAGACATACAAACTCAATATAACATACAGATTAAAAGAACAGTGCAGAGGTAATTACTATTAGCCCGTACTATACCTCTTTCTAATCTGATTCTACTCTTTTGTTTGTTTCATTTGATGCCTAAGTGAAGAATACCCTTTCATTAACTAATGCACAGTCACCTTTACCAGTGCATGTTCTTGCTTCAGAATGTAGCACAATTAAAGTACATAGGAATTGTACTTTAAGAAAATGTGCTGCAGCTGCCAAAAAAGCCACCGTAATCCTAGGTTGAGTTAACTGAGGGATAGAATCAAGATCACATGAAGTGTTAGTACAATTTTATAATGTTTTGGTAAGACAACGCTCGGAATACAGGTAGTCCTCGTTAAGTGAGTCTTGCCCCATTTTACTATCTTTCTTGCCACAATTAATAAGTGAACCAGTGCAGTTGTTAATTTAGTAACCTGATTGTTAAGTGAATATGGTTTCCCTATGACTTCACTTATCAGATGGCCACCAAAGAAGTTCACACGACCCTGGGATGCTGCAGCCATCATAAATATGAACCAGGAGTCAAGCATCTGAATTTTGATCACATGACTACAGGGATGCTGCATTGTTGCAAGTCTGAAAAACGGTCATTAAATCCCTTTTTTCAGCACCACTGTGATTCAAACGGTCACTAAAACTGTTGTAAGCCAAGGATTACCTGTATTCCATCCAGTTTTGGTCACAATATTAAAAAGATGCTGAGACTCTAGAAAGAGTGCAGAGAAGTACAACAAAGATGATCAGGGGCTAGAGACTAAAACATATGAAGAATATTTGCAGGAATTAGGCATGTCTAGTTTAATGAAAAGAAGGACTAGGGGTGACGTCTTCCAATTTCTAAGGGGCTGCCACAAAGAAAAGGGGGTCAATCTATTCTCCAAAGCACTCAAAGGCAGAACAAGCAGCAATAGATGGAAACTAATCATCTAGAAGAGAACCAACCTAGCACCAAGGAGAAATTTCTTGACAGTTAAAACAATTAATCAGTGGAACAACTTGCCTCCAGAAATTGTGAATACTAGAAGAAAAAAGGTCTCTGTTCTGTTAATTTTGTATAGCTATTAAAGTCTTGTGCAGTTCTGTATCTCAGTATAAAACCACTTTTTAAAAAATCTAAATCATAAGCTGAAATAAAACATTTAACTGATTTTCTTATGTCTCTCTCTTACGTACTACCTTAGCAAGCAGCAACACCTGGTTGCTCCTTACTGATTTAGAAATCTAAGCAAAGTGAAATATATTAGTATTTAGATAGGAGACCACCTGGGAAATCCAAGGTTAGACCAAGACATGGCAAAAATATTTTTTATTTGTTTGATGTTTCACTTTTCTTTATTTTTGTGAATTATTTCCCAGAAATAAATTTTCATCCCCAAAATTGAAGTCCAATTAACTACCAATACAGCATTAAGATTAGTCAGCTCAATTAGGGGTACAATGAAGAGATCACTTGGTTCACCTCATGCTTTGCTTCTTCTGCATGTGACCAGCAGGCAGGAAAAACATCAGCCAATCATAGTATCACATCAAGAATGGGAAGGATTTGGCTTAGGACACAGTCTGTTTGTCATATCTTGGCTCTTTCCTATGCCCCCTCCGCCTATACCCATCCCATCAGGTCAATCCAAATTGAATAAAATAAAACATAAATTCATTGGGACATGAAAAGAGCTCAGTCAGAACAGTGCTTTTGTTCATTATTTTTTCTCCACTTCGTTTTCTTCATTTGTATAGGCAATATGTGAAAAATTCCAGATTCCTTGCTTCCTTTCAGAAGGCACTTTTGTTGCATTTCTTGCATCACTATTTTCAGATCTTTAGAGAGACAGTATCAGAAAGATGGTAGACAACGTTGACAAGTTACCAAAGGCACTGAAACAACTAACCCTCCCCACTACTTGTTTAATTTGCCTCTGACGTAGCAAGGCACATGGAATTCACACATTTTGTACTGATAGTTGGATGCTTTTGATGGAAGGAGTAAAATACCAGTTTAACACTGTACAGCCAAAGATTTAATTCTATTGCACTCATAAGAGAGGAACAAAATGGTCATGGCAAAAAGTAGGATATCCCTAAGAAAGACCCAAAGTATCACAGTGATAACAAGCACAAGAGAATTAGTATTCTGCAGGATTCAATCTGGGTCAGTCACCAGAGATTTTGTCTTCCAAGCTTTCAGACTCCTGCTGGAGCCTATTCCCAGGAATCGAGTCTGAAAGCTCGGAAGACAAAACCTCTGATCCCAATGTTCAACTCAGATTGGATCCTGCAACATTATCCTGGGACACGTATATTTGCCTTCATTCATAATTAATATTCTATAACTATTCTCTTATTTCAATTTCAGGAAGTATAAATAAAGCAATATATTATCAATACTTGAAGCTTCGATTAGCTGTCTTTTATCATAAACAGTTATTTCAAAGACAATCCTTAAAAGCTTTATGGATATGAAACATGGCCAACTTATAAGAAAGATAACTACCTATCATCAAGTGTAATTCCATCTTATTTTCAGGAATGCTACCTGGGAGTAGGAAAAAAATTAAGAGACTTTTAGCATCTGGGGGAAGGGGGAAAGGAAAAAGGGGAAAAGGAGGGAAGAGTGTATTTTGGGAGGAAGATAATTCACAAAGAGAAAAAGTGAGGGTAAGTGATTTAGATAGAAAATATGATTTTGTTTGTTAGGGGATTGGATAAAAAAATTATGTGTTTGCCATTTAGATACAAAGAAAGGAGAGACACACACTACAGGGATAAGTAACTTTTATATTCTGAAAGTGTGAAATTAAAAAAAAATCTAAATTTGAAGGTTCTTTTGGTTTGAAAGACCAGGTGACACGGACTTCCTTCCCCTGCCAGAGATCTCATATTAAGTTTAATCATAACAATTAGAGGTTTGGGCTCAAAAGCAGCTTTCTCAGGTAGAGCTATATTTATTGCTAATGCAATTTCTCAATATAATTACTGATCCCTTGTTAACTTCTTTTCATTTATGTTAATAATGCTTTGGTCCCATTAATGGCATGGTAACTTCTATTCTTCTGTTACAAAAGTCTGCAGTGATGAAAGACAGATAATAAGTGATATTTTGATGGGTTTTACAGATCCTATAATATAGAAGCAAGTAATAGAATACATTGATTGTTCCTTAGCTTTTAAGAGCTCACAGTTATAATTTCTAGCAAAAGAACAGCTATGAGCACAAGCAAAGCAAGCAGCTGCTTAAAGCCCCCCATTTCAATATTGGTTTGTTCCTTTAAATAATCCTGTTAGCTGAGTATTTCTTTCTCTGTTGTCTGGACTACTCCAGGCCTATCTACATCTCTCTCAATAGTTGGGACCATGCAGATTTCAAGAGCAAAAATGGATTTTAGAAAGGGCAGAAGCTGGCAGGTTAAATAATTAGTAATAACTGCTATTCTGGTTAATGCAGCTGCCACCTATTCTCCACAATGTGAAGTGAGGCATACAGGTTAGTAATACAGCAGTGCCTGGTTATTTTATTCCCAATTAGAAGATGCGGCTATAGTTAAAACTCCTCAAAGATATATAGAACAAAAATATTTACCATTAGAAAACGTCGGGGGGGTAACGTGCTGTTGAAGGTGCCTCTCCCCTGTTTAACATTATAAAAAAGTGGTTTAGAAACAGTGTCCAGCAAGGAGTTTGGCTTCTTAAAAATGTAAATATTCCCAAAGAACAGTTGAATCATAGATTTTCAGTGATATCCCTCCCTGGTTCCCCGCTCCAACTTACACATACAGTTCTAACTAAAACCAAGTCATTTGGCCAATGGATCAATTTCATAATGGTTTCCTTCTTTTTCACCAACAATATATTTCTCCTCTCTGTTCACTAGTGTAATTCTCACTTTATTAAAAACCATCTAGAGGGTTTTTATAGGGTATGTGCAGAAAAGAAACAGATGTGGGCAAGAGACAAAAATTAGTATTTAATACTGTTAGTATTTAAATGTCTTTTCTAGCTAAATGTAAATGCAGCTTTGAAAAAACTCTTTTTATTAGAAGATAGTTCAATACCTGTGGGTAGAAAGCAGCATCCATGTAAAACAAATTTGTTTGTCCATAATGGCAAAGTGAACAAATTATTATGAAGCCTCTAGTAACAAACCAAATTCAGCTTGTCAATTAAGCACCAGTCCAAAGACACAGGACATAGTAGTCCTAAAAATAGAATTCTAATACATTCATCAGCTGAAAAAAGTTCCTACTGCAGTTTAAAATGTTTTTAAAACCCCTACCCAAAAAGTCAAAATAAAAAAGCAACAGAAAAAGAATGACAAGGGAAGAAAGTGAATTCACATAGCACTTAGTAACAATGCTTTGTTTCTTTAAATGCTAGCTAAATTAATTGATTTATCTAATCAAATATACAGGTACAGTAGTCCAATTTTGCCAAATATAATTGGGACCTGCAGTTTGGTTATTAAGTTAAGTAGTCACACAGTAAAACCGCAATTTTGCTTATGATCTTCAGCTTTCCATTGCTTTACAGACCTACAAAGGTTGTGTATAGTTGCTAAATAAAGGCTACTTACATAAACGTTTATATTTTAAAGTATTTATTAACTTATTCCTGTGGATTTTATTTCAAAAGAAATTGCACCGAATTTAACTCTAACCTAATTCTAATAAGTCTACATTGTATACAGTATATAGTACAGAAGCTTTAATCTAATCTTTGTAATAGAATTTCTAAGCACAGGAATGCATTTTTCAAATCACCATTACTTTAGATTGTCTGATATACATCTAAAGAGTTGAACCTACATGTATCTGTTCATTTAAGAGTCTTGAGAAGTATCTGTTTCTAGTAATTTATGTTTTCTCTGAGAATTGTATATACCAGATAAGGGATCTGATTCCTAGGGACTATTCATTAGGAAGGTGGTCTATGATCTATAATACAATGATGACCAGGATTTCATTGGTTTCCAAATTACCATCATTTTTCAATAGCACCATATCAATATGGTAAAAACAAAAGCAATATGTCCAGCAGTTCTGCTATGCTTACTTACACACAGCAAGTTCAAACAAATATTCCCAAATCCTGGTTTCAGGAATTGTTGGAACTAAAGACCAAATATGTCTTGAATTTGTTCAGTAGCAAAGAAGGGAAGGGCTCATATGACTGTTCTGAATACTCTCCTAAAAAATGAACCTGTGCAGATCTAATAGTTTTATCTGTTTTATCCTCTTTTAAATTAATGGAGAAGTGAGGTTTGCAACAGCAATAGGAGACCAACTTCATGAAATTATCTGCCATTTCTGGAACATCTCAGGGATGACCCACATTAATGCCTTACACTTGCAAAGTTCACAGAGAAATAGCTAATTGGACAAGCCTAACCCACAGCTCAACAAGTTGGCAGCAGAAGAGAGCATGCAACTGGGCAATGCAAACCAAGCATGTGGAACAAATTATTCCAAAGGGAGTAAGAGAGTCATAGCGTCTGAGTTAGATCTAATGAGAACCAAATCTCAGAGTCAAGTAATATTGTGGAGAAAAGACAGATGTTCTCTGAAAATGGAAAAACGGACACTGATATTCTACCCTCCATTAATGTGCTTGGTAAATAGAACTTTTGAAAAAAGGCCTCATCATCATACTGCTATGATTACTTTCTTAGCTCCCAAGAAATGTAGGCCACTCTTTGAGGATTTTCTTTTGCAGCAGTGAAGATACTGTTTTCTATGTGGTCAGTTTTCCCAGAAAACAATGCCTTTTCTCATTTATGGGTATACATCAAATGTAAACATCACCTGCTCTTTGGTGTGTACATCTTTCACAGCATACTGGCTCCAGTATAATCACCAATCTAACTTAGAAATTAAGTCAATATGCTAAATTCTTACTAGAAAGAGTTTGTTGCAGCCATAATTATCAAGAATTTTAGATCCCGTTGAGAAAATTGTCAGCAAATTTGAACTCATAACTACTTTTCTGCACATTGTCAATTACTTAATAATTTTGTTTATAAAATTATTGCATATGAATTGATGCACTGTAAGAAATTGATTCAGTTTTTATCGGTGGGCTGCAAATGACTCAAAATCTAAAATATATCTTAAGTGGGGGAAATGGTTTTGACTAAAAATGAAAACAAGCTTTGAAAAATCATATAATGAAAGATGGATTCATGCAAATTTGATCAGCAGGTATCAGTTATAGTAATGCTGTTTTGAAATGTAGAAAACATTTAGCATCTGGAGCAATAAGTCAATTCTTTATCAATCTGATCTCAGGATTGCATGAAACATTATTTTGATCATTTTTATGGAATCAACTATATTGAGAACTGATGTGTGTCATTCAGTTATGCAGATTATCTCAGAAGCATTTGATACCATAATCATAGAAGGGCTAGGTTGTTTCAGGCACTATTTATGGTAATTTTGGTCCTTCTTGGAAAAGTGGCTAAGTTGTAAGAGGCAAGTGGTGATTGGCCAAAAGTTATTTACCAAGGATATCGTTTTTTTGGTTTGTGTGTGATGAGCCAGTTTGATATAATTTGGTGATTAAAGCTGTAAGGCTAAAAACTAGGAGATCACATGTTTTAGTAATTCCCTAGGTACAAAATCTGTTGGGTGTCTTTGGACAAGACGCTTCCCCTCAGCCAAAGGAAGAAAGAACTGGTAATAATAAACCACTTCCAAATACGCTGCCAGCAAAATTGCATGGACTTATCCAGACAACAGTCAGGAATTGAGGCTGACTTTGGCATGCAGGCATGCATACTAGCATAAACCATTAGCTAACTGTAGCTTATAAGAAACCTTTCTGGAAGTTGCTTTGAAGACACATATTTTTCCTGAAGACATCCAGCAGATACAAATTAACTCATTATCATCTAAATCCCCAAAGCATCTAAATTGGCAATGGAGTAGAATAGGACAAGCAAGGTCAAAATTCATAAAGAGGCAGGAGCTTCTTCTGCTCAGTTAAAAGACAGAAGAAAGATTCAATTTGTTTTAGATGTAATTATAGTTGTTTTTAAACCTGTTTCACAAATCCCAGGTTTTGATATTGACTAAAAATAAACCTACACAGTACAGATGAATGTGTGCTTACTTTTGGATATATCAAAAGTGATATATTTGAAAAGGCTGGTTTTTTGATACTGTCAATAACTGTCCTTCCATCTCCCACACCATCCAATACAACTGATGAAGCTTCCAGGATAGGTTGTCTTCTTCCTCAAAAAAAATCAATCCAGTTGCCTTTTCAAAAATAAAAACCGCTTTTGATACAACTATTACCTGGATGACTGAGAATCTTCATAGACACTTACATTTGGATAAGTTAAATCTACTGATGGGGACACATCTTAAAATTACATCCTTTTGGGACTTCTACAACATGTTCTACATATAGCTGCCTTTCAAAAATGTCCAAAAACTTCATCTGGTCCAAGTTATTACAGACAGATGATTAATCAGAACTAATTATAGAAAACATGTGACTTTTTTTTTAACAATAGTTTCATTGGTCTCAGATCCACTTTGAGACCCAACTTACTCTATATGTTATAACCTATAAAGCCTTACACAACTATTTTTGAAAGACTATTGGCTTTTAAGATCTTTGGGAGATCTTTTCTCAGTGAGAATGTGAGAAAAGTCCTTCCCACCAGTTGTTCCAGATGCTACTACCACGGGAAGCGAGACAAGGCCAGCTTTTTCTTCTTTCTTTGTTTCTTTTTTATGCTTAACAGGCAAAGCTAATTTTAGGCAGACTGATTCCTGGCTTTTTAAGCTGACTTGCTTGCTAAAGTACATTTTAACTGTTTTAATTGATTTATTTTCTATTTTAATTCCATTTTAATCTACATTTTATTACTGTTAACAACCCCAAATATTATTTCTGACAAGGCATGATTTAAATTCATGAAGTAAAAGAAGTATTAGTACCATTAATATGTGAAACATAAGTTTGTGTTTTCCATTCTGCTGCACAATGTGTGAGGCTAGCTGTCTACAAAATGAATGTGTAGCACTTCATTCCCTATTAACTTTTACAAAAGATAAATATCTGATACTTAAAAGTTAGCAGTATGCCCTTCTCTAGTCATTGACCCTAAGGATAAGGCAACCTTCATTAGGACTGACTGCCTAAAAGGGGAAAGTTACTCATTATTTACATTTTAAAAGCAGCATTAAAAAGTTGAGCAGCGGAATGAATAATGCCAGCCACAACCTAGTAAAACTATCATTCAAGGAAGCTGATTGCACTTCCTGCCTTGGTGTGATCTGAAGGGGACTTGTATTAAACAACCTGTTCAGGGCAACCCTTCAAATACACCATGTTCAATTTCAAAGTGCTTGGCCAAGGGAGCGAGTTTGCATTTAGAAACTTTATTCCTTGTGAAATGATGAAATATGTCAGTGGAGGGAGTTATAGCTATTAAATAAAAAAGGGCAGTTATAAATATTCAAAGAGGTATCTTAACCCCTTGACCAGCTATAAATCAATCCCTGTGCTTACCTCCTGGGAGGGTGGGACTGGAGGTTTGTTAATAACCCCTGACTGCACAATTCAACAGTGTTTTCCATGCAGAGCAGCTATGATCAGAAAATACACTACAGTACACATGAATGGGATGCTTCAGCTGTTACTGCTTTCCTTTGCATTCATATAGCTGGCAAAAGAAGCAATCAGAAGAAAAATTCAAATTATATAGCCAGCTTCTCCAGTCAACGAAGAACCGTCCCAGAAGGCAAATTCCCTCCATATCCAATTCAGAGAGAATAGACAAACCAGAAGCATCTTTGTTGTTTATTTCAGGACCCTGGAGGTCACCATCCATGACTGGTGGGTCTAAATCTGAACTCCAGGAAAATTAAGACATTCACACTTACAGAGCCGCTGGAAGGCTTTTCCTAGAGTTTGTTGTGAAAATCAGGTTAAACTATAAAGGAGTCAGATTTCCAACTGAGTACATTTATTCATGAAGGAAACACAAAGAAGTTCAATCATCAAATATTTTTCACATAAAGTGAAATAACAAACAATTATTACTTCTTAGGAACGAAAACTGTACTAACCAGTTTTCTGTACTAACTGTACTAACTAACTAACTAACTGTACTAATCACCTTTTCAAAGGGATACTCCAGTTTTGATTTTGCCAATTACTCCAACAAAGAAAAACAAACAAACCAGAATGGGTATTCTCTGGAGAATAAACAATACAAAATGAGCTACAATTGCACATTTGTTGCATTGTAATATCTATACCTGGAAAGCAAACACAATAAGCAATATAATGAAATGGGCACTGATACAGAATCTCCTGAAAGCAATGAAATGAAAGGAATTGTCTGCTAGCATTAGTATGAACTCAATTACGGCAGTCAAAGTGGATAGTTTATGTAAAAGAAGACCCACCAATGAATATACATATTTTATGGACAGAAACATGCAAAACAAAAAAATAATACATGGCCAAACAGAAAGGAATGGCTCAAACACAATATAAGCAGTGAAGCAAAAATTACACATAATATTAGAATTTCATTTAAGGAAACAGAAAAGCTAAGCATTACTCCATAAGAGAAAACTAAGAATGAATCTTGGCCCATATTCAAGATCTTTCAGGCTAAATTTAGATTTAATTGAGTCAAATTAATTGGATTTATTTCCAAATATATTTGCTTAGAATCCAGGTGCCAATTCTTCTGGAGTAAAACTGTCCATATGCAACCAAAATAATAGTGCTAAATGAATGATTTGAAATATAAGCCAGTTGTATTCCAGCTATTACTTGTACAAGGAAGCCCTTATAGTATTTTACTCTTCAAGGCAAGATTAGTGTAATTAAGTACGATTACATGGATAGTTAAGCAAAAGCGGTTCTTGCATATCATCAAGGGATAGAGTATATATAGGCTGGCTTGACTTAGGTCTAGATTCCAACGAGAAATTGATACAGAAATTATGTATTTTTCCAGAGTTTCAGACCACTCAGCAGATTCCATTGAAGGGAACTGTTTTCAAATCAATTAAGACCCAAGAAAAAGAAAAATATTTACAGTATTTTCTATTTTGATCACTTTTTATGTGGGATTTCATAAAAGTAATCTCTTAAGATGCATAGGCATCTGAAGCTGGTAAAAGATTCATGCATGCTCTTTATTTCATTATTAATGCATGCATTATTATTCCAAAACATATATAAAAGTACCCAATCATATTGTTTTACTGTAACAGATTGAACGTTTTTATAATGTCAATTTTTTGGTTAGAATAGGCTGCTTTAATCTAGTAGTAGCTTTCCAACTCTTTCCAAGAGATCAGAGGATATTAGTAGCTATCCTTGAACATGATAAGACTTCATTCAATACGTTTACAAATTCTATGATTCCATTGATGGAAGTATTCACAATAGAATACATTTGTGAGAAATTAGAAATTGCAATCAATTATGTTGTTAGGTGAAATAGAAATTAACAAATACACATGTAACAATTTTAAGCTATGTTTATTGATTAGTCATATGAATAGGAACTATATTGTATTTAAAAAAACAAAAAACTTCTAGAAATCAGGCACCTGGACTGAAAGGTAGGATGCAGGATTTTCTTCACTTGCTCAATCAAGTCAAATCCAGTTTCACCTGATTGAACCTGTAGAATTTTACATCTAGGCTTCTATTAATTAGATCTAAGAGGATAGCCATTAGTGGCAATTTTCCACCAAGGGACTTTCTTAGGTCAGGATGGAGCTATCCGTAAAGAAAGGGCTAGTAACAGTGTGCTCCCACTCATATTGAGCCCTCTCTGTTGACTTAGCTCTGAGAAATAAGAAGCAACCTGTTTTAAAAACAATCTGATATATGAACTATAAATACCAAGTGTGCAAAATACTCAAGCAAAATGTTCATTATTATAACTCCTATTATAACTCCTAAACCCATTAAGCACAATCCCATCTGCTAATATTCCCAACAGGGGGGGGGGAAGCTATATTCTGTTTGTGAAATTTGAAGCATAGCTAAGTAGGAATGCTTCTTCCCAGCTAAGAGACCAATTCTGTAAAACCATTTAGCAGATTTTGTTAAAAATATCCCAGGGATGCCCTTTCTGTTTAGCTAAATACAGCAGTACAAAATCCATGGTGACATTTTCACAGGGCTTTTTTTCGGTGCCGAAAGGTCCCGGAACGCACGCCCCCCCCCCAATCGGGCTAAAAAACCCGGAAGTAATAGCGCGCGATTGGTGGAGAC
>JAOYMU010000263.1:43277258-43291435 GCA_025802295.1 Psammodynastes pulverulentus | reverse complement strand
TAAAATTTTTGGGTTTTAATGGGGGCATTATTATGGGTTGTTGTATCACTGTATAGATGATGTGTACCACGCCCCGAGTCCCTTAGGGGAGAGGGAGCGGGTAATAAATGTGATATGGGAGGGCAGATCCATGTTCCGAAGTCATTGTAGAGCAAAACCTACAACTCCTGATTGTACACCCATAGGTAAAGGGACAATTAAGTATTTATTACACTTATACATTGCACAATCAGGATTTGTTTATAATAAAAAGTAAGTTGTAAGTATTAAATTGTACCAAATATATAAAAATAAAACCCATAAAACATAGAAATAATAGAAGTAAAAATAACAAGCAAAAACAAAAAATAAACAATAGTGCCATTCTTATTTAATCATAGCAATATTAATTCCGAAAGGTCCTATGGAAAAGTTTCATTTTAATACCTTCTTGAAACAATATGAGGGAGATGCCAACTGAGCTAAGGGAGTGGGAAGGTCCCATAAAGTGGACCCTGCATTCTATATATATGGGAATATTAAGCATCTCCCACCAGAACAAATGCATAGGATGGGCTGCTTCCACCTGAAATACTTGAGAGCCAACACAGGTGTATACACTGTTGCATGCAACATTTCTCATTTGCCAGATCAAAAGCTGATATATTTGCTACTAACTACAAAGATAGGCTCATGTAAAATATATTGCAACAGTTTTTGTAATGGCCGATGTACCAAACATGACAGAAAGCAAAATAGGACCTAGACCAGTACACTTGTCCCATCCAAGTCTCAAGAAAGATCATTCACTTCTTCTTCTTCTTTAAGACATCAGGTATTTAAGACATCGTCTCTTAAAGGAAGTACTGACAGTTTCCGGGTGCAGCCTCTCTCTCGTCCCAATCATCCCAAAGAATACAGACAGACACATATTCAAGCCACAAGTGGCACAGAGAGCACCCGTTCACTTCATCGAAGTGCATAGACCAGAATCAATCTCAGATGACAATTCATAACAAGGATCGATTCACCACTTCAGATGCCATCCATAGAGAGTCAAGCCTTTTCCCCAAAATATAAAGCACTGTGCATGTACATCTGGTTTATATTTTCCCAGAATTATTCTTTCTTCAGGCTATCTCTCTTCCAATCAGTGAAGTACAGTTGAGCTTTCCCAAGAGAAGACATGAGTCCTAGGTCCACAAGGTTATATTTTCCTATTGAAAAGACTTTGCCTAAGGCAAGGTAGAAAAAATGACCCTGATAGAGATATATGAGTTCCATTACCAAGGTGATGAAAGGAAAAGCATATCTTAAGTCCATAAAGGTTCATAAGCAGCTCAGACAAATAGTTCCCTAATTCACAAGAGTATAAGAAAAGAGAGGGGTACAGCACCATCAGATTCACAAAATTCTGTTATCGTAGCCAATCTCAATAAAAGCAGTGGGGGAGGCTGACCTGTCACTTTTTCTCAGGCTCAATTTCTGCATCTGTATTAGGCATATTATTAATCCTATAATTTGTTAGCAGGTAAACCATTTCCTGCTTGAGCAGGGGGGTGGACTACAAGACTTCCAAGGTCCCTTCCAACTCTGTTATTCTGTTAAAAGCAATATAGATAAGCCCCATATATTATTGTGGTGTAGCACAAGAGATACTTGGCCATTCCAGCTGATTTACTTTTTCTTTATAAGAAATCACTGAATCATAATCTTAAAATGCTTAAATAAACTGGTAGCAGTAATGCAGAACCAAGAAAAAGGAATAAAATACCTAACCAATTAACAATATTGATAATCTGAATTTTATTGAAGGCTTCAGAATTTAATGGGACTTTTTTAAAAACTAGACATTCATAGTACGATACAGTTTGTAATATGTTATCATTAAAATGGGCTATATCCTCCTTCCCGCTCCTCACATTTCCTCTTTCTTCAGCTTGCTGTCTTTCAGCTAGCCACATTGGACAATAGTGCCATTGGACTTCAAAGACCATGCTGGTTAAAAATTCCAGGAACTGACATTCAAAACATCTGGAGAGCACCAGTAAAAGAAGGGTGCTCCTAAGCACGTATAACAACTAATCTATTCCTGGTTTCTTGGTGTTGGACTACAATTCCTGTTATTCCCAGTTACCACAGAGTATAAAATTGAGTCACATTTGGGATAGAACTCAAATCCTTCCTTCTTGCAAAACAAATAATATTCTCTTAAATTGGTTCTAAGTGTTATATTTTTGCATTAAGCTTCCATGAACACTTGTATGGATATGTCAAAACAAACCTGCAGAAGACAGATGACGGTGATTTACTAAATCATATACATATTGCTTTGCAAGAAAGGTGGGCTTGTATACAATAAAAACAGGTCAATTCTGGAATTTTATTTTATTTATTAATTTGTTCTAAATGTTTTTTGTCTTTAAGCCAAAAAAAAAAATTATCAAGGGAGCTTTTGGGAATTCTGAACATTTTAAACAAGTGTTATATCAACGAACTTTTTGACACCTGATGCTTCCGGTAAACTTGACTCTTTTTTCAAAAATTCCAACTGGTTTGGCAGATTAACTGATCAGAAAATTCATTTGTTATTACAAATGTCACCAAAAATACGATAAGTTAAATATAGGAATGCCCAGTGCCCAGCAATTCCAGTAGGAGAGATGGATTGTCTAACTATGACTACAATTATATGTTAATTAAGAGTATTTTGAAACAGTAAAAAAATATTTTTTGATGAAAAGTTATTTGAATCAGGCTAATGAAACCTGCAGTTCATTTGAATTGAAATTTCTCTCATCTGCACACTGATCAATTGTCAGACTAACAAAATAAATCCACTGTGGCCTACTCCCTTTACAGTAGTTAATACCAATTTGAGGGAGTGTTTTGCATTTTACTTCAATCATAATAGAGTGTTTGAAGTGGGATTGAGAAGGAGCCAACTCAGAGCATCAATAGCCTTTCTCAATGTGGTGTATTTACAACATGTTGGGACAATCACCAAGATTATCAACCAGTTTGGCCCACTTCTGGAGAACATCACACATTGGGAAAAGCTAATCCCAAAACTTGAAAGCAGGACTGTAATGGCACTCTATTTATCCATCCACAGGCAAGGCCAACTCAAATATAAGAAACTGTAATTTCCTGTGTCTTCTTTAAATCTGATGATAGAGATCCAAAACAGAGACTGATAAGCAGAAATAAAAACATTAAAGACCAACCTTCAGGACGCTGGATGCAGGTATGCTGGTTATCACTCAGGAAAAAGCCTTCACGGCAATGGCATTCATAGCTTCCCATCATGTTGACACAAGTTTGTTGGCAGCCACCGTTCCCCTCTGCACACTCATCCACATCTATTTGGGAACCAAGGAGAGAATGAAAAGGCTGAAACTTACTATTATTAAATAGTAAGAGTCTGAAGCTTACTATTATTTTTTAAAAAGATAATACAATACAATAAAAACACACCAAATATAGTTTTCAAAAAAGAATAAAACACTTCTTTAAAAAAGCCAAGACAACAGTAAAATGTCTTATAAGGCTAGTAAAATAATTTCCAACTATCTAAAACTAAGAAGGGAAGAAATACAATAGTTATTTTAAAACAATTGGGATATAAATCCTGTAATATATTAAAATGAATAAACATGATGAAGAAATGCTACAGAAAAGACCTTGTCACATACAGGATGCTGGAACATACAGCAGGACCTTTAATAAAATCTGCTGGTTCCAGGCAACTTCATACACAAGGTGTTCTTTCGAATATCCTACCTGCAAATTGCTTTAAATTCTTTGAGCTCAAACCCAGCTATTTGCATTGGCTTGAAAAACAAATCTAAAATTAGTCCAAACGGATCAACTATATGCCATATTTTACAGGACCCTTTTAATATAACAATATATAAAGCCAGTCTGACATTCCCTATTATTTCTTCCACCTTCTGATAAGATTTATTTTTAATGAAATGCAGGATAAGATCTGTGTAGATCTGGCTTAAGTGCTTAACAATTTTTGCTTAAAATGACAAAAAAAGTGGTATTTTTCTATTTTTAGCATTAACAAATTAGTATTTGTGCAATTAAGCTTCCTTATAAGCATGCAAATGGCACTTTGGCATACAGAAGGGCATTCTGAAACACATGTGGAATCTCTGTTCTAATTTTATTTTCTAATTGTCAAATAACAATGTGTTTCCTGTCCTAAAGAGTATTAGAACAGATATTCCACATGAAGTGTTTTAGAAATGCTGTTTTCTCAGCATCTTTAGTGAAAATGGTCTCAAAGTTGGACAATGTTAAGGCTATTTGATCTGTACTGTAAAAAATCCATATCCTAATGACTACGAGATACCAACAATGATTTTATGTTTTCTTTTCTCTTTGCTACTATTTAGTGGTTTTCCAGATTTTTGCAAACTAAAACTAGGAGTCAGAGAGTAAAATATTTTTTTTCTCAATAAAGCAAGATTAGATGACTTTGACCTTCAAAGAGCTTGTTGATTATCATCTTCCAACTATGCCATAAAGCATAGGGAGGAATGCTAGGAACTATGTTTCAGCAATCTCTCCAAGATTTGGAGAATAGTATGTTCTCCAGATAGTATACACATTACAGCACTGTTATTTTGGCTGATGGCTTCAGTATCCCATCTACTATATAATACTGAATTCTCAGAAAATTTTAAGCTCATCAATAGGGTAGGTTCATGCAAATATTAAGTCAGAAACTAGCAAACTGCATGATGATTAACCCTATCTACCACTAAGCCAGAGTAGCCCGAGTCAAGAACATCCCTCTAAGTTGCAGCAGTATCAGATGACTTCATTACCTAATGCAGATTCACCAAACTTAAAACAAATCTAGCCAATCAACTTCTTAAGTATAACTACAACTAAATGCACCATATAGGAATGGAGACTTTCTAACTAATGCTGTACTGATTCAATTCCTAATCTTCCATCTATTCAAAAGAATATCACAGTTCTAGTTTGCTTGCTCTAAACATCTCATTTGTAGCCTTGTCTCATACTCTAACTTCGCTCCAAAGTCAGTCTGACTCTTAAATGTATACACTCAACTTCACCAATGGGTAAATAGAAGCTCAGTCAATGTAAAATGAGGAGACAATGTAAATGGATAGGTTCTGTTTCCATCACTTCTGCTGAATATTCTCAGGTGAGAGATTTAATATAGGCAACAGATAGTAAATAGAAACAGCATAACAAATAAACAGCAACATTTTACAGTACTGTTTAGAATCCAACAACCTGAAATATTCTAGTTGGATTTGATTTTTGGTAGAGAGGTTACATATTTCTGTGCAAGAAGCACACATAAACAATTTTAAAATCTTGGTTAAAAAAAAAACCTTTCCAATTCTTTCTGGTTTTATGTTCCCAAAACTCAACAGATGTTTTGTTGTTTGGAACAATGAAGATTCCATACAGAATTCATTAATAATAATAATAAAAAAAAACCTTACTCTCTCCTCTACTTTTTTGAGATCTGGTCCTCCAATTTGTATTAATAAATGAAAGCTATAAATAAGAGTAATTCTTAACAACAGTTGAACAACAATCTGAATGAAAAATGTAAATAACCCATAACAATCAAATATAGTTTCACAGTAAGTTTAATATCCAATAATAAAACTCATTTAAATTATCACTAAGGGCAGCAGACTAGAATGTTAGTGGTTTCAATCTTCTCCTAGAAACCCTCTATCTCTTCACAAACTTGGTCCTATCTCCTACTTTGAGGTAAAGATAAGACCATCGTTCCTGCTGCTACGGTTGTCTTCTGGGACCCCTCATCTGGTGCCTACCTCCAGTCTTGATGTGGAAAAGATATAGGACTATAATAGCTTGTGCTGCTTTTTTGCCAATTAAAAAGCCCAAATACATTATCTGAAATCATTTTTACAGCTCCCTCTCCTGGACATATAGTGAAGAGGTTCATGATCAGAGGATTCAGCCCTTCTTCCCCCCCTTGGGGGAAGATCTTGCAAGAGATAAAAATGAAATATTTTGGTTAAAAAAAGGGTGGGGGGCAAAGCAAAAACAAAAATCCCACAACACTTTTATGTATTAAAGTGTAGGCATTCAACATGAAAGGAGATAATTAACAAGTTGTCCTAGAAAATAGGCTTATAAATTAGTTAAGAAAGAAACAAGCCACAAGATGGTGCTGGTCTGCTACAACTGAAGAGCCTTCTGCCTCCAATTTTTTTTTTAAATGCAGTTTGCAAAATATTATTACAGATCACAACAGAATGTAAAGAAAAAGAACATGAACACAACCTGAAATATCAGTGAAAAATTAAAGACAATTGTATAATTTACACAGAGAGATTAAAAAATAAGTTTTAGCATAAAAGTAGCAATAACACTCTTTCTCTTCCTTCTTAATTAGTGCAAATTCTAAGCTATTTCTGTTGCATAGAATAGAAATAGAAGTCTCCTGAGAATGTTCCTCTGCTTCAATTATCTGGATATAATTCCTTAAAGATCTCAGAGGTTGTTGGGGAGATAGAAAACCCATTCCTTACCTTACTCCAGCTTCTTTCTATGGATTTTTCTCTTTATTCTGTAATTACTAAACTTTTTTTTTTAATAGGAGAGAGGGATATCTGATCCTGAGTAAATCTCAGTCCCTCCAGGTAGGCCAGATGGGAAACACAACTAAATGAGCTCATTTTATTTTATCATAAGGTTACTTAACAGAATCTTAACGAAGTCTAAAGGTACAAATCTCCTGCTGTCACTTTTAACCATCTGTTCAATTAGTGCAGGTCCTTCCTAAATTTCTTCTTCTAACCATTAAGCTACTAGGAGCTCCCCCCTCTCTTGTCTGGTTGTTTCTTAGGCAGTTTCTCTTCCCCTTGCTCTTCATTTCCACATACTATTACAATAAGTGACTAAGAGCCATTTGTCATTCATGGGGATATGGGTTATGCATCCGTAGTCTACAGTCTCACATGTAAGCTATATTCATAATACTCATCAGAAAAAGAAAAATGCAAGGAAAAAATCCTGAACAATTCAAAATTAAATATACTGTATATACCAGTCTTTCTAGTGAAAATACATGTTTTCATACATACAAATTATGCAATCTTCAACGGTCAGTCAGTCGATCAGTCCTTCATTACAATATGATCAATTATCAGAATTCAACTTAAAAAAGAAAAAAGAAAACTTACAAAATAAAAGCTAAAAGAACAATAACTAAATAATCAATGTGACCGGTTACAGTGGGTTTTAGCTTTAACTCTAAAATTAAGAATTAAGAAATCAAATTCCAGTTCAATTACTATTTGTTATAATCTGAATAGCATTTTGACAATAATTTCAAAATTATAGATTTGTATATAGGAATACATTTAATTAGTCACAAAAGCAATTCTGAGAAAACAGATCTACTTTTTAGCTAGAAAAGTAGCTAAAATGCTAGAGTTTTCAGATTTTTTTAAGTGCTTAAAGTCTACTTCCTTTATACAAAAATAATCTCTTTCAGTTACAGTAATAGATACTCTTTATTTACATTATTTTAACTGCTTTTCTACTTAAAAAATATTCAAATAGATTGGAAATCAGGAAAAGTTAAAAAGCATTCCTAACAAATTAATTTCTAAACAAAATGTTATGTCATAGTGTTGATATGGGAAGAGATCACGCATTAAGATGGTTCAGGTTTTTTTCTGCAAGGATTCTATTTAAAAAAACCCTACTTTGGTATTGTAATTCCTGGCTGGACTTAAATGAAGAAGTCCCAGGACCAATTATTGTATCTTATCCTAGTTTATCCTTGTGGAGTTATTCTAAAGGAAAAATGGGATATGTTGTAGAGTCCTCTGAGTTCTTTGACTAAATAAGGGGGGGGGAGGAATAGATTATAATGAAATTACACATTTACTATTAATTATTGTATGCCTGGATATAATTCAGATATCACAAATAGGGGTTTTTCCAACGTTTTTGAACCAAAACAGTGGGAACAATCAGAAGACAAAGATATGAAAGTGCGTACACCCTCCTTGATGCCGTCATCATTTTTATGATAAAAATGCTTTATGGGGCACACTTTGTTTTATAGTAAGCTTACTTTCCTCTTTTTTTAATTAAAGGAATCTATATATTATAAAAGACGGAAGGGAAAATAAACAATAGTGGGCACCATATTGAGGGCTGGGGCTACCATCATGAAAACCCCTGCCTAGAAAAGCATAACTTCTTCCTCAGTTTGGCTCTTGTATTGTTTCAAAATTATGCCATTATTTCTCTAGCATGTTTTGCTCCATTTACAGGCAGTCCTTGACCACAATTGAGCCCCAAAATGTTGTTGCTAAGCAAAACAATTGTTAAGTGAGTTTTGGCCCATTTTATGACCTTTCTTGCCGCAATTGTTAAATGAATCACTGCAATTATTAAGTTAGTAACACAGTTGTTAAGTGAATCTGACTACCCCATTGGCTTTGCTTGACAGAAGGTCGCAAAAGGTGATCACGTGATCCTGGGAAACTGCAGCCATCATAAATACGAACTAGTTGCCAAGCATCTGAATGCTTGATCACGTGACCATAGGGATGCTGCAACAGTCATAATTGTGAAAAACCCTCTTGTTAACTTTTTTCAGTGCTCTTATAACTTTGAACGGTCACTAAACAAATGATAAGTCAAGGACTACCTATATTCTGTTTTTAACAGCTCCTATTACCATAGATACTGTAGTGTACACCATTTATTTTATCCAAAATTCTTAAAAATTGCTGTTGCTGATCACAATTATTTTTCTATTGCTATTTGGTTTTTATTGTACATGTCGTCCTCAACTTACAACCATTTGTTTAGTGACTGTTCAAAGTTACAACAGCACTGAAAAAATAACTTATGACCATTTTTCATACCTACGACTACTGCAGCATTCCCATGATCACGTGATCATAATCTGGATGCTAGGTAACCGGCATGTATTTTTTATGGTTGCAGTGTCACATGATCATCTTTTGCAATCTAACAAGCAAAGTCAATGGGGAAGTCAGATTCACTTAACAACCGTGTTACTAACGTAGTAACTGCAGTGATTCATTTAACAATTGCAGCAAGAAAGGTCCTAAAACGGGGCAAAACTTATTTAACCACTTAGCGATTGATGTTTTGGCCGCAACTGTGATCGTAAGTCAAGGACTACCTGTAGTATGTGATTGAAATTTTGTTGTCCAGAGCTTTTATTGATCAGTAATCAAATATATTTTGCTATTTCCTTCACAAGAATCACATTTCTTTATTGATTAACATATTTTCCCATGACTCGTGACTTTGGGATGTTGGTGACTGTAGTAAAACCAACTCCTTTATTTCAGGAAGTTATCTACAATTAGCTCAGTGTTTTCTTAATGAGCAATAATCCTTAAGTGAATATTGCACGTAACAGCATTGGAACATAAAATCTAACAACCCGACAATTGTCCATTCTGAAAAAAAGTATATCCAATGATTTGCTGACATTTTTATTTAACATTTGGAGTCTTGCTGACTAAAACTATAAATAAGATTATTTATATTTTTAGTCAGCAAGACTCCAAATATTAAATAAAAATGTTAGCAAATCATTGGGCATACTTTTTTCTGACTTATTATGTGCCAGCTAAGTGGACAGACTGCTAAACTTGCACCAAACTGGAGGAAGGTGCCCTTTCTTCCACAACGTCCAGAGTCAGAGAATAGAAGAGAAATATAACCAGCCCCTTTCTCAAAACACACAGAGGAAATAAGGAGCTCAGTGCCAAAGAAAACCTCTGTGAACTCAAGCATTAAAATCCCAACATCTAAGTAGAAAGCTGAGCCCCTTGGACATCAATGGTGGGGCCATGCAGCAGACTCCGGAAAAGCCAGAATAGCAGGTCGATGACAACATGAACAGACCTGAATATCTGAACAAATGTGTAAGAGGTTAATTAAAATACACATATCAGCTCACAGGCACACAAAAACCAAGGGTACTGTCATGCAGGGCCTCTTGCAGACAGACAAGACTATTGCTAACTAATAAAATTTTATCCGCAACTATGCAGGCTTAACTGCTGCTTAAGTTTCACAATAAAAAAATAAAATGCTGAACATTTATTATGGTTTCAAGGGAAGACTTAAGACCTGATTATAGATAAAAGGCTTAGAACAAAAGAAACAACAACCTCTAACTGGTTTGTTGTGTAGCAGTATTTTAAAACAGCACCATGATTATACATAAGTCTTTTTCATGAACTTTTAGATCTTGATAGGCAAAAGTCATCTAAGTTGGGCACATATACAATAATTGTGTGAAGAAAATTCTACACAGTTTTATTTGCATGTGGATAGCTTCTAAATGGTTTAGATAGATTTAGGAAGACAAGTAAGATCCTGATCACAAAACATTATATTCAAGATCTTCCTTGATATCCTTGTCAGTTTACAAATGCTCGCCATATATATGTGTGCATATATGTATGTGCGTGTAAACATTTGTAAACTGAAAATGTGTCTCTAATCAGATTTAAGACATAGCAATATTGCATCAGATGGATTCAGTAAATACACTTTGATAGTGGGTATGTTAATAATATAATTTTACCTTAGGCAAATTACTCTATAGGTTAATATAATCTTTTGTAGAACTCTCAACAATAAACTGCTATTCCTTATCTTCAGTTCACAACAAGGTAGGTTATCAGTTAAACTAGTTGCTACAAGACTTTCAATCTAATGCTTCCTTATTAAAGTAAACTTAAATCATCAAAAGGCGCTTTAATTTAGCAAACAGATCAAATTCCTGGTTTGATCTGGTTAAAGGTCACTCAGAATCTTATTAGAGATAAAACAAGGTAAGATACAGGAAATCATTCTATCCAATAGCTGAATTTCAGACAAATGTCTTTATAAACTCCAGAAAAAGCAACCCTTGTTTTGTTATCAAACCCACATATTCTCCTTCCCATAGTGAAGTCAGGAAATAGGAATATTAAGGCTCTAGTCTACACTATTGTTATGTTCAGTTTTAGTTCCCTTTCATGCTCTTCCATTTTATGTTGCTTTATTTCTTATAAATAACCTATCTCTTGCCTATATCATAATTTTGCATAATTGATATTGGTTCATTCTGCAGAGGCAAAGTCCAAAACTATTTGGAATTCTTTCCCAACTCTTAGGAAAATACCTGGCCACAAACTGGTGGAGAAAAGAAATAACAAGGCAGGATCACAAGTTCTCATCAGATGAATGACTTGAGGTGGCTGCCAACTGCCTTTGTTTTCTAGGCTCAACTTAAAACACTGATTTGCATAGTTAAAGTCTTCTGGAGAGAAAATCTTAATTTTTAACACATCAACATTCCTAGTCAGCATTCTCTAGAATCCATTATTATTAAAACAATTCTATCAGAAGTAAATACTGATTTAAAAAACAGATATTATCAGAAAAAAATCTTGTTTTCACCCCATTTCCACCTTGCCAAAAGGTGCACAGTTCCCAGCTACCTGATTGCAGTCTGTGGTCGGTTTAAAAAAAGAAATGCATCCATTCTGGGAAAGAACTCAAAAAAGAGACAAGACCGGGAAAGGGGCCCCTAACAGAGCAGTGTGAAACATAAGGATGTAAAGGAATATGTCTTTTGAGAACAAGGAAAATAATATGTAGAATAATAAAAATATGACATATTTGAGGGTATCCTATTTTCTGGCACATCTGTTTGTTTACAGCATAGGAAATTTCATCAGTTATTATTTCTAGGAGGCACCAAGCACAAGGTGCCAGGTTAAATATGGACCCTCTCTTCCCAGATAACCACTATTATATGAGAAAAAGTTATACAGGAATCCACTAGGTTCAATTCACCCTACCAAGATAATGTGCAAATTAGGCCTAAGTATTTTCAGAGCAACTGTGTAGATAAAATAGGTAGAGAAACACAAGTAATCTGTACATAAGTTCCAGACACATGAAACAGTGGTGCACATTGCTGTATTAGAGGGAAATAAACATATTACTCCTTTTCAAATCATACAATACAGGGAGTCCTCAACGTATAACCACAATTGGGACTAAATTTCAATTTGTAAATTATTATGGTCGTATGTCAAGGCACTCATGTAACTGGACCCAATTTTACAACATGTTTTGCAAGTTGTTAAGTGAATCCATGGTCATTAAGCAAATTCCTTGATTGTGTGAACCTATTTTTCTGAATGGGCAAAAAAATAATGACCACATGACCCACAAAACACTGCAACTGATTGCAAAGGTGAGCCAGTTGCCAAACACCTCAAACAACAATGGCA
This sequence comes from Psammodynastes pulverulentus, assembly GCA_025802295.1. Lineage (NCBI taxonomy): Eukaryota > Metazoa > Chordata > Lepidosauria > Squamata > Psammodynastidae > Psammodynastes > Psammodynastes pulverulentus. Next base: position 43,279,130 of record JAOYMU010000263.1, on the reverse strand, counting down.
GGGGGGGGAGGGCGTTTTGGCTGCCAGAGTGCTTGCAGGAGGCCATCCTTGACTCAGAAGGTTATAAAAGGGTGGAAAAGTAAAATATTTTCCCTTTCAGGCTTGCAGGATTCTGTTACTATAGCCTATGTCAATAATTTATAGTTCTAGTCTTCCTATGGAGTCAGTTTCTTGATCTAAGGTGATCAAGTAGATCAAGTGTGTATTAAAAAATAAAATCACAGAAATGTATGCCTCTCTATTTTTATAAGTGTATAAAACCATGTGTGCAGAGGTGCGGTCCCATGTCACACACACCCTGGCTATGCCCACCATGGCCATGCCCCCTCTGGCCCTCTGAGGTCAAACACAACCCTGATGTGACCCTCAATGAAATCGAGTTTGACACCCCTCATCTATACCATGGACAGACAGAGTAGCTAACAGAGAAGTGTTAAATCATATAAAACCAGACATATCACTAGAAGCTAAAATCGTTAAGACTAGGTCTCATTTACTTTGTCCATGTCATACATGCAAATTGGAGAAGGCAATGATGCTAGGAATAGTTACTGGAACAAGAAGAAAAGGCAAGCAAAGAATATGTTGATAACACCAAGTCTGATAGAAAGTTGAACATCCAACAGTTGAAAGAATCTGTGCTTGACACTTGCCTATAAAGTCACCAAGACCTGGGCATGATTAAATGTTGAAAACAAACAAACAAACAAACAAAAAAGGAAGAGGTTCATAGAAAGACAAGTAAGTTCAAACTCTGACATTACTTACATTCAATACTTTCAATACTCTAGAACCTCATTCACATTCAACTGTTTCAGTGTTTGCAGCTTGTGCAGCCTAAAAATCAATCCAACCAATTGTCAACTGGGAATGTATATGTGCTAGCTTCATTACAATGGTCCTGGACTTAGTGACTTTGAAATTACAATGACACTGAAAAAAGTGATTTATGACTGTTTTTCACACTTATGACCATGCAGCATTCCTATGTTCACATGATCAAAATTCAGGTGCTTGCAACTGGTTCGTGTTTATGATTGTTGCAGTGTCCCAGGATCATGTGATCACCTTTTGAGACCTGACAAACAGAATCAATGGAGAAGCCAGATTATCTTAACCACCATGACAAGAAAGGTTGTAAATTGGGGCAAAATTCACTCAACAACTGTCTCACTTAGGAACAGAAATTTTGGCCTCAAATGTGGTCGTAAGTCGAGGACTACCTATAATTGATGACTGTTTTCATTGCTAATGTAAAGAATGGCATTCAGTCTATGGTATCATGAATTTAGTGTTGCTTGTTTATTGTTCTGAATATCATTTCCCTGGAAAGTATAATCCCTCTGAATATACGTAGCACATTTCTTCGTCACTCAGTCTCCAAGCCATATAGCAGGATTGAACATGGGGAAAGAAACTGAATATGACAGAGAATGGATGGTTTCCAAGCCTGTTCAAGAACTGACATCCGTTTTTATAAATTAATGACCAAAAGATGACTCACACCTATACTAATCAAGAAGGGATTAGCAGGCTTTCCAAAGAATGTTTGAAAGTTTATTTTGGCATTGAATTTATTTCCACACTTTGTCCCTTTACTATGATTCTCATTTAATTCGCTGTTAACTCATATATATTAGTAGATGCGCTGCTCACCTCTATATCAACAAAGTAGGAAGCTGGGGCTTCTTTACTAGGAGTGTTACTTTTCTTTTTTTTTAAAAGAAAGACCAGAGCAGAAAAAAAGAGCCAAGATCTCACATCCAAAGCAATAGCACTTTAGATTTATATACCGCTTTACAGTACTTTTTACAGCCCTCTCTAAGCGGTTTACAGAATCAGCATATTGCCCCCACAATCTGGGTCCTCATT
>JAOYMU010000263.1:43249136-43262297 GCA_025802295.1 Psammodynastes pulverulentus | reverse complement strand
TTTCCGGGACACCTGGCCCCTAGGGGCCTCAGCGGCGGCTGGATTCAGGCGCTGGGGGCAGGAGAAAGCCCCGCAGCCGTCCGTTGCCGCTGGAAGCCGGAAGTTGAATCCATCATTCATTCCTAACATGTGCACACATTCTATAAACCACATAATTTTGCAGCAGCATATTTGCATAGCCCAAACTTTCCTCAATAACCTTGTACAAGGCCTAAGTCCAAAGATGGCACAGTGAAATCCAATCAAGCCCATCCTTTATTTGCTTACATCTAATAGACAAATCTAGCCAAACTAAGGCTATAACCACTAGATGTAACCTGAGATATTCCAGAGTGTGGCTATCCTGAACCTCTTCCTTTCTCCCGCATCAGCTGGGGACTGCACAGTTTCTTAATCTGGGCCTCTCTCTGATGAGACTTACTGCCTCATTCCTGTGAAAGCTCTGTGTGGCCTTAACTCTATGTACTGATGATTCAAGTGCATATTGTAAGGGTATGTGGGAATGATCTTGGGAGTCAGAAGGAAGAGATGCTACCTAACAGTTAGATAGAAAGGACATAAGCCGCATAACCTGTAGCTGCATAATGGGCAGAGAAAAATGCTCAGGAGCCCATCCTCACTCCAAGTAAAAGAGACCATGAGAGATTGTAAGATTCTCTGTATTTGTTTGTGTATAATGTACTGATGATGTAGCCTTACAATAAAGTAGAATTGGCTTATCTGGTCTTGTTTCCTATCTGGTCTACTTGGGAAACAGACTTCTATTGTTAGAAGTTCTATACTATTGTTATTGGACCACTGTTTAGCAATAACAACCAAGTACTACATGCAGCAACATCTTACAAGCCCTACATTCCAATTTCACTCTTCACATATATGAATCCAAGCACATGTTGGATGACCATTCAGTTCCAGAAAAAAAATCCATCTAAAGTTGCTCTACTGTGATCGCATCAGAGTACCCTGTTTTGACAAGGATCGATGATAGTTTCTACCTGGGTGAGGGGTAATTATTTATTCATTTGACAAATTGAAAGAAAGGGGTAGAACCAGTCCCAAGCAAATAGAACTATATTGATGATACAAATAATTTCTAAAAGCAGACACTTTAAACAACAAATATGTTCAGTTAAAATTGGTTCTCAACAAACTAATGTATTCCACAAACATTTGGATATAAAATATTTTATATATTGGAAAGACACAAAGCTGCCTTTTCCCTTCTGAACAATGGGAAAAGAACCACATCTCAGTGGCGAAGGGTGTGTTTTGGATGCAAAAAAGCCCTTGGCATCAGTAGATAAAAGGATTGTTTAAAAAGTGACAGAATGTCTTTCAGAGTACACAGTGCTCAACAAGGTAGATAAATACCTGGTTTCATATAAGATCTTTATAAGATTTACATATTTTTCCTATCACAAGGGACTGCTTCAACTGGACAGAACTTTCTTTTCCTGTTGTCCAGTTGATCAGCCTACCAGCAGGGCATCAGTGCCATGAGCTGTGAAAAAAATCAGTAACCTGTTTCATACCAGCCAGCTGATCAGATTGATCAAATAGTCAGCCAATAGAATTCAGTGTCAGAATGCGTAAAATAATTCACATTAAAGTAAATAGCCTAATATCATAAATATGCAGTCAGGGTCTCAGCTGGAATTGATTAACCAGAAAAATGATCTTGAGATTGGGGTGAATTGATGAAAATTTCATCCCAGTGCAGAACTGCAGTGTTAATCCCTTCCACACTGAGGACAGATACAGTCTCTCTCCAGCCCAGCCCCCAGATTTCGCTGGTTCCAGGACTGCCTCTTTGCCTCAGCCTGCCGAACAAAAGTCTCTTCGAATTGGAGAAGGCCATGCTGCGTCTTTAGCCTCCAAGCTGAATAATCAGAGGTCAAGGTTTACCAGCTGTTAACCTCTATTCCCAAGGCCTTTAGATCTCTCTTGCAGATATCCTTACATCACAGCTGTGGTCTCCCTCTAGAGCGCTTTCCCTGCACTAATTCTCCATACAGGAGGTCTTTTGGAATCCGCCCATCAGCCATTCTCACGACATGCCCAAGCCAGCATAGACATCGCTGTTTCAATAGTGTATACATGCTAGAACTTCCAGCACATTCCAAGACTGCGCTATTTGGAACTTTGTCATGCCAGGTGATGCCAAGAATACGTTGGAGACAGCGCATATGAAAGGTATTCAACTTTCTCTCCTGCTGTACATAAAGGGTCCAAGACTCACTGCAGTACAAGAGTGTGCTCAAGACACAGGCTCTATGGACTTGGATCTTTGTATGTTCCGTCAGTTTCTTATTAAGCCATACTCTCTTTGTAAGTCTGGAAAATGTGGTGGCCACTTTACCGATACATCTATTCCGCTCAGTATCTAAAGAGAGAGTGTCAGAGATAGTTGAGCCAAGGTACAGAAAGACACGGATGGCCTCCAGTTCTTGTGCAGACATTGTAATACAGGGAGATGGATCCACATCCTGACCCATGACTTGTGTTTTTTTCAGGCTGATTGTTAGTCCAAAATCTTGGCAGGCCTTGCTAAAATGGTCCCTAAGTTGTTCTAGGTCTTCGGCAGAGTGGGCAGTAACAGCAGCATCGTCAGCAAAGAGGAAATCCCGCAAGCATGTCAGCTGGACTTTAGATTCTGCTCTCAATCTAGAGAGATTAAAGAGTTTTCTGTCTGATCTGGTCTGGAGATAAATATCCTCTGTGGCAGTTCCAAAAGTATATTTCAGCATGATAGCAAAAAAGATCCCAAATAACGTTGGTGCAAGGACGCAGCCCTGCTTCACTCCACTTCGAATGTGAAAGGAATCTATGTTAACCCATCAAAAACTACCACGTCCTTCATTTCCTGATGTCGAGGAGCTGAGGTGGACATCCAATCTTGGGGAGGATTTTATAAAGGCCATCCCTACTGGCCAAGTCAAAAGCCTTCATAAGATCTATGAAGGCTACAAAAAGTGGCTGTCTTTGTTCCTTGCACTTCTCCTGCAACTGTCTAAGGGAAAATATCATGTCAGTAGTGGACCTGTTGCCTCAGAATCCACGCTGTGGGTCTGGATAGACTCCCTATGCAAGCACCTGGAGCCTCTTCAGTACAACTCGGGCAAGCAGCTTCCCTACAACACTAAGAAGAGAGATGCCTCGGTAGTTGTTACAATCACCCCTGTCGCCTTTGTTCTTATACAGTGTGACAGTATTTGCATCCTTCATGTCTTGTGGTACTCCCCATTCCCTCCAACAAAGACAGAAGATTTCATGCAGTTCAGTGGGGATGTTTTCTTTGCAGCACTTCAGAACTTCAGCAGGGATGTTATCTTTTCCAGGTGCCTTGCCGCAGGCAAGGGAATCCAGAACTGCATTTAGTTCTTCTAAAGCTCGTTCACTGTCAAGCTCCTCCAGGACAGGCAGGCACTCAATATTATTTAATGCTTCTTCAATTGCATTTTCTCTGGAATATAGTTCAGAGTAGTGCTGCACCCAGCATGCCATCTGCTGTGCTCGGTCCTGGATAAACTCGCCTGTAGCTGACTTCAAAGGGGCAGATTTCTTCTGTGTTGGACCTAAGGCCTGTTTGATGCCATCATACATCCCCTTGATGCTGCCTATGTCAATTTCTATCTGGATCTGAGAGCAAAGCTGCAGCCAATAATTGTTAGCACATCTCCTGGCGGTCTGTTGGACTTTGCTACAAGCAGCTCGCAGAACTTGTAGGTTGCGCTCAGTGGAATAGGCTTTAAACAACTATATTAAACAACAGTGTGTAAAAATGTAACCTAATTTTTCTGGCTCTGTGCTGGTACTTATGACTGATATTTGAAATGAAGGAGAAGAGGGGAGACCAGCAAAGTTCCTACTTGTCAGGTTTTTATCTGCTGCTATGGCTCAGTTCTTATAAATTCATTTTCTGCAGTGGGTTTAAGACCAAAGAGTCTTCCATTTGCTTCCAGCATGTATTTGAATGCCTGGTTAAACAAACCAAACCAAACCCAAGGTGAGTGGGGTATGAGAAAGGACATTGGTCTTACCTGTGAACGTCTGTTCTCCGGGAGTCGAAGGGAGAATTAATAGAGAGGCCAGATGCAGGTATATTAGACATTACTTGACACACATAACATCACTTAACTAACCTTCCCTGATGGTGGTAGCATCTTTGAGGTAGCAAGGATGTTGCCTAAACTGGGAATTTTAAACATTTGACATTTCTCATCAAAGACGTTTCAATGAATGTAGCATTCAGAGGATTAAAAAGATCTGACCTTTTATGAATTACTAACTGGCTTTTTCAAAAGAGGAAAAACAAATGAATAATTTTCTAAACCATGGGAAGTAAGAAGTGGAATCTTTACTTGCATAGGAGGACAGAAAACCCTTTAACTTTACATATATGCTGAAGAATTCAAAACTGTCTGTAACTAATCACAAAAAAAGATTAGGCTCGCAGGGGAGTCAACTTAATGTGCACCATCTATGAAGGAAGACAAATTCCATGCTAAGGATCATCACCTAATGAAGTTGACTGCAAGATTTAAGCAAAAGAAAGTACTTTTTTACACAACAGACATGGGAAAATGCTTCTTTACACTCTACGACACTGTCATGTACGCAGATGATTATGTTCCCAGATATTAGTCTCCTAGAGTTTGTTATTTTGTCTAATATGTGAATATATCCCCATTTTAAAATGGTTCCCTGTAATTTTTCAAACAACAGCTGACACAGACAAGCTTTCTTTTTACATCCCATTGAATTCAATCTGAAGTCAAACTAAAGTGCTGAAAAAAATGGTTTTGATTTTGGATGATATGCATTTTCCTCCAACAATTAACTCTGACTTCAACAGATTGTACATCTTAGCATTATGAATCTTGGCAATGCCAAGCATCATCATATGCCAACTGAGCAGTCTAGTCATGTTATTTGACCAAATTATCCATGTGCAATGTAGATTAACCACTAAATCAGAAAATGGATGTTTCAACAAAAAGCTGGTTTCTGTTTTCCTCTCTTAGTAAATCGTTTCATGTCTCCAGTGGTTTGGGCCATAGTGTAATTCTTGACTGATGACCAGGGGTGTGTCAGTTACCCAGGGTTGTGGTTAATATAAAGCATCAAATATGAATACACTGTATAAATGTTTATACAATATCTACTTACATTCACACATACATACACACCAAAGCCTCTGATGAATATCAAAACTAAACTATATTTTATCCCCTTCATGTTGAACAATGAAATTGTCTTTCAATAGCAGAATATCATCTTGTCAACATTTCCAAAGCACATTATCCTATGGAATTTTTGCCTATCATGCAGCTTTTAAAAATACAGGAACTTATAGAAGGAAAATGGGAGATTGTCCTGCTAGTCAAAACAAATAATTATGGCCAAAGAAGCAATAATTATTTGCTGGTTCTGTTCCTATGTATAATAAGCTGTAAAACTAATCCATACAATTAGTGGTTCCTGAATAAACAGACACTGGAGGGGGGGAACATGTATCTCAACATAAGATTTGTGGTTGTCAGTCATCACTGGGCAAATGTTCTCCTATTAAAGCAGTTTAATTAAATCTGGACAATCAGAGCATCCATTTGAAAACATTTTTTCTTCTCTTTTATAAAAGTCCTATCTTGTCAACAACATTTTTCTAGAGTCCCTTGGGATTAATACAGCAGACTTATCTCTTCTTTTCTACTTTGAAGAGATTGCAGCCTTTGAAGGCTGACCTCTACCACACCAATCCACTTTGAAATCTGATCTTTCTAGTTTTCCTTTAGTTTAGTTTCATTTTTTTGGGGGGGGGGGTTGTAGAGGCTACTAAAACAATATTTTTAAGAAGAGAAGAGATAGCCAAAAAGTACTTAATAACGAATGAGTGCATTTTTCTGCACGCTTAATGAAATAAGCTTTGCAAAAATTGAGTTTATATTTTAGACATATATTAACAGAACAATTTGTGATACTCAGCTCCACCTATTTTACTAAAGCCCAAGATTCATGGCATCCCTTCTACCTTACTGCTTGTATGTGATAACTTTCAAATATACACCAATTGGAAAGCATTTATGTGGGTGGATGCTAACTAGTTTTTCAACTATCAGCACTTACAAGCTTTGTTTATGAATGCCAGATTCTTCAAGGAAGGGTGCTTGTATCTAAACAAATATCATGTAGGCTATTAGTATTTCCTTCCAGGAGCTATATTCATGGTATGTATGTATGTATGTATGTATGTATGTATGTATGTATGTATGTACGTACGTATACAGTATACGTACTAGTGCTGACTTTTTATTAGTTAAAATGTGGGTGAATAAAAGAGAAAACTGGCAGCAATCCACAAGAAAATAAATTCTGCACTGAGTCATATTTTCTTATCCCTGGGAATAGAATCAGGCTTTCCAAACAAGACTATACAGAAAACTCAGTGACCACATTTTTCTAAATTAGACTAGGGGCTCACAGACAGCCTGCCACTAAATGGGAGAGGCTCCAGGCCCTTGGAATTATTACACCAGCAACCCATGAATAAGACTATGGCTAAAGGTTCATAAATTAAATACTAAACAGTCCCAGCAGGATGTGCAGCACCCTTTAACCTTTTCCTTCCTCTTCAAAGCACTTTATTCTGGCCACATAGCCACAGGCTCCACTTTCTGGTCTAAGGTAGATTTGAGCTTCTGCAGATTCTGGCAAGGAACTTAATATCAACAGTAGCATCTTGTCCCCCAGCAAATCAACACTTGCACTGAATATATCTTAGTGGTGAGCATCATAGCTTTGAAAAAGAAGAAGCCTGATGCTATTACAGACAGAAGAGTGAAACTTGCCAGGCATATTTACAGTACTTCATATTTAAAAGGTACAGTAATTCAACAAAAGCAGAAATTCTGGAAGTATCAGTCATTAGTAGTACATCCACCTACAATAAAAGATATAACTCTTGAGCAATATTTTTCTCTCTTCTGAAAGGCCAATAAGGCCAGGAAGCATTATGCCATTTCGATATTCATAAAATCTATAGACACTGGCTAGAAAGAAAGCAAACGGGAGTCTTAACTCCCTCTTAAAGAAAGGGTACTGTTTTGGGTTTTTTTAAGTGCAAGACCAAGTGTTCAGCATAGGATGTTATTGTCAGTCCTCATTTCTTTGGAACCATTATGGCAAAATTAAACAGAACTATCAAAAAACAATGTATAAATCTATTTTTTAAATTATTAGGGTTGGGGGGGTAAATATGCGATGTAATTTTTAAAAAAAATAATGTGAAAGAAAACAAAATAGTTAGATTCTAGGCAAGAAGTCTTGAGCAGCTAATATTCTATATTACCTAAAGGATATATCAATAGCAATAATCCAAAAAGAGTATTATTTAAGACATGTTTATATATTAAGAAATGTGTAAAATGCCATATTGCCATGTTTGTGATACTGAGTTAGTGTTGTCATCTCTCTTTGATGCCAGACTTGTTACTGTCAATATATAAACAGAAGACAGCCCAATATGCACATTCTGCATACTGGGAATGGGTGGACCAATTTGGCCATTGTGGTTAGGAGACTTAAAACCAGAATCTACAAATTCATTTGCAGATGGAATAGTTTTGTGCCTTTAGGTATTATAATTTTGAGTCAGTCTTTTTAATTGATTATTCTTGGTATATTTATATATCTGTTTTAGCTGCTTAATGCTTTTTTTTTTCAAAGAAGGCATTATATAACTATTGTTTATTAACTACATTGCACTATGAGTAATTGCCAGAATAGAATCAGATAGGATCCTGCTTAAAGGAGTTCTATAGTTAGAAATTTGATATAAAAATAGAGAAAGGGAGATGGAATGAGGAACAGAGAAGCAACATACAATTGTTTAAATTGCACTTGGAAAAGTACATGTGGAACTTCGAAGTTAAAAACTAGGAGCATGGATTTGAAAATGGGCAGGATTCCAATATAGAGATTAAGGCCATCACATAGTCAGAGTGATGTCCTTAATCCCTGTATTGGCATCCTGTCCATTTTCAAATCCAGCTTTTAACTTTGAAGTTCCACATGTATTTTCCACATGTAGTAAGAGACGAAACAAGCCAGAAACAAGCTAAACTCAAGAGAAACCAAAGACTAACCTGATCTATATAAGAAATGAACTGGGAGTACCTCAAAAGTTTTGCTAAAAGCTTAAAGACATTGCAAGCAACTTGTCAAGCCCCGTCCGGTTCTTGGGGGGCGGCGAGGCAGTATACCAGAGAACACACCACGCTTCAGCCACCCGTCTGCTAGCCGGAGGCAATCCAGGAAGCCATCTAACCTGCCGACGGTGGAGACGGAAAGTAACATCATGCCTAGTGACACGCCACCGCCAGCCATGTTCCCTGCTGTTCACAGTTGACTGGCTTGCCCGCATCATGACTGACTTTGGACTTTGTTCTTTGCCAGTTCATGGATCTTTGCTGGCTCGTCAATTGGAAGCCGGGCGGATGTTGGCTAGCGGGCTAAGTAAAGGGTGGGGACCATGCAGGTGGGGTCACTGGATGGGTGTGTTAGGAAAAGGTGATGATATAAAAATAGCACTGGGAGGCAGTAGCTCCCAGCACTAACTTTGAGTGAATGTTGCCTAGTTCGTTGCACATTGGTAAACTGTTCAGTGGAAGACCTGGAATAAAGTCATTGCTGAATGAAGGGTAAGGTGTGTCCTGTGTTCTTCATCCTGCACTTACGACCGAACTGAAGCTGAGACAACTAAGGGGGACAGAGTGAAAGTGAGTGCATTATCAAAAGCCAAGTTCAACTGGTCCAAGTTTCTCCATTCAACAAGACAGCATTGCCAATGGATAAGAAAACTGAACAAGAATGACCTGGAAGGAAAATAATTTGAGTTTCATCTGACTTTTTGAAGCTCAGATATACCAGTATAATTTATAGCAGGAGACAGTAGTTAGTAGTGAGCCTCATCTTACAATGCAAGGATAAACTGCATTTTATCCTGTAGTGACATAAAATATATCAAAATAGATAGCCCATTGTGGGGTTCTTGGTGTTCTCCGAGTTTGGCTGCTTTCTTGCAGACACTACATTAACTCAACTAGATAACTGCATTAGGTAACTAGGTAGCTGATGTTGTTACCTAGTTGGGTAATGAAACATCTACAAGAAAACAACCAAGCTCAGAAAACACCAAGGATCCCATACTTAAAACTCTGAGCTACAAATATTCTCTTCTATAAATAGCCAATTATCTACATATATATTATATGCTTGCATTTTGGCATGCGTATAAAGTTATTTGTTCAAGTGTCCTAAAGAAGTGAAAAATTGCAACGTCCATGTTGGAGAATCAGCTTCATGTCTGGCAAGAAGTCTCCTATGCAAATGCATTACCTAACAACATTCTCAGCAGTAGTTTTCTGTAGGGAAACTTGTAATCAAGTGACTGATGTCAGCCATGAAAACCTATAGCAACTTGTAATCAGTGTTGTAATTTCTCAGTGTCAAAAGGTCAATGTAGAGAAAGTCCAGAATACTGGGAGGAAATCAAAATGGCTGACCTAAGAGGACTGATGATTGGTGACTAATACTGCTGAATCCTACCATGGTGCTGCAACCTTGGTAGTTTAAGATGTGTAGACATCAATTCCCAGAATTCCCCAGCCAGCATGTGTGGGAGTTGAAATCCACACATCTTAAAGTTTGGCAAGATTTGAGAAATACTGACTTAAACAAACTTCTTAGTTATTGGAAAGGACAAGTCAAAGTTTTGCAAATATATATGACATGGCTACAGTTGCTTTATGTCAATGAACATTCATTTCTGGAAAAAACTCATTGTAAGTTAGCCCCCCCTCCTTACACACACACAGGCAGATATACTTTTTCTTAGCTTGACCGTCTTTGGAAAATCAAACTCTTGGACAGAGATTCTCTAGAACTATGTGTACTTTAAACATCCACTTATCCCAATAGGAACAGAACTAGGAATTTTTAAAAAGGCAAAGAAGAGTAAAACCAAGTAAATAAAATTACAGTGCATCTGTCTTGGTCTATATATTTGCAAAACTCACTTTAAAGGGGGATTGGGAAGTATCACTTTGGGAATTTTCAGTTTCAAGAACAAGGATTATAGTTAGTTAGGTTGTATTCAGGCTGGATCTTAGTAAGATGTCCACACAGTTGCATAAATATATTTGGCAAAAGAGGAAACTGTGAAATGCAGTTGGGACTGGTGATTAAAGGAGAATAAATAAACTGGAACAGGAAAAGCGCAGTCCAAAGGAAAAAATAATCTAACACTGAGGGAAAGTCTTAAAGGAGAAGGCCTAGATTTATTTTTTTAAATATACAAGTACTGCTGAGCAGATACATGGTACAAATAAAAATACTAGACAACTAAGCAATAATACAATATACTGCAGGTTGAGCTCATTCTGAAACATCACACAAATCCTTCTGTGCTGTAAATACATAAGGATCTATTCATTTTCACAAAGTGCCCATCTAAAGGTATCATTTAAGCTAAAATATTAACCAAACTATAATGCATCCCAGGTTGAACAGGAGACAGAGACAGATGACAAGAGCAGAAACATAATCTTTTGCACACACTCAGAGAGGAATGCCTCCTAATAAATTTAACAGCATCTTATTATATACAAATTTGTTTACACAAAGTCAACAAGGCATCTCTGAAAAACAGAATACAAGGAAAGTACCAATCTTTATTATACTTAATTACTGCCAGAGAAGAATATTTCTGAGTTTATTATATTGTATAGCAATATATTTAAATGTCTTCACATTCAAAAGAATGGAGGTATTATTGGATAAGCACTTATACTGATATCAGTGAATAAATTTAATCCTCTTTTAAACCAAAGTTAGCATAAAAACAAACCAACAGTGTATCAGGACCAATATTCTCTTCCCATAGGATCCAACTGTAATTATAAGCATACAAACTACAAGCAAGCAGGACACAAAGACAACAACTCCATGGTTATTAAATAGACAAGATTCATAAGGATTGTTTCTAATTTTGGTGGTAGTATATACAGTTAGCCATCACAGATTTTTATCTACTGATAGCTTTATTTGTCAGATTTATATCCCATGTTACAGATTGGATTATTCCAAGTAGTAAATCATCTAAAATTTAAAAAAAATCATAACTAATAAAAACATTTCTGTAATTAAATGAAATAATGCATTCAATTTTTTTATCAACTAAAGAGTTATCTTATCTAGCGGATAGACTGCCTTCCTGTTAAAATCAGAGCACAATAAATTTATTAGCCTTATAGGCCAATCCCAAAGTGAATTTAGGACAGCTTGCAGAATATTTGTCATCTTTTAAATTACTGTAATATGAAAATCTTAAAATTCACATTCTACAGTTTCAGTTATTTAATCATTTAAATTTAAAATACCAGTTAATAATTATCTGAGACAAAAGCAGGATTGAAACAGTAATAACTGGGCTGCCAAAATAAAAATATAAACCAGTCCAAAACAATTCATAGCTTTCTTCGTTCTCCTAAAATTCATGCATTGGATTTTTACTTAAACTTTAGCAAGCACACTGAGATTAGGGCTGTCCAGAAATTCAATTTTGAAAAGACACTATGGTGTATGGTATTCCTGCAGGTTTTGCTATGAATTACATTTTGCTCTTCAATTCTGAATCTTTACAAATCACTAATATAGATACAAATATTTAGGAATATCTCTATATAGCTTCTGTCAGTGCTTCAACTGGAACCCAAATAAAGGTTTAAAACATAGAAGTTTTTAAGAAAAGTCCATTGTACTAACTGACTTACTGAAGTATAGTATGTTTGGCTGAATGCAAGAGAGGAGAACAAAAAAACCAGTTTGCTAAGGCAATTTGTACTGCACTTAACTAATCTGATCATAAGATAGCACGTATGTTTGGAAGATAATGAGAGCAGGTGTGTAAGAAGTAGAGAAGTTCTTGTTCTACTCTTATTTCCAGAGAGGGAATAACAGGTTACTGGGAGGGAAGGAAACGTTTGAGATGTCATCAACCAATATGCATTTTGGTTGGAACTGTGAATTCTGAGATTCTGTTTAAAGTTAGAGCTTAAATTTGTAGCATGCAATTGAAATTTTATTTTCAGAGACAGTCCAGCAACATTGTCTTACATATGCTCTTCTACTATTTTTTTCCATTTCTTTTCTTTCTACAGAAAATTGATAAAAGGATGGAAAGAAAAATTAGAAGTATTTACAGCACATAATAAATATGACATTAGTCTGATATTGATATTAGATGTACCTTCTCTACAGAGCTCATCTTAGACCCTTTTCCAATTTTACCCTTTTCCTAAGATCTTATGATCAGTATTCCAGGCATCCCAATATGTCTTTAATGTTGATTTACAACAAGAGGCTCAGTAAAATGTGGAGGCCATTGCATGGCCATCTATACAAAATGTTAGGCCAAGATTATCCTTTTCCTCAAAGACTTTAATGTTGGCGGATGGATATTAATCCATCTGAAAACAAACCCTGTCAACCAAACTATGATGATATGGCTTTTCCTCCTTCCATCTCTTTCTCTTTAGTTACAAGCGGACCAGTACATTTTTTAACAGCAGGGGTCCTCAAACTTTTTAAACAGGGAGCCAATTCACAGTTCTTCAGACTGTTGGGGGGCTGGACTGGCTGGGTGGGTGTGGCTAGGTGTCATGTGACTGGGTGGGTATGGCTAGGTAGGTGTGGTTAGGTGGTCATATGATTGTGTGGGCGTGGCCAATTTAGCAGACCATTTTGCCTTTGTCCTTCCTAAGCTATACTTGCTGAACCCAAGGGATCTATTTATTTAATAAGACACCCCCCCCCAAGGGAAAAAGAACACACTTTCTTAACAGCCTTTAATGTATTCACAGTATCAAAGTCAAGGCTCTACATGCCACCTCCCCTGAAAATTCCCTGTAATCAAAAGAGCATATCATGCATTTGTAATTAGGTAGGCAACCGAGTTAGTTGTTAGTTCACTTTATTGTCATTGTACCTCATACAACAAAATTAGATACCTTCTTCAGTGTACATGAATACAAACACAAACACACATCCTTCACATTCTATACATTGAATTGAAACCCCCTGATATTGCATTAATATTGCACT
>JAOYMU010000263.1:43226771-43238087 GCA_025802295.1 Psammodynastes pulverulentus | reverse complement strand
GAAAGGGGGGGGGGAATACTCTCTAAATCACCGAGGATTTTTACAGCGTTGTACCAACCTTGTCTCGAATGAGCCACGGACGTCTTTTGTATGATCTTCATCTTCCTTTTTCCGGATGGATTTCTATTCCCTGGCTGTCTTATAAAAAAACGGCCTGTGCTGTCAAATAAATCATAAACCAAACGCGCTGTGGGAAGTTTAAATGGGAGATAAAATTCTAGCCCGTTCTCGGTCTTTCCACGCGCTGAGCTGGCTTAGTGAATGCCGTGAGAGGGTCTCTGAGCATGAGCAGAATGCCCACGACGTCCCTCGTTCAGCATAGCTCGGATGGGCTGCTAAGAGGAATTTTAATAAAATGGGGAAATGTCAGAAAAATCCGACGAAATTACATTTCAGCAGATATCAGCCTGCATCTCTTAGTTATTGATCCTCTTTCAGTCAACAGGCTGCCGCCGCCTTGTATTGGCAAACACAAATGGAAACAAGAAAGGTTACCGCCTACTCTCACCCATATTTTACTTGCTGCATTGATAGTTTTAGGGGCGATTACTGTATTTTGTTTTAGTTTTTCTCCCTGGTAATCGATCATTTCAAGAGAAGCTTATAATTTTGTCCCCAGGTTGAGGAGAAAGGGTTTGAGGGGAATGTTTTGTTTCTAAGGAAAAAAAGGTTTTTTTATAGTTTGTTGTTAGAGACCGTTCAGAATTACAATGACACTGAAAAAGGTGACTTATGACCATTTTTCATACTTATGACCATTGCAGCTTTTCCATGATCATCTGATCAAAATTTAAACACTTGGCAACTGACTCATATTTAGGACAATTGTAGTGTCCAGTCATCATGTGATCGTCTTTTGAAACCTTCAAACAAGCAAAGTCAATGGGAAAGCCAGGTTCACTTAAATTGTTTGTTACTAACTTAACATCAGAAATTTTGGGCTCAGTTGTGGTCTTAAGGACTATTTGTAGAGACAGCTAAAATCACCCCGGAATCTCTTTGTTTGAATGGGGCAGGGCAGAATCTGGGGAAATCATTTTAAATTGGCAAAATGTAGTCTTGTAATTAATATGTAGAAACATACAAAAATAAAAGTTTTGAGTATAGATGATGCCTTGATCATATAACATTGATAACAAGCAATAAAGTATGATTTGCCATGCTTTAAAAAAAATCCAATTGTGTCTGTGCTGTGCAACGTATACACACATGCATTATGGCTTGCTAACTATGATTTCAAAAGTTAAATTACTAAATCTAGACTACAAAATCTGGAACACTTTTGGATGAACAGTGTTTTCTGTGCCTCTTTGCTGCCATCTACTGTTCCTCTGGGTTATTACAATGCAATTCTGGTGGTGATGATACTGATGGTGATGTGGCATGAAATAGGTGTCAAAATAGATTTTCTCTAGGAGGATTTGTCCTCAACCTGGTCCTTTGGGTGTACCAGTGGTGCATCTATCATTACTATAATTGAGTCAGTCCACCTTGCTGCTGATTGTACAGGTAATCCTTGACTTACAATCACAATTGGGTTGGAAAATTTGTTGTTAATAGGTATAGTCCTTATGTGAGATATCACATGATCTCAATTTGCAACTTTCCTTGCTCGCTTCCTGATTATTTTTGTTTGTCCCCCCAGCTGGGAAGGTCACAAATTGTAACCACGACTGTAGGACTCTGCAACCTTTATGAACATGAGCCAATTCCTGGGTGCCTGAATTGTGATCACATGACTGATGGTATCGCAGTCATAACTTTGAGAATAGGCTGTAAGTTTTTTCAGTACTACTGCAACTTCAAACTATCATTAAACAAATAGTCTTAACTCAAGGACTTCCAGTACTTTCTCTTTTTTTCTCAGTCTCAAGAGAACTACGTCTTCACATAATGTGTACAAAATATGATTATTTTGAATCTGGTAATTTGTGACTCAAGTGAAAACTCTGAATTTACTTGTCTTATGACCAATTCTTATAATCTGACTTCAAATCAGAGCTATCAAATACACTAGCCCTTATTAAATGTGGGAAGTGCTAACTAGAGTTTCTAGAGATACCATTTAGATATGGAAATAGTTTTATCTATGATTACCCACAATACAATAAAGGCAGTATATATTTTCTCCATAAAACCTGTACTGTATTCAAACATCTAATTTTAATCTTTAATAAATTAATATTTTATTGAATAAGGTAGAAATTGTTATTTAATTGTAGAATCAGCTGGAATTTGCATTTGATTCTGTAATATATCTGACACATTTGGCTTAATTGCTATAACTACCACTAAATATGATATCATCCATGTTAAAAGAAAGGATAATTAGATGTGAATTAAGTTAGCCATGCATCATGTACCATATGACTGAATCACCAAGTGTCTTTCCTATTTATTCATTTCTGGAGGATATCAGGCCTGGGACAGGTTGACATAGAAAGGTAGTTCAAAATGCTATAGAAGTTATAGTATGAAGAAGATAAATGGCAGAATAAACTTCCTTTTTAATTATTGTTGGGTCTTGTGATACTTTTATTCCCAAGAAAAAGTTTATGTAATTTTCTTTCCTGATATGAAAATAACATGGATTGACTACATTCTTTGAGTGAAAGGAAATGATCATTTACTGTATTAGGTAGTGGGCTGATCCTGTCCACATCTTGCTTTTTAGACTGCTAAGTCTAGTGGAGAGATAGTACCTGATTAGATTGTTACATAGTTTAATGTTTCATTCAACAAAGAATTCCAAAAATGACTTAAAGATAAATAAATTTGTACAATATATAAGGAGAGCTGAATGTGTAAACCCTAATGATATATAAAAAAGAGCAAATCTATGATGTCTCCATAACTCTTCAACAGGCTGTAAGCTATAATTTTAATTCAGGTGGTAAATCCGAAATACATATTGTCAGATAACAGACTCCTGGTCAGAATGGTCTACAAAACAATCTCTCTCTGCAAAAGCTAATCCATAGTCTTACACAGCATAGTCTTATACATATAAGTATTTTTATGAGGTACTTTATTAATATTATTAGATTTATCTACCACCAATTTCCATGTAGGTCTCCATTAATCTGTAGTGGTTCATCACTACAGTGATACACTATTCACTGAACTGTGTGATCTACTGAATTATTACATCAGATCCAATTCCATTTTTCCCAAGATCCCTTATCTTGTTGAAGGATTAGCAATAATCCTCAATAATTTATAATTTCTTTATAAAAAGCAAATTTCTTGCTATTTAGCTCTCTCAGTTACATAGAAAAAAATGCCAGCACCTGTGAGCAATCTGATGCAACATGTGCAGCTTACTTGTGACAATGTTACACTGAAAAAAATCTAAAAGGTTTCTTAAGACTTGCCCACATACTAAGTTCTGAGATGTGTTCTTCTTCAATTGTTGATTTTTTGCAAAATGGTAAAAGTTTTCCTCTTTCCACCATGTCTGATTTTTGAACTAGCCATTCTTCTGCCTTTCAATATATGGTACTTTAATTGTTCAATAGCCTTTTTAATCTGTTTTCGTTTTCCTTCTCGTTTTGCTATTTAAGCTTTTTTATTGTACTGTATTTTTGATTGCTTATTTGGTATCCTATGACTATCACTATGTGTTGTATCTTATGATTCATGATCAATGTATTTATGATGACTATGATCATGGTTCATCACTTATATCTTTTATGTACACTGACAGTTTATGCACCGAAGACAAATTCTTTGTGTGTCCAATCACACTTGGCCAATAAAGAATTATATTTTGTTCAATATGGAAGATTGGGATATGTAGTTTCAGTACAAATTGCAAACAAATCAACACACAGTACGATATATAAAATTGAGACGAGGAGTCTACAAAGCCATATTTCTGGGAAATTTGAAAGTCCATACAGTACTTAAAGGTGTCGTGTTCCTTATTCAGCACAGTATAACAAAGAGGTTTATAATAGCTTTGGAGGGTTGTTTCACGGTTATCAGAACTGATGTCCTGCTGCTGAATTAAATAGGATCAGCTGTTTAATCAGATAGCAAAAGGATGTGCTGCAGGAACCTATAAGACAAAGCAACCAAACTACAGATCAATTATATAGATTTTGTTGTCACTATAATCCACATGAAATTGGAATCTTGACCTCAGCAAGTTGAAAATCATGTGCTGATTAACTCAAGATGCAGTTTTAAACTCCCGGCTGACTTTAGTTCTTTAGAATCAGTAACAAGGCAGGAAGAATCAATAGCAGGAAGAATGGGTGTTCTAAGACCTGAGAGATGTGGAAAAACAAAGATAAGATGGAGACAGAAATAGCAGCAGAAAAACAAAACAGTTTTTAGAAATAGAGTAAGAATATCCCTAGAAGAGTAGGAGAGATTATGTCCTGAAAAACATATTTATATAATGTAAACTTATACAAATCAACTTTACTGATCATCTCAATTGCATATTGTTCTAATACTAACATTAATGTATGCAGAGACTTGTATTATTACTGGAGGCCAATACATAAATGTTTGCGAATCGAAGTCAAACAAACCTAAGGATTAGACATCTTTATTATTTTGTAACAATATGGAACCTTTCCAAATGCAATGCTAATAATATTTCTATCTAGCATTCTAAAATTAGTTGACAGTAACTTGTCCCAACTCAGTGGGTTATTTAACTGTGCTGCAGGGTATAGAACAGAGGAGGCATGCAGCATAACTATGTTAGGGATCTTTGCTTAAGGCCTTTTGGCTCTGGTGCCTTGGCTGAGGAATCCCATTCCTAATGAAAGCTTGCTTTATTATTTTATAAGCATCAGGTTTTATTTCCTCAGGGTTCTTTTACTTATCATGTAATAGTATCTTTTTAGCTTCACGTTTAACAATGTCACTGGAATTTCACTAGAGGGTTGGGAATCATCCTGTTACCCTTCAAGTTACCTTTAATAAAGAGTGGCACATAGTTTTTAACATCAATAAATAAAATAATCTATTCGTCTAGCAGCAACATTTTGGGATTTGAGATGTCTAGGTATTAAGTCTGAACAGATGAAGTGTCTGACACTAGAATGATAGAGTTATGTTTTACATTTTGAGGTATATAAAGCAGTACACGTGGCAAACTAAGAATGGGAATAGAAAGGAGGAAATCCTGTGTGTCCATTAAATCCAGAATTATTTAAATACAACATTTTTACCTAAAAGAGCACTTTCTCCTGTATTTTACTATCTACACCTCAGGATCTTCTAATGAGGCTTCCTCCAGGTGTCCCTTCCAAAGGAGATTAGATGGCTCTCCATAGCCTTTTCTGTGGAGGCATCTCATTTAATGAATGTCCTCCCCAGAGAGGTTCAATTGGCATCATGTTGGTGCCAGGGGAAGACTAATTTCCCAGGCTTTTTAATTGAAGTTTAATTTTGCATTTAGTTTGATTTTATTCGACATGTTTTAACTTGAATTATATTATTACTTTTATCCTTTTTGTGTGTTTATTATACACTATTAAGACTTTCAGCTGTTAGAAGGTTTAAATATATTAGATAAATAAATAAGTATTGATTTTGGGTTGGGCAGGATGGTTTGATATTAATAACTTCAAAACATTTTAACACAGAATGTGAATCTATCCTATAATTTGACAAATTCTAGTAAGTCTAGCTCATTTCCTGTCATGGTTTCCTGCCAGTTATAAGAAGATACTACACTATTTTATTAGAAAGGTATTTGTCTGAATTACACAAAAAAAAAAAAACATTTTGCTTACTATTTGGAAAGATTTTAATCCATACATCAGGAGCTAATGTTGTAAACCAAGAAATAATTCATGATTGCTGGGATAAATAATAAATAGCAGCATGGATTTCTGTAGTCTGATTTCCTCAATGTGCATTATCTTAAAATAGTTCCCCCTCCTTCTCCTGGAAAAAAATTTCTGTATTTGCAGCTACTACTTTGACCACCCAATTCTTCCAGGAAAAATTTCCCAGAAACATCATAGTGTGGTTTAAATGCTGGGAAGAATTAAGTGACATTTTTTCACAACAGATGGGCTGCAGTGAAAAAGATGTTTGGATCCCAGCAACGGTTGAGCAACTATTGTATGAGCTGGAAACCACTGCAATCCCTGAAATTTCAGCACAGCCATACTCCATAACTTGAGTGACTCTCCAAGATTCACAAGATGATACACTGCAGTCTTCCTACTTCACAGAGGCTTCTTCTAATGGGCAAGTATAATCATCTCATTATGATTTATCAAAATGCTTTTGAGGTTAGAGTTGTTGATGGACAACAAGTATATGAACATATCAGACTGTCTATAAAGGAAACAGTTTTGATTTTTCTACATTGCTGTTTGTTCTATAAACAAACTGCAAAAAGAATGCATGACTGTCAGGATATTGTTTATTACCCCTTCTTGTTCATCACACATGGCATTATCAATATTAAACATTAATCTAGCATGTCCACTGCATCATGTGAAATGAATATGTAGTCTAGATGTCATCATCATGTTGATGAGATCCAACTCCAAAAGTCCTGATCCCTAAACTCAGCAACTTCACGTTTCACGTTTGTTTCAATGAACAGTCTTTTACTTACATTGTCAGTTATTCAAAACAGTAAGAGTTCTAAAAAATAGTCAGAGGTAGTTTTATATATATTTATTATTTAGATTTATAATAATATACATGCCTCAACTTTGATTATACTTTTTTTTAACAGAAGAAGAAATTTACCAACCGTCTCTTTCATGGTTTCTGTCATCTAGTTTATAAAATGGAAGCAGATACTAAGATCAAACAATGAGAGTCAGAAAATGTGTTCATGACTAAACAATGTTTATCCAAAACCGTTTTCAACAATGCGAAGAATCTTGTAGGATTTCCTCATTCGACCTTCAGTTAAAAACCTCAATTATGACACTCTCTTACAACAACTTTCTCCATATGGTTTCTTTCTCTTAGAATGCATGGTCCATTTCTAGTCTGTAGGCTGGTTTCCTTTAGAGAGATGATGTTGTAGCCACCAGAATGCCTGTTGGTATTTTCTATTAAAAGTATATTGGCACTGCATATTTGTTTGTGTTCTGACAATGTGTTGCTGTTCTTATTCTTAATCCTCTTTGCTATGTGTCACCAAGAACACAGGAGTTTGGTGCTTTAAAATAGTGGCAAATCATGCAATAGACAAGCCAAAACTCTTGAGTAGTGGATGGCAATGATAATCTTATTTCTTCTTGTGCAATCAGCACCTTTCAGGGAAGGAGAGGGCCAATCAGATAGGGTAGACCTACATAAACACTCCAGTTTGTCAGAAAACATAACATTTTCTCAGAAATGTTTTTGGATCAAAATATACATGCTTCTTTGATATAAACATGACTTCACTGTAGCTGATATTGACTAGCTGTTGTTGCTGCTGTAACTTAAGGAAGCATAGAATTCTGTCCATGTTTTGCAAACTGAAGAAACCTAAACAGGTTTTTTTTAATATTTGAAAGCTGGAAAACTATTTTAAGGGAAAAGATCTTTAACTATGTTGATCTATCTGTCAAAAATAAAAATTTCACAATGTTATGGTATGAATGTGCTCTTCTTGACAATCTATAGTCTCAGACCTTCACAAATGCCCAAATGTCTCAATGCATTTCCAAAGGAGAGATGTCCTTTCTGACAGATACAAAAGCAGAGACCCATCATTTCTTCCTCTGTAGGACATATGAAAAAAAGATGTTGGAAAGCTTTAAATCTTGAGTCAGTTTGTTTATTTGTTTGTTTGGGTTTCTTTTTGCTTTAAAGAAAAAAACAGCTATTTCTCTATTTTTATAGGTGATCTAGTCAGGATTTGAATTAAATTGTTAAATTTGAGTTCATATTTTATTCTGTGTGGTGCTGAATCAAGTGTATTTTTATTGTTATTTTTTCATTCGTGCTAGCAAATTCTATCATTTCAGCCTTCAACCATTTTTCATTTTGAGCATGAAATTATTATTAGTATTTATACATTTATTACAAGATATAATCAGTTAAACTCCTACAGCATTATTCTATTATTCTGTTACTCTGATCTCTTCGAATTCTGTCAAATAAATTGCTATTTGTTTGAGACCAGTGCCATCTTGTGATCTGTCTGGAGCATTTCTTTGGCAATCTTCTTGTGGATATTCAGTTAACTTGCTGATCCTGATCAAAAGAACTCTGTAATTACTTTTCTACGGCTCTGAATGAATGCATTTAAAAATTTAAATTTTAAAAGATGTTAATTTAATATCTTCTTTTTTGCAATGACACATGATTTTGTTTATTTCTTGTGAGATTGATCTGTTTCCAAAGAAATGGCTAAAATCCCCTAACCACGTACCTCTAAAATATGTGACCAGAAGATTGGGTCATTTTTTTCCTCACTTATTTTTTTAATCATCAGAAAGGCAGGACAAGATATGAGAAACTTATCTCCAACGCCTATTGATGGCAGGAAGAAGACTTTAGGTGACTGCCGATTGGAAGGAAATGGTGGCAGTAGCAATCCTGTACTTAGTTGTAGTACACAGAAGGAAGTGAGGCCAGGATGTGAAGAC
The DNA here is from genome assembly GCA_025802295.1 of Psammodynastes pulverulentus. Taxonomy (NCBI): domain Eukaryota; kingdom Metazoa; phylum Chordata; class Lepidosauria; order Squamata; family Psammodynastidae; genus Psammodynastes; species Psammodynastes pulverulentus. The sequence continues at coordinate 43,229,514 of JAOYMU010000263.1, read as the reverse complement.
ACAATGGGCTGACACAAAAGGCACTTGGAAGCAAAAGTCTTGAGTCTCAAACCTTATTGTTCAGGTATTCTACAACATAAATGACAAGTGTAAAATACATTTACCAAGTATATATCCAGAATTTTGAAGAAAAAAAATGCCCCAGTACTAATTAGATTTCATATAGTAGAAATCTATTCCCAAACTCAGAATACTTGATTCCATAATGAGGAGTCCTTGGTGTTTTCTGAGCTTGATTGTTTTCTTGCAGACCTTTCATTACCCAAGCTAGGTAACATCACCCCTGCTAGTGATTCCATAAGTATGAATAAATTGTCTTCCCCATTCCATGATATTCAAGCAATACTGATTCTGAAAAGGATAGATATTCTTAGTCCACCCTTATCTGAAGTGAATGCTCTTAAGCTGAACAGAAAGCAGGAGAATCTTGATAAATGATTATAATTCCCTGGTTATAATTTGCCTGATTTTAACTCTCTGGAGCAGTTTTCTAACAAGAAATAATGATGCGCAAAGGTTATACATTTATGTGCATCTTGTACTACTTCAAGAAATTAAGTATATGTGTAAAGTATATGTACGTTTTTAGTATTTATAGCAATCCTCTCCATTATTCCACAACTATATTACTAATGGAAATTATCCATATTTTGCAAGTTAGTAAAAGCTAATTAAAAGATGCAAGTCTTGAATTAGTGATCAAACTTCTTGAAAGCAGTAGGTGTAGTACCAAAAGTAAGAAATATGTTTCATAGACAGCTTCCGTAGCCTTAAAACTTTTCAGTACCAAATAATAGACCTAGTGGAATAGTCTCAAGTGCCAACCTAGTTTTCAGTAAATCTAATAAGGCTTAGTGACAAAGACTGCTATTTAAAAAATGTCTTTTTTTTTCTTAAATCCTAAAACAGTTTCTTAAAAATCATATGAAATAATCAGAGCTATATTAATAGATATAGGCCATTTTCCTGATACTGAGGAAAAAGGAATGATATTCACCCCTCCTTTTATTGGCCAAAAATGCCATTCACTCATTTGATTGCCTGAAATTATATTTATTTCTATAAAATTGCTATTGTTGATTCACTGCTGGTTCGGTTTGAGCTTAGTGCTGAATTGTACTACCCACATTAGCAGGTATACCAATAGACTCCATTCCAGATTGACCTTTCTTTTTTAATCAAACACTAACATATATTGGCGATACTGTAGTCCTTGCTAGCGGAAAAGGTGCAGAAATCAAAGCTGTTTCATGTACCCTGACCTCAATTCTTCTTTTCCACATTTCAGCTTGACCTCTGCATAATTCTAGCTCCACATAAATCTGCCCTCTGTTACCTTCCCCTCTTATGTTATTTTTAGGGGCTTGGGGAGGGCGGTATGTGGAGCCAAAAGACCCTGGCAAAGTGAAAATCACTACTTTGCTATAAGAACTGCTACTATATTTAACAAATTCCTCATGCATTTGACATTTCCCTCTCCCTAAGGTATGTTGCTGTGAGACACTGTGCTTGGCTGGTGGGTAAATGAATGGTGCTGGAGACTGAAGAAAAATAGGAATGGGCTGGGAAGAGCAATTGGTAGGGAGACAAAATCTGGACTTCATAACACCAACAACCATTAAATGGCAGAAGGAAAACTAAGAATGTTGTACCATCTGTTGTTTGTCTGGATTTTTGCAGCTCAGATAAAGATGCCCTCCTGATAAGTTTTATCAAGCTATATACAAACAGTCCTCAAACTTACAACCATTCATTTAGTGACCATTGAAAGATAAAACATTACCTAAATTAGTAACAAGATTATATAACTATCTGCTAGGGGTAGAGATGGAGGAAGAGAAAGTAAAGGGTCCAATGATAGCATGGGCACAAAATATAGGCCGTAGTACAGAATTAGAGGACTGGGAGAAATTATGGACCCAAAACCGCAAATTAACGTTATCAACAGCATACAAGAAAAATTTATATAAAATGTTCTACCGATGACATTTAACACCGGCGAGACTGGCTAAGATGTATTCGAATATGAAACCAGAATGTTGAAAATGCAAGCACAAAGAGGGAACATTTTTTCATATGTGGTGGCTATGTCCAACAGTGAAAAAATATTGGGAAAAACTAAGAAGATGGGTACAGGAAATAACAGAACATCAAATAGAACTTAATCCAGAACTGTTTTTACTAGGAATGATTAAAGGGAAAGCTAATAAGTACATCCAATACATCATTTTACACATAATAACAGCAGCAAGGATTGAGAGCATACCAGCCGAAGAAGTGATGATGCAGAAAATACTTGAATGTGCTGAAATGGACAGACTTACAATGGAATTGAAGGGCAAGGAGGAAACAGAATTTTATGCAGTGTGGGATAAGTGGTATAGGTGGTTAGAATGTAGAAATAAGGATTAATGTACAGAAATAAATGTAAACACAAGTAAGAATAATGACACAGTACTGTTAAGAATGTATATTGTTATGTAAATTGGAAAATAAATAAATAAAAAGAAAAGAATACTCCCTCAGTCTTCTACTTGTGGGCTTCCTAGATACTGCTGAGAGATGAATGTTGGCTACATGGGACTAGACCTGATCCAGAAGAGCTGTTCTCACAGTCGTGTATCAGAATCAATTGAAAAGGCCAATTTTAGTTTTCCTACCTTTGTTCTGATATATTCTGTGCAATTCTCTGCACATTATCTGGGCAGTCATTTTAAACTTGATTAGACTAACTTTTGAGAAG
>JAOYMU010000263.1:43172325-43189947 GCA_025802295.1 Psammodynastes pulverulentus | reverse complement strand
ACGTGCCTCGGTTCACGAACAATTCGGTTCGCGAACAGAGTCAGTTTACCAATTAAGTTCATGAACCGAGGTACCACTGTATATGGAAATATAATTAATTAAAAAAAGTATTGTATTGTATTGTATTGTATTATAATCTTTTGTAGCCTAAAGTGATAGAGAAGGGGGGGTATGCTTGACTGAAATTGAGGGGACAACTATTTGGAAAATTTTAAGTAAAATTGCAAACATGATAGAGAATAAAAATTGTTATATGGATAAATAGAATAAGCTGGGATAGCAAGGGAACGATATGAGACGGTTGAGAAAATGTATGATTATGATTATATTGACATGACAGTGTATAATTATGATCATGTTTGTATGATGATGTATAAACTGAAATCACAATGTTCACACAAAGAGAAGTTGTAAAGTTAAAAAATAAAAAACTTATGAAAAAAAAGAACCCCTATGACCAATTATTGCCTTGTGCCTATGTGTCTAAGAAACTAACTGACATGGAACGTAGATGGGTGGTTTGGGAAAAGGAGGCTTTTGTGGTGCAATGGGCTCTCTTGTCCAGGAGGCACACTTTGGAAGGAGTTAAGGAACCATTCGAGGTCTGGACTGATCACAAAGATCTTGAGGCTCTAAAAACTCCTCATAAACTTTCCCCTAAGCAAGTTCACTGGGCTCAATATTTTAAGTGCTTCAATTTCAACATGAAATATATCCCAGGGGGGATTTGTTGGCTGATGCCTTGTCTAGAAAACCCCAATTTGACAGTTGTGGAGAGGAGATAGTATATGCCATGATTTCAGACACCCAGCTAGCAGCACAAGTGACCACTAGAGCCCAAGCCAACCACCGTTCTGCCCTCCCCAAAGACAAGTTGACAGCAGATCTAAAAGCGGCACTTTCAGGCGATCCGTGGTTTGCTGAAAATCAAACCTATTTGACTCTAAGGGAAGGATTGACTTAGAAAGGAACGAAGATTTATGTACCCAGTAGCATGAGACTAATGGTATTAAAATGGAGCCACAACTCATGGCTGGGAGGCCATTTTGGATTTTTAAAAACCTTCCATCTGACCAGAAGACAATTCTGGTGGCCAAAAATGAAAACTGATGTTGAGGACTATGTAAAAAGCTGCTCAATTTTGCCACAATGAAAAATAGACCTGAGAAGCTTCCTGGGTTTCTCCAACAAGTAGCCGAACCAACGAAACCATGGGAGGAGATCGCAATGGACTTTATTGTTGAATTACCGGAAAGTGGAGGAAATACCGTAATATGGACTGTTATTGATTTGTTCTCCAAGCAAGCCCATTTCATTACGTGTAATGGACTACCTTCTGCCAAAAAACTAGTGAAGCTGTTTGTGAAGCACATTTATCGGTTCATGGAGTGCCACTGCACGTGGTATCAGGCCGAGGCATTCAATTTACTGTTAAGTTCTGGAGAGCATTTTTAAAGTCCATTGGGTCATCCCAGGGGCTTAGCTCTGCTTTCCATCTGGCTACTAACTGATCAGTGGAATGTGTAAATGCCACGATGGAACAATACATTAGATGTTATGTAAATCACCAACAAGAAAATTGGGTGGACTTATTGCCTTTTGCAGAGGTGGCTTATAATAATGCAGTACATACTAGTACTGGACTAATCCCTTTCCAAATTACTACCAGCATGGATTTTGTTCCCATGCCCAAATTACCTAGAGATCCACCAACATCCATGTCCCTAACAGACTGGATGGACTCATTAAAAAAGGGATGGGAGAATACCAAGAAAACCCTAACGGAAGCGGCTGAGGAATACAAAAAACAGGCAGACAAACACAGATCTCTCCAACCACCTTTTCGGGTGGGAGAAAAGTATTTCTGTCAACTAAATACTTTAGATTGAGGCTACCTAGTAAGAAATTAGGACCTAAATTTCTTGGTCCTTTCCTTATAGTGAAAGTGATCAATCCAGTCACAGTTCAAGTTAGCCTCCGTCATTTATTAAGCAAAATACACCCGGTCTTCCACAGTAGTTTATTAAAACCAGCAGTCAGTTCCAATTTAAGAACCATACCAACTGTTCCCCCAAGCCTGTGGTAATACAAGTGAAACACATTATGAAGTAAAGAAAATTCTTGATTCTAGATTGCATAGGGACCGTTTACAATATTTAGTACACTGTAAAGGGTACCCTTTGTCAGAAGCTACTTAGTTAAAAAGTTGGGATTTGAAAGCAGATAGATTAGTCAAACAATTTCATGACAAATTCCCTGACATGCCAAAGGGTCCTCCTGGGTGGGAAAGAAGGGGTTAATTGGTTTGGTGAAGGTTGTATTAACCCCTTGTTGTGTTTTGTCTGTTGTATTTTCCAGGACGTGATTTTTCCTTCAAGGGGGGACGCCTGTCAGCTTTGGAAGCCATATTAGCACCAGAAGCTTCTATGCTGCCACATTCTTGAGGCTGGGAAATTGGGAGGGGGGATTTTTTAGAGTGTTTGTAGTTAGCCATAACTTCTATGCAGTCATGGTCATGTCTTTCCTGCACCTGGATGAGGAGTGGTTAAGGGATGTCTCCAGTAGGGATGGATGGTGATTGGACCATATGATGTACTGATGGGTGCAGGGGACGGATTTATGATTTTGAATTGCTTTGAAAAAAACCCAGAACTCTCAGATTCGGGTTTTCCCAGATGTGCCAGGATGACAACTCTAATAAAATGGAACTGTGAGAAAATGCCTGTCTTGGAGTTTTGGTGTTGGTGTTTGTTTTCCTGGAATGCTGACAAAGCCATTGTTAGTGAAATGAAGTCATGGGAGTTTTTCCTAATATGTCCTATTATGTAAAGGTTTCACCTATCCAGTCATGTCTGACTCTAGGGGGCGGTGCTCATCTCCATTTCTTATCCGAGGGAGCCAGCATTATCCAAACATATTTCTGTGGTCATATTGTGAGCATGACAATATGCTGAGGCACACAGAATGCTGTACTTCCCACCAAAGTAGTACCTATTAATCTACTTGCATATGCTTTTGAATTGTTAAATAAGCAGGAGCTGGGGCAGATAATGGGAGTTCACCCTATCTCACAGTGCTCAGGTTTCAAGTCCAAGCTATCAGCTTTGCAACTGACAAGCTCAGCATCATGCCTCCTCATATGTAATAGGTAACAAAAAACTGAAGCCAATAGAATAATAAAAGAAATAATACAAAGTGACCCCAAAATATATTCATGTAGGGTTAAAGGGGAAAATAATCTATTGCACTGCCTCCAAGTCCATGCGAAATATACAAATTATGTGCTAATCAATACTTGGCAATGGAACTGTATGTACAGCCATAAAGGGATCTTCATGGCCAAGTTAAGGCAGTATATACCAGTCATTTTATTGGCAGAATATTATACAGACATAATGCAGTGGGGGAGGGACACCTGCTCCAGGCCCGCTATGCTCAGCCAAAGAGCCACTTCGGGGGCGACATGGTAAGGCTCAGCTGCCTTTTTTAAAAATGATTTATTTATTTATTTATTTATTTATTTATTTATTTATTTATTTAATTAATTTATATACCGCCCCATCTCCGAGGACTCGGGGCGGTTTACAGCAGTCAAAATTAAAACAATATACAGTTAAAATACTAATTCAATTTAAATTACATTTTTAAAACCCCATTTAAAATCCCCTTGGTCACCCCAGGCCAGCCTGCCGGAAGAGCCAGGTCTTCAGCTCCCGACGGAATACTCTCAGGTCAGGGAGCACCCGCAGCGTTTGAGGTAGTTCGTTCCATAGTTAAGGGGAAAAAACACCCACCAATAATATCGCAAAACAGTAAAATGCTATCAAAACAATCAAAATGGTCAAGAACCAATAAATACAAATGAAATATTGATGGTTAACAATAATTCCTTGAAGATGTTCAGAAAAAAATTGATCTTTTTGCTAGCTTCTGCAAGGCCAGAAGCTTTCTGGTCTCATTCTTTGTGTCAGGCTTGGAAGCTATTTTTTTTCTTGGAAGCTTTGAGGCTGCCACATTCAGTGCCTGGAAATTGTGGGGGAGATTTCATAGTGGGCGAGAAGATTAGACACAACATTCTTTCTGGAGTCAAGGACAGGTTGCTCTGCACCTGGAGAGGAGTGACTGGGAGGATTTGGGACAAAGATTTGATTTGGCCGTGATGGACTGATGGGTGCAGGGGATGGATCTTTGATTTCTCATTTGGGAAGGGAAAATCCGGAACTCTCAGATTTGGGTTTTCCCAGATATGCCAATATGACAAATCCAATAAAATGGAACTTTGAGAAATTGTTTGTTTCGGAGTTTATTGGGTTGGAGTTGGTTAGTTGGAACACTGACACTTTGCACTTCTCAGAAATAGAATGACAGTAGGAGGTGCGTTTGATTAAGCCAGTGGTCTCCAAATGGAGCCTTCCACTCAAGCACCCTCAGCTCGCACAAGTGGAGTTTTCTACATGAGCACAAGCGCCCTCCACTCGAGAGACTGGAGCTTCGCGCACGCTTACCCAAAAATTTCAAATAAGCCATGGACCGGTAGTCGGCCACGACCCCAGGGTTGGGGAACCCTGAAGTAAGCAATCCTGGAATTATCTTGGTGACAAACTACATAAAGTTTCATATATCAAATTTAACAGTTTGAATCCCACCTTTTAGTGAAATGTTTTTAAGGAAAAAGTATTTATTTTGTAGATCTTTCTTAGTTAAAAAAAAAAGAATCTGAATGAGTAACAAGGCCCATAAACACAACCATGGTACTATTCTTCACAGTTCTCTAAACTATTACTGAGCAGACACTGAAACATGAAAACTCACTCTTAACTGAGAGAACCTTGGTGGTTTCTGTGGAGGTTCCTCATATGGTCTGTCTGCCAGAGAGGCTATAATACGTTTACGGTGGCCAAGAAGATTCACCTTGAGTACCTGCAGAGATGGACAAAATTAGCATATATTGTTACAAAAGATATGCTATGGCTCTCCAGCCTTTCCCTCAAACAGCTACAATGCTAAAGTTTATCCTAACGCTGTGAATGTCCACATTTTGATCTGATCCGGAATTCAATAAAATATCGACTCACGTTTACTAATTCTAGCTCCCAGAGGTTTTTCACTGAGTCTATAGAACTATAGCCACTCGACAGAAATGACTGGATGTAATCTTGAAGCCCCAGGGAATCAAGCCACGCAGGAACTGAAGGTTGAGTTCCATCATAGCCTAGAGATTTCACCTGTAAAGAACACGAAGAGTAGAGCATTATAACTTAACAGCCCTTAAAACGTTTTAGATATTTCAATGTGATTGTTAGGTTGCACTCAACTATGCAAGGCTTTTTGAACAAAAGATATAAATAATTTGTACTAAGTGGAAATAAATCATCGAGCATATGATTTAATTTAATTGGATCTCAGTGGCTCTTCCTCTTTTCCATAAAGTATTGATAGAGTATCAATTTTGGAAGGCAAAATTGGTGGGAAGAGGTTTAATGTTTTGCCAGTATGTTAACTTTCTGCTATTCTGCAAAATAGCTTTTGCATCAGACAACACGTATACATATTTTTCTGTTCAACATCCCTCTCTCTCTACAGCTCTTTTTTTTTATAGAAAAAGGGCAATCAGTGTCATACACTGTTTAGTTAGTCACACAATTCCCTTAACAATCTGAAGTCAAATTGATTTTAGGTGATAAATAGAAAGGAAGAGGTCTGAAGTCAAATACACTTCCTAACAGGCCCAATGGGAGAAGAGCCAGGAGACTCCTAGTGTGGGTATGGTGTAATAGTGCCCCCTAAAGTGTGAAGGGGATTAGATAATGTTAATATTGTTTCACAATAGTTGTGATGACTGTAACAATTGCTTTTAATTCTGGAGTAAAAATAGACTTGGAGAATATTCCTTTATCTGTTCAATAAACTATTGAACCTAAAGAAACACAAACTATCTTTCTCCCTCTCTCTCTATCCCCCTCTCCGCCTCTCTTTCTCTCTCTCACACACACAAACTCTTCTTCGTCACAGTGGCTAAAATTGAGATATTACATCTTTGGAATTAAATGCAACTTCATTTCCTTTTATTAACTACAGCCTTCTGGAATTCAAGGAAAACAAGCAGATTTGGGCAATAATACAATATACTTTAGTACTGCCTAAAGACCAGAAAGTTATCTAAAATTGCTGAAAGAAGCAGCAATTTTCTTAGGCTTTAAAGGAAAATCTGGATCATAAATTCTTCACAAGAATTGTCATCTTCCCAAATCTGATACCATTATATGTTGCTTTGAAACTTGGATCTAGATAAATATTGGAGGAAAGGATAACAGCAAAACATGAGAAGTATAAGTGTGTGTGTATGTGTGTGTGTGTGTGGGGGGGGCTGTAATTACTCTTACACTATTTTCTGCCAGTCTTCTGGGCAAGCTATGTTTGAAGATACCCTGTTTTCCAGCTCACTTAATGCCAGCTGCTGCAGCCGTTCAGGAAATAAGCACATAGACATGGTTTTAGCTTCCAACAGTCTTCCTTTTCATGTGAATGTCTATGGCCATGCATTCCTGTTCTAGTTATATTATGAACAAAATCCCCACAACAGAAAACTAATGTTAGAGGGTTTATGATATGATTTGTTCCTATCTCTTATTTATGCATTATTTTCAAAATATACTTTTTAAGCAGCAACAACTTTTTTATTGTATCCATTAATTCCGTAAGCTGTATACAGAGTTGTGTAAGAACCTATTTGATTCTCCAGTTTAATCCAGAGATACTGTCTCAAAAATCCTTGATTTAAGAAGGTACATGACAAACTCTTTATGATTCTACACCAATTTGACTTCCTACATGAAAAAAAATATCTACTTCTTTTATCTTTTCTCAAAAAAAGTGACAATATTGAACAAAGGGGTTACCATAGTGTTAGAGTGACATTGGAGAAAAGCAGTTCAAAGTTCTCAGCCATACATGAAGCTCAGAATGACCTCAGGTAGCAACAGACGGCTGTTGTTAGAGGTCTGAATCAAAATATTAAGATGCTTTGAAATTAGGCTGAAGCCTATATGAAAGCAGACGGAGGTCTTCAGGTTACCCCGCATCTGCAATAATATCAAATTTACTTAAAAGTTTGCTAAATATTTAACATTAATTGCAACATACTTTACCTATTTGGGGGTTTTGCTCATTTTTTGTGTTTTATTGTCAAATCTAGTCTGTGACCAAAATAAACTCTATTTTCATGTTTAAGAAATGCCTTGTGGTTTTCTATCCATTATTACACTGACACTAAAACACACTTTTTTCTGTATATAAACATAGGTTGCTATTTTAACCTTAGGAAGGGAACATGCTGCTTGGAGAAGTTTTCTGCGATGTTGTGGATCACTAATTCCAATTTCACGAAGGTCCTGATCTTCCATAACATTACACCCCTACAGAGGACAAGAAAATGACATAATTAGAAACACAATTCTGCTTAAAACTAATAAATGCAGGACTTACTATGAAACACAGAATTCAACTACATGAAAATCTTAAAAGTACAACCATAACAATGAATATTCCGACAAGCTTAATATTCTATTCCAGATAATACCAGTAAAATTTGAAAATAAGGTATTAAATGACAAGGACATGGTACATCAAATGTTGTGTAGTCTAATAAAAAACAGAGGGTTAAATTTAACCCTTTCTCAACCTGAGCTACTTGAAGATATGAAGTCACATGTTTTAAGTTGCCAAGTTTAAGAAACAAGTGTAGTACTCCAGCAAGTACCAAACTTGAAACTGCATTATCATCCAGCTGCCTATCCTGAATTATAGAGTTTATTATTTGGGTTCCTCTATTATAGGAACATAACCCCAGCAATCTGCACAAATACCTTTGGACTGACACAAAGAGAAACAGCTTATAAGAGATTATGTAATAAACAATATATTAAACCTGAGATAAACACAGGAAAAGAATCAGTCCAGATTTACCATTTCTTGGCTCAGTATTAAATATTTATTTTGACAAATAGGAAACTAAAAGGAAATTATAGAGAGCCAATTTGCTTTAGTGGTTAAGACACCAGGGTAGAAAGTAGGAGACTGTGAATTCAAGTCCTGCCTTAGGCATGAAAGCTATCTGGGTGACCTTGGGCCAGTCATTCTCTCAGGCCAACCCATCTCACAGGTTGTTCCGGAGAAAGTAGAAGGAGGAAAGAGTATTATGTAACGAATAAATAAAATAACATGATTGGTTTAAATAATGTGCAAAGAATCTGGGGAACCAATAGGAAAGCTTTTAATCATATGTCCAAGGTAGACATTAATGTTTCTCCACTCTCTACATTTGTACATATAGCAGTTGGGAGCATGATTAGGATTGATGAGGCTTTCCCCATGTTTGTCCCGATTCAAATTTCCCCAGTTGCTATTTGTGCCTTTAAAAAAATAAATATACATATTTAATTTTCCTAAGAGAAAAAAATCCAATATTTATGTGATTTTAATTAGAGAAAATGTCGTGAAATGGATAGTTTAATTTGACTCTCATTGTGGATGCAAAAAGAAGTGGCATAGTTCCATGGCATGGCATGGGGTCAAATAATTCTGCTGAACTTCCTATATCAAATAAGAGAAGACACGGCATGTGAGCTGGATGGAATCTGTCCCTGTAGTATATATGGTCAGAGAAAAAGGAAAGTTCAACGCTGCAAGGAGACTAGCACAGTGGTTCTCAACCTTTTATTCACTATAGACCCCTTTTAAATACCTTTTCTGGCCACAGACCCCCAAGACTTACGATTCAAATCATAACATTTCTTCAAGCCTTCACTGACCCCTTGTGATAACATCCCCCCCCCCAGGGATCTGCGGACCACAGGTTGAGAACCCCTGTCAGAGCTGTGAATCAAAAGAAACTAGATTTTGATGGAATAGAAATGTCAAGATTTAACACCGACATTCTAGCAAATTGTAAAAAGAAATCTCTTGGAATGAATAATTTCACATCAGAGAAGCATCGGATCTTTTACTGTTATAATGTAAGAATCATTACAGGTAGTCCTCAAGATACAACCATAATGGAACCTGCCCATTATGGTTGCATGTTGTGACAGCTGTTAAGTGAGATACTGGTGCTTAATGACCACCACTCATTGGTCTCCATGATGTGGCCATTAAAAGAATGTGCTAGTCATTAAGCGAAGCACAGGAATCCTCAGGGGTAGGGGAGAACCTAGGAAGCTGAGCACAGGCCAAAGATCAAGATATAACTTTGTTTTGGAAACAAGCATTTGTTTTTGAAACAACATGAAAACAAAGTAATCATAATTGTGATTAATTGTAACTTTTAATTGAACTACATGGTTACTTTTTTATTGTATATTGTTGTACAGTATGTATGTATGTATGTATGTATGTATGTATGTATGTATGTATGTATATATGTTGTACCCATTTGGCTGTTAGTATCGGCTGTTACTTCCACATGGTGCTTAGAATTGGTTCACTGAAGCCTCCCATACATTCACAGACAGCCAGGAAGCACTTACGAATCTGCTTTCTTAAGAATATGTTTCCAAAACTGGATTATTCAGAGAAGTCTCTGGGGCTAAATCTTGATTCATTGCCATCTAGTTGAAGACATAGGAAGTGCTCAATGTCTTCCTGTGTACATTTCCCAGAGCAGGAAAGGACATCCTTCAATAAATCCCTAGAGACTCTCCACTAGATTTCTGCTTGGAATAAAGCCTTGGATGTAGTGTTTATTCATGTCTGAGCAACTTTTTTTGCTCCAAATATTGTCTAGAAAAAGTGAGGAATAAAGGCTGGATCTGTCATATAACCTTGTTTATTATTCAGCTAACTAGATCATTGACATGGCATTCATTACCTGTATTTTTGCCAACAGCTACGCTAGCATACTTTTTAACCATAATTATTTTTAAAAAGAAGCTTCAGCAAGATATTTTGCTAAACAGTTTATAAAAATACAGTTACCTCAATTAATCAACATCTCTACTGCTTTCATTAAAGCTGATAGAAAATGTTCCCTTTATAAAAATTGGCACTAATTCTTCTTTACAATAGCTCTGCAGTTTCTACATTTTTTTCTGGGCACATTCAGTAGGCAAGGGAGAAGAACAGAGTGATGATTTTTTAAATTATAATTATTGCTTGTTGGTATAATTGGGATATAGTCTGGATTCTAGTAATGTATTGAACATGCTTTAAAAATGACTCAAAGAAGTGCTTCAGGCTCATCTGAGCATTTCTTTTATGTTCATTAGAGCAACCTTTATTTTTTTCAAGCTTCCATATGTCTGGAAACAGATGTGACTGCTTTAAATAGTTAATTCATTAAAATGAATTTCTCTTTAAAAAGCTACCCCTTTTGTCCAGGATCTCATAGAAGCCTGGAAAAAGAAGAAGCTAATTTAATGAATAGCAGAGAGGAGCTGAGCTTATGTAACACCAAAGGCAGTTTGCTCAAATCATTTCTGAAGAGTGTCCATCTCACTCATTGCTGAACATTATATACCACTGCTTTTTGTATTACAAATTGCTAAGGAATGAGAAAAAGTTTGCTGCATCTATTTGGCTTAAGGAAGTCATGCATGCTATAGATATTAGCTGGTTTTGTGAGTGGTGGAAATCCTTACTTTGAAATATGATTCACTTTGAAAGGTAAAATGGCAAGCCATTTAGCATTTTACACAGCGCTGGCCAGTCATCTGTCAGAACAGCAGGAGGAAAACACTTTCCTTCAACTATACAGCTAGGAATACTTAGCTAGTATTAGTATTGGTCCATCTTCAGTGAAGACAAGCTGAAGTATTACCTAAAGTGTTTTGTTTCCTATCCAACCTTCTTAGAAACAATTTATCAAATTAAACAAACCTAGAAAAACCAAACTAAGCAAGTACTTCTCAAGACAGTTGTAACAGTGGATTTAAGGGAACACTATAATGAACACCAAAAAAAAAGTTATTAATTTTTCCTAGTAGTCGAATCATGCAGATAGTGATTATAAAAATATGAAATTCATTATTAACACAATAAGCTGATGGTACTCAGCTTTTCATATTGAAACTTTGGTTGTCTTGGCCCATGTTGAAACTTTAAAAGTAATTCACACATGTAAAAATTAGGCCATTTCATATCCTTCATGCCCTCTTTGTCCTTGTTTTGGTGAACATCAACATCTTAGAAATTAGTAGGTATACTAGGTCTTAGCATATCCACAGAAAATATTGCAACTACATATGTATTTTTAAGAAGTAAAAAGATTTATTCTAGCTATCCAATTTAAAAGCATGTCTGTTTAATCAGCAAAAGAAAATACATACATATTTATACATATACTGTATATGCCAGCATTAGTAGATTAACACAAAATTAATAAGCAGAGCAATTTCGGAAAAAAGGTAGACAATAAACCAGGGAAAACAATAAAACAAATAATTACAAAAAAGTTAACCAGCTCCAACTGTACTACAAATAGTTTTCACTTAATGACCACAACGAGGCCTGAAATTTCACTTAATGACCACGAGGCCTTGTTTATAAGTCTGGTCATTAAATGGGTCACATGAAATGACTCAATTTTTATTGAGACACCACAGTTATTAAACCGACCTCATGGTCTTTAAGTGAACCAAACTCAAAGCAAATCCAGTGCATCCAATGGGCAGCTTCTTTTTTGCCATTTTCTGATGGCAAAAATGTCACAAATCACGGTCATGTGAACCAGCTATAAATGCAATCCGGTTGCTAAGTTTTATATGAAGAAGACCTATGTGGTAGCATAAGAGCTGTGGTGGTGCAGTGGTTAGAAAGCAGTACTGCAGGCTACTTCTGCTGATTGCCAGCTGCCCACAATTTGGCAGTTCGAATCTCACCAGGCTCATGGTTGACTCAGCCTTCCATCCTTCTGAGGTGGGTAAAATGAGGACCCAAATTGTTGGGGGCAATATGCTGACTCTGTAAACAGCTTAGAGAGGGCTGTAAAGCAGTATATATAAGTGCTATTGCTATTGCTATTCAGCTTCAAAAGTCTGCTCCCTTCTCTTCATTCAGGAGGAGATCAAAGACTGCCCCTTACATATATTGCCTTAGAAAAGGTTGACAGAATCTGAAATCTCCAGAGGAGTTGCCATTCCAAAACTTCATCGGAGGGCTGGGGGCAGAGTTTATAACACCAGATTGGAAATGGATATCTTACAAGTACTGCTTTCTTTTGGCAGCAATGCAGAGGTAGTCCTTGACTACCTCAACCACAGTTGAGACCAAAATTGCTGTTGCTAAGTAAGACAGTTGTGAAGTGCCCCATTTTAAGACCTTTCTTGCCAGAGTTGGTGTGAATCAGTGCAGTTGTTAAGTTACTGGAATGGATATTAAGTGAACCTGGCTTCCCCTTTGATTTGGCTTGTCCGAAGGTCACAAAAGGTGATCACATGACCCAGGGCCGCTGTAAGTGTAATAAGTAAGAGTTGGTTGCCAAGCACCTGAATTTTGATCACATGACCATAGGGATGCTGCAACGCTCCTGTGAAAAATGGTTATTTTTCTTCACATTTTTCGGTGCCGTTGTAATTTCAAATAGTCACTAAATAACTGTTGTAAATCAAGGACTGCCTGTACATAATAGAAATAACACCAAACGTAGTGGCAGCCTAAAGAATAACAAATATATGACCACAGGACAGTGGTGGGATTCAATTTTTTTTACTACCGGTTCTGTGGATGTGGCTTGGTGGGCGTGGTGTGGCCTGGTGGGCGTGGCAGGGGAAGGATCAGGGCTTTTTTTCTGTGGGAACGGGGCGGAACTGCGTTCCGGATCCTTTTCGGAGTCTGGATCACGTGGTCCGTCTCCACCAATCGCGCGCTATCACTTCCGGGTTTTTTAGCGCGACGAGGGGGGGTGCGTTCCGGCACCTTTTTCGGAAGAAAAAAAGCCCTGGGAAGGATACTGTAAGATCTCCATTCCCACCCCACTCCAGGGGGAAGGTTACCACCAGTTGTCCGAATTACTCAAAATTTCCGCTACCGGTTCTCCACAACTGGTCAGAACCTGCTGAATACCACTTCTGCTACAGGAGCTTTTGGGAATTACAATCCATTTCCTAAACTGTATCTATGAAAGAGAAGCAGAACAGTACCTACACAGGTGGACATTGTAAACTATTAACTTGGTACACTGTAAAAAAAAATTATTGAGACACTAAGGGTGCCAGGAACCAAGTTTGGGAACTCCTGGCTTATTATATTAGGCTGCCATGTCTCATGAGAACTCAAGCTTCATATGATGAGGTTTCAAGCTCATCTGATCCTCACAACAATCACCCAGCAAGGTAGCCAGTCTTAGAGGGGAAGCCTAGCCCAAAGTCATCCAAAAAACCAATAGGGTCAAGTGGAGACTTAAACATTGGTCTTCCCACTCCCATCCCAACTCAAACTTCACAGAACATACTCTTATCATGTAGACCGTGATCAGAGGTGGTATTCAGCAGGTTCTGACCAGTTCTGGAGAACCAGTAGCGGAAATTTTGAGTAGTTTGAAGAACTGCAGTAACCTTCCCCCAGGAGTGGGGAGGGAATGAAAATTTTACAGTATCCTTCCCCTGGAATTGGGTGGGAATGGAGATTTTACAGTATCCTTCCCCTGCCACATCCACCAAGCTACGCCCATGAAGCCAAGCCCACAGAACCGGTAGTAAAAAAATTTGAATCCCACCACTGGCTGTGATACATGTGCTTATTCCTACTGACTCAACCCATGTGACAATTCCTTTAAAAACTGCCAGAGTTGAAGTAATTAATAGATTTAAAGAAATCATTAATCAATCAGATATTGGTCTCAGAGCACAATAAAAAAACAGATAGAGAAATACGCTACCAAAGAATACCTTGAAGCCCTTTTCACTACCTACCAGAATTAAAACAGTACTTTTTATTCTCTGTGTAGTTGGCCCACATGATTATGAAGATGAATAGGAGACTTTGGGACTCTGGTCCTTTTTCAACCCCACCCTATCTCCCAGAGATGTTGTAAGGTTAAAATTATAGAGTCCTCCATGCATACTATCTGGAGTTCTCAAAGAAAAGCTGGTCGATACATATAACAAACAAACAAACAAACAAACATGTCATACCATGATTTATGGTATGATTTATTTCCTTCTCTCCGTAGATGTATTAATCATACCTCAGAAAGGGGTGATTGTCTCTAATAGCTGCTGGGTTTCAGCTCAGCAGAAGATGAAAGTGCTAGAGTGTAATTTCAGTAAAAACTGACTCATTTCTTCAACCAAAATGTGCGATCTTAATTGATCACGCTAAGGTGACCTTAAGGATGGAAGATGAGGGAACACAGCTTGCAATTTGCCTCAAATGTAACCGGGTGGTTTATGCAAACCATACGGGTGACTCAGAATCCTTTAATTTGAAGCTTCAAACACAGCAGTTCCTTAACAAGCCAGAGAGAACCACAGGGGAACCAGAGAAGATGGTTTCCTGAGGTCATCTGGGGAAATTTACCTCCAGAAGCAGATGCTCACCTGGCAATGGCTGAAGGTTAAACCTGGCCTATA
The DNA here is from genome assembly GCA_025802295.1 of Psammodynastes pulverulentus. NCBI lineage: Eukaryota > Metazoa > Chordata > Lepidosauria > Squamata > Psammodynastidae > Psammodynastes > Psammodynastes pulverulentus. The sequence goes on along the minus strand of JAOYMU010000263.1, from coordinate 43,175,383 downwards.
TTGTCTCTGGTCTCATTTAAAACACACCCACACATTTTTAAAACAGGCTTTTTAAGTGCTCACCATTTTGCCCTTTTATTAACACTTTTGTTTCACTTTAGTTTTATGTTTTTATTATAACCATAAGACTTCAGGTGGAAGGAAGGGAGGGAAGATTATTTCCATTCCATCTATCACTGGACCAATGATGCAAAATGGCAAAAATTGTATTACCAATGCTGGCAAGACTAGTTTTCAGTCCCCGTCCCCCCCATGTGCTCAAAGTTTATTTTTGAAACTTTTAATGGTAATTTACAGCTCAAACACGACAATTGCTAATTTTGTCTTCCTGCTAGTAATTTTTAGCAACAGTGATCAGAGGTGGCATGAGGACACAAGCCACTTTCCTGCTGTAATCTTATGTAAGTATTAGCAGAGCAATTATCTTTCCCCATGCTGGCTGGAGACTATAAGGAACTCAATCCAATTTATCTGATTATAATGACTGGCCAAGAAAGGCCTCCAAAAAGCCACTTAGGACAAGAAGTAGTACAGGAAGTCCTCGACTTACGACCGCAGCTGAGCCCAAAATTTATGTTGTGAAGTGAGAAATTTGTTAAAAAGAGTTTTTCCCCATTTTACGACTGTCCTCGCCACATTTGTTAAATAAATCACTGCCGTTGTTAAATTAATAATATGGTTGTTAAGTGAATCTGCTTTCCCCAGTGACTTGGCTTGTCAGAAGGTCGTAAAAGGGATCACGTGACTCCGGAACACTGCAACCGTCATAAATGTGAGTCAGTTGTCAAACATCCGAATGTAAATCACATGACCATGGGGATGTTATAACGGTCATAAGTGGGAAAAATGATCAGTCACTTTTTTCATTGCTGTTGTAACTTCAAATGGTCACTAAGTGAACTGTTGTTAAGTCGAGGACTACCTGTGACTCCTGTACTTCTATATATTGTCACTTGACCCCTTCCAGTCGTCCTGCCAGCACTGCCCTGATGAGTGTTGCAATTCTGAAACATCTGGAAAGCTTCAAGACCTAAAATCTGTTTCAGAGAGTTATGTACTGCTTGTCTCTTTCATTTTACAGCTCTTATTAAACATCCCCTGAGAGGAAGAATCCGTCCAAATCAAATCAAGGACAGCATCCTGTATAAACAGCAAAGGTTAACACAAAGACTTCATTAAAATTCCTGTTTTCCACACCTCCTGACAAAAGGGGGGGGAGCTATCTATTTGCCTGGATGAGATGCAAATTTGTACTTTCTATACTGGGGATTCATCCTAAGAAATAAAGACAAGACGCACAAGTCATTTCACAACTTTTCCACCGTGAGCAGTTAGGGAGATTAAGTTTAATTTCCAATTAAAGATGCTTTCTACTTTAAATTCTTTCTTAAACAAGAAAGACAGCAAATTATTCAATACGTGAATGAAGGTTAGGGTTAGGAATTAGGGTTTGGTGTAGTGGTTAAGGCGCCAAGCTAGAAATTGGGAGACCATCAATTCTAGTCCCATCTTAGACCCACAACCCAGCTGGGTGACCTTCGGCCAGTCACTCTCTCTCAACCCTAGTAAACAGGCAATAGAAAACTACTCCTGAAATCTTGCCAAGAAAATTACAGGGACTTGACCAGGCAGTTGTCAGGAGTCAACGTTGACTCAAACACTTGAAGGCATTAAAAAGAAAAACTGAGAGAAAACTATTCACGCTGTTAGTCATGAAGTTGACTGAGTAATTCATATTTTTTTCATTCCATGCTAATCCACAAGGTAAGATTTGGTTAAAGAATCCCATACGCTGCCTTCAGCATCTTAAGAGAAAATGAGACTAAATTAAAAGACAGGGACTTATAAAGCCCATACATTAACTCGGCACAATTATTGTTTTTATTTTTAGTCTTACCTAGAGAAGCCCAGGAAGGGCCCTGCCAGATATCATTTAGTTGCCAATAAAGGGCACCCATAGTTCGTCCCTCCCCGTTGACTATCTCACTTTGGCTGCGACGGTAGAATTCGGTTTCAGTTTTTACACACTGGGCCTGCATGATCTAATTTGGGATATATATATATAAAGCACAAGTTTTAACCAACCTAGAAACATACAAGTTTTTTTATAATTAGAGAACATTTTTCATTCAAAGATCAGCAGATCTGTAGGATACCAACTATCTGGACCCATTTCAATTGTGCTTTCAACTGGAATACACAAGTAAAATTAGCTAACTAGATGGCCTACTCCTGGAACTAGGAAGAACAGTGAGATTTCTTAGACTTTGTGGTGGGTTTTGATATAATTCACCATGATGTCTTATGTAGAGCTAGGATGTTATAATTAAGAACCTAAGAAGGCGGACTGAGGTGTTCCATTGGGCTCTACCTTATTCCCCATGCTGTTTAGTATATAGGTGAATGAATTTGCATGATGTCTTATAGAATTTAAGTTCAGACAAGATGGAGATCCTATTGATTGCAGGAAATTGGACTCCAGGCTTTAGGATCATTCTGCACCGGATAAGGCTACAATCCCTCAGAAAGAACAGGTCCATTGTCTCGGACTGATCCTTGATTTCAGAGCTCTTATGATTCTCAGGTGGGAATGAGGAGCATACTTACTATATTATGCCCAGTGAGCCATTCCTGAAATAATCAGACCTCAGAACAGATTCCCATCCCTTGAGTCACCTCCACTTGATGAACTGAAATACAGGTAGTCCTCAACTTACGACCACAATTGAGCCCAAAATTTACGTTGCTAAGTGAGAAATTCATTAAGTGAGTTTTGTCCCATTTTACGGCTTTTCCCACCACATTTGTTAAGCAAATTACTGCCATTCTTAAATTAGTAACATAGTTAAATGAATCTGGTTTCCCCATTGACTTTGCTTGTCAGAAGGTCGCAAAAGGGGATCACATAACTCCAGGACATTGCAACTGTCATAAATGTGAGTCAATTGTCAAGCATCCAAATATAAATCACGTGATCACAGGAAAACTGCATGGTTGTAACTGTGAAAATTGGTCTTAGGTCACTTTTTTCAGTGCCACTGTAACTTCGGACGGTCAC
>JAOYMU010000263.1:43148393-43172225 GCA_025802295.1 Psammodynastes pulverulentus | reverse complement strand
TTTATTGTTTTATTATTTTAAAGGTTTTTTATTCTGTAAGCTGCCTTGAGTCGCCTTGGGTGAATAGGCGGCTACATAAATTCAATAAATAATAATAATAGTGTCTGAATTTTATACAACAAAAAGGAGCCTAGCGAGATATTTCCTTCTTTTTCCCAATACATTTGTTACCAATGTTATCCATGAATGGGAGAGGAATGTGGTATATTACAAAAACCATGCTTGACTTAATGTGTCTATAAAAAATATAGTTCTTCCCTAGCATTGAGAAAAGAAAAGGGCAGCTGACTGCTCCTTTCCTTGATCCAGAATTTAATTTTCCCACTTACTATATGAATTGCCTAATTTAAATGGACCGTGAATGATTTGACCTATTCATTACTCTCTAAGATCAAACCAAGGACTATTCACAGGTTATGTTTCATGTTGAGAAATGCAGTAATTGCTCTAGAAACATCACTCTCAATTTGGTTACGTCTATTAGGAAACCGTAAGGTTCATAATATGCAATATTTACAGAGTATTATGCAAAATGCATTTTACACAATCCTCTTACCAACTATTAGTTTTGATTTTCATTTTGTGGAAACCAAAACTATTTTCAAGTTTTTAAAAATTAACACTGGAATGTATCGTAGTAGAGTGTAATCTATTTTAATCTCAACATAAAGCAGAATATTTCAAGAATTCCTTTCTGATTTTTCTTGTAAATATACAAGAATATATATTTCCACTGGCTCTATGTTGATATAGTTAAAAATTTCTCAACATTAAGGACAAAATATACACCTATTTTAGGCAATGTTATCTACAACAAAAAATGAATTATGTTTTATCATTCTATGAAAAGAAGCTAACTTAATTTATATTATGGCTGAAGCAATTAGCTTAATAGCCATCTGGCAAAATGAAAATCATTACTCAATGTACTCAGCTACCTTATATATCAGTGAGATTTAATGTAACTCCTTTGTGCCAATCTTTTAGAATTATATAACTCTAAATTCACTAACAAAACCTTGAAAAAATAGATTGACAAAATATGAAACAAGGGACCATAACTTTCCAGAACATTTTCCCCAAATTAACTTAAGATATCAGCCCATAAATACTATTTATTAATTGTGGTTCAATATAAATTATTTTTTAAAAATATTATGAAATCTATTAACAATATTGAGAATGAACACTTCGGTCAACAGTAGCATCTATAATAAATGTCTCTAATATAGGCAGTTGGGATCCATGTCCAGATTCATCCAAGAAAGAATACTAAAGACATGAAAGTGAGTAGAAAATCCAATGTTGGGTTTGTGTAATTCTTCATTTGTATTTAGTTCTACTTTAAATATCTGAAAAATGTAGATATTCATCGATTAGAATTTCCAACATATTTTTATTTAAGAGAAAAGAGAGGGCTAAAGGAACTAAATTGAACTGGTGCATTCCTACTTTGTGCACAGGAATCAAAATTATTAGCCAAGTATTGGAAGTTCACAAATGATTTCTTAAGAGAAGGGGGCATTTCCTATTCCTAATTGAGTGCTAATTTAAAAGGTATATATTTATATTTGTGTGTGTGTGTGTATGTGTGTGTGTGTGTGTGGGTGTGCAAAAAGTTACTGAGCACATTTTTACAACAGAACAGCCTCAAAATGCAGAGAAGAATTTAAGTATATTGTTCCCGCTATATTTAACAAATAATGTTTTATGAAAACCAAAAGAATACTGTAGTGTAGAATATATATGTTCCCAAAGTTTTAAAAAGTTTAAAAGATTGCTTGCTAGGACTAGCAAATAGCTCTTCTGGTTTCAGCACAAATATTAACTAGGAAAAGTGCATGTATCTGTATGTGTGCATGTGTTAATAAGAAATATAAATATTCTTCACTTCATCTTTTTTAGAAAAAACTTAAATATTCAAAAGCTTTCCTAAAATGTTGAAGTGGGAAATCACTAAAACAACTGGAGTCTTGATAAATGTGTGCTCTAAAGCTAATACACCAGGTCAATAATTGAATTTTAAAGATTGCTTAAACTCATCAAATGTTAAAAAATTAGATTTGAATACATACAAAAGTTTTATAAACAATATCTAAACTTAGACGTCTTCCTCTAACATCTTCTCACCTATCCCAATTTTGGTATATTTATCAAACTTCATGGTACAACAGAACAGTCATAAACAGAATGAAAATATTTTCATTCCAGTTTGCTCATCCAAATGTAACTGGGTAATTGGAAGGCAAAATCTTGAAATAATATGTTACAAAACTAGCAGACAATACTACATTCTGTCCCTATCACTTTCTAAAGTGATGGTTTGATGACAAAAATAGCCAGAATTAAAGCCGTGTTCTGCAAAATATTATAGTGTAATCTGGGTTTGCAGTTAGATTTGTTTCTGTTTCAGAACTAATTAGATATCTTTGAATAACAAAAAGTTTTACAAGTAGAAATCTAACCACTTCAGGAAACATATTTTGGGCTTCCATATGAAACCTACTGAACAAAGAGAAACATATTTAATTCATTTCTCCACCCAAAGTAATTCAGAAACCTCTGTTTCAGACATGGAATTTCACTAAATTTCACTAAATATGTTCTACACTGAAGGACTTGCAAATGTGTATTTTGTATACTGAAGATTGATAATTCACCATCTCATAATACTTTCCCCGTGGTTAAATGTAAAAAAAAAAAAATGACAAGGCAATTATATTAAATCACATTATTTCCCAGTAATCTTCCTTTCTGTTGTGCCAATGAGTACAAATTATCTAGATGCTGATAACTAGTGTTCAGCAATATCAACAACACAAATGACATTGTTTTAAGAGAAGAAATGAATACCAATGCAGATAAATGGTGTATTTTTTTTCTTAATTAAGATGGCTAGGGCTTAAGTATTAGGCTTAGTAATAAAGATAGAATCTTTAAAAAAGGAAATATATTTACATCCACGGTAAGTGTATAAAATATACTGGAGATTAGATACATTTGTTTTCATAGTATTTAGCACGCAGTATATATTTGAACATTGCAGGCATTTACCAAGCAAGCAACTAAGTATATAACTGAACACGGCAGTGATATATATTCTCAAATTGATGGCTTGCTGAAATTACACTAAGGTGTAAGTACTTTAGGGGCTGAATTACTTCAGATATGTTTGGATATGTTGGCGTCTCCATTTAAGGTTACAGCTCAATTCTCTACCTGCACTACTTTGTAGATGTCTGTACAACTATTTTTAATGAGAATCCCTCTTGGACATCAAATTTACACAGAACAAATTTACACTCTAAAAAAGAGAGTCCGGCATTTATTGTCAGTCAGGCCTGTTCAACTTTTTAATCGAAGAGTCAAACATCGTGAAAATATGCCTGTAGGATAGGTAAGCATGTTATACTGGTTCAACAACACCCTTGTCATAGGTTGTCAGGTTGTTTACTCACCAGGAAGCGGACATCATCGAAGCCATTGAGAAGCAGTTTACTTTCGTACTGCTGTAAGCCGATGGACTCCAGCCACTCCCCAACACTCTGCTCCAGCATCCGTGAACCTGATGAAAGAGGAATCGGCAGACGCTTGAAAAAGGAAAACCCATTAAGGCGGTAGCAGCGGCACTCTGAGGAAGAGAAGTGGCATTGCCACATCATCGTCATTATCATAAAGGAACCAAACCAGGGCCACAGCACAATTAGATGGCAGACAGCTCCTCTTCTGCACACCGACCATGAACAATAAGCTTCTGTCCTGTTCAATCTAGAGCATTCATTTGACTCTCAGTTATACTTAAAACTCGGAATCCAGGTTGTTTATAACTGTCCCTGTGGTCCAAGCATTACATGCATTGATTTCCTGGCTTGAGGTGTGCTTCTCGCCAGGTGTACGCATTCCAAACCTCACAAGAATCTTGGTCAGCTCACTCTTTCATCTGCAGGGGCTGTAAACTTTCCAAAGCAGAGCAAAGCATTCCAAGCTGGAGCTAATAACAAGAGCATCCAGCTCACAAATACACTTAGCCCAGCAGATGCATTCATGCAACTTCAACTTGAGATGCATTACTTCAGATTCATTACCTTGTGCAATAGTAAGGAAAACTGTTAGTACTGGAGATGCAAAGCAGTTAGAGAGAAAATACATCTTCATGCAGTTGAAAGAAGCAAACAGACACAATAGGAGTTTGGAAAAGCAACATCAGCCAGATTAATGAGCAGTTGTCCAAAGAAGACATGCAAGACAACACACACACATACACACACACTGCAGTAGAAGAATAGAGACTTATACTTTTTTTCCCCCAACAGTCCCGAAACAGGCAAACCATGATAAGGATTCTTCTTTGTTATTTTATTACAAGGAGCAGAGGCATGATTGATAAGCCTAAACTCAGAAGTCCTGCCACTGTCACTTTACTACCTATCCAGATATATGACATTTTGACAGCCTGTACTGATTGAACTGGGCTGGGAATCAGCACCAACATTCAGATTAGAGCAGAAATGAATACACTGGAGCAAAATGAAAAGATTCAGTTCATTTTCCATCCAAAGTCTGCTCCTGACAATTCTTTGTCGACTTTCATTTGCCAATCCTTCATCATCTTCTGCAAAATGCAAGTACTACCTTCCCATTCCTCACACAGATAAAACAAGTAGTTCTCAGAACAAAGCCTTTAAAGTCCTGGATTTAAGAGGGGGGAAAAAATAAGCTGAAACCGCCGCCCCCCTCCACACCCATCCTCTGTAGCAGTTAGGATCAGATACGTTCTGACACTTCCTTTCAGCCAGTTAATGAGAAATAAGTTCTTCAAAGGCCAACAGCAGCAATGCAAAATAGCTCTTCTTTTCTCTCTATATAAGAAGAAAGTCTAGGAATTTGTTACTTTCCTTTGCTGAACAGGAGATACTCGATGTAAGCAGGAAAGTTCAAATCCCACAGCTTTGCAGTCCTTAGGTAAATTGCTATGCAAACCACAGTTAGAAGCTATGCAAAGTAATTCTTCTTTTGTCTACGCCTAGGAAAGTCTAGGAATTTGTTACTTTCTTTTGCTGAAACTGGAGGCACTTGATGTAATCAGGAAAGTTCAAATCCCACCGCTTTGCAATCCTTAGATAAATTGCTATGCAAACCACGCAGTATTTTCTCAGCCTTCTTAGCATGCCCGCCCTTGAAGTCAAATTTGCACAATATTGGTGATGACACTCGGGTTGCAGCCTTTGAACCCTGTGGTTATTTGAAGTTCTGCACATTTAAAACTAGTCCCTGTGCCTTCCTCTCTGTGATGCCTACACAATGCAGTGCTGGTTGTTCTCTGAACAATTGGAAAGGGTTCGAAATCCTGCTGCACTGGCCTGCAGAGAAGATCCTCTGTTAAGCAATGTTAATGAGCGCCCGGGAGCTGGCCTGCCTTCTTAATGCATACTGCAGCACCAGGGATGCAGCGCTCGGGAAAGGTTTCCGCCTCCTTTCTTTGATAAAGCCTGGCCAAAGGGTGATTGACTCCCCAAATTCAAGCCGCAGCCTCTGTCTTGTTCAGAGAGTCTCTCGTTGTACTGGACAATTTCTTTTCCACTCCATAAGCAGGCAAAAGGACCGCATTATTTTCCCAGGCAGGCATGTGCATGTCTCTTTCAAAAAGCTGCAGCAGACTGCTTTGTCTAAAGGCGGCTAGCTAGCTCCACACTTGCTGCATCTCTTCTTCTCTCAGTGGCTGTGCCCTTCCCTCTCCTCATGCCCACACCCCTCCCAGCTGAAGCAGTGATCAGATTTCAGAACAGAAGCTGGCAAAGGAGAGGAAAATAAGCCTCCGTAATACCTACTTTAAATGTACAGAAGGGATTCAATGAGCCTGAGCTACACGGTTTGGTTTTACAGTGTAAAGCTGACATAATCTGTTAGGATTAATTTATCAGGAGTAAACTGAAGAAACATCCTGATTCAGAAAGTAGGTACAGTTGGAAGGCAGGTAAAGGGGAATTAGACAGAAACATACAACCCTATCTTTGTCCACTGAACCTTGTGTACTCGTACGCGAAAACTGCTGTGCTGGGAATTTTTAATAAGGTTTGTCTCTATTAAGTGTGATGATGTAACACAAGGATAAAAGGTATGCTTTCCAAAACTGTGAGGGGAGTCACAGCTCGCTTACAGAGAACAAGCACTGACAGCATCAAACGGTCCTACTTTGATAACAGATTTTGTAATCTTCAGAGGAGACTAGTAAAGTATTAGGCACACTGTCTTGAATATCAGCAAAAGAGACAACTGTATTAGCATTACAAGGAGACTTGTGCAGATGCACAATATTTGCGTATAGAAGAAGTATGTGAAAGGGACAGCTTGTTTAGGTAATCTCAACTCATGATGTCTATGCAAAACCAACTATAATGGTTAATTCCTGTGCAAATATATCATGTGGGATTGTAACTGCTTAATCTTTAGGTAGAATGATTTTGACAAGCAAAAGCAGTTATTATTTAAATTCATGGCTGTAAACCATGATAGGACTAAGGCTATTACAGCAGGGACTATTTAATACTTTTTTGACATATGCCAAACTATAATGAACAGAATGCATATTAATTTTATTTTTTGGACAGAAAAGTTCATGCAGTCAGGACACGGCTGCAAACTGAAATAAAACCTGATCTAGGAGGACTTCTAAAATAACTGTTTAAATGCTTTTAAAATGTATTTTACTAGCAGTACCCCATATGAATTTTATGTAGTGTTAGAAGCTTCCAGTATTAAAAGTTGTAAACTCTTTAGAACTATTTGTAATCACACAATACTGTGATTAATGGTGTGATTTAAGCTTCACGAAGTCTAATTAATACAATAAAGAATTCTGATTAATAAACACAAAATAGTGTACTATATCAGGTTTTTATTCAACACTCTGAGCCAACATTCACTGTCTTCATTGAATACTATGTGAAGTTTTAAATTTAAAAAATTGTCCTTTAGTAACAGATTAAATGTTTCCTATATGATTGATCAATCTCATATATCAGTTTGAAGGCATTTTCATCCATACCTCTTTACAGAACTGCTTTGGCTGTTTTGCTGAACTATTTGTTTTAGTTGTTTCCTGATAACTTGTTTTGTATTTTATTTTTCTCTTTGGTTTTTGTATTGTTTACTTTATCTTTTTACCCAATCTAAAGATTAGAGGGATAAAACTGTTGGGCAATAAATACATAAAATAATACAAGAATTACATTGTTATACTATAGCCATACTAAAAGAATATTATAATGCACTAGGTCAGCAATGGCGAACCTTTTCGGCACCTAGTGCTCAAACCAGAATGTGCATGCATGCACATGCTGGAGCATTGGAAAACCGAAGATCAGCTGGCCAGTGCACGCATGCCTGGGTTTTGGCCCTCTTGGGGGGGTGTTTTCAGGCCATTTTTCGTGCCAAAAAAGCCCCCCAAAAATGGCATGGTTTTTTTGCCATTTTCAGGCCATTTTGGGGCCGTTTGGGGGGGCGTTTTCCTGCACTTCAGCTGGCTGGCACGCACGTGCATGCCAGAAACCAGAACAGCAGCTGGCGATGGTGCGTGTGCCCACTGAGAGGGTTCTGCGTACCACCTCTGGCACACGTGCCATAGGTTCACCATCACGGCACTAGGTAATTGTAGTAAAAATACGAGTAGGAGTGTTTTCTACCACTAAATTTTTTTCTTCCAGTTTCCAAAATTTTAATTTTTCAAACAAATAAATATGAATAGGTAAGTGAAGCAGTACCAGATGGATTATAAATAAACAAATTATGTTTTCCTAAATAGAGGTCTGGACCAGCAAGTTCCAAGCAAATAAAGGGTTTTTGTTTTCAAGAGAAATCCTTTATTCAAGTTATTACAAATGACATTGGGGCTTATTAATAGATTTCTTCATCACTGGTACTAGTGAAAATTTTCATGAAAATGATCATGAATATACAATATAATCACTGAGCCCTAGTGGCACAGTGGTTAGAAGAAATCAGCTCTGCCCACTGTCTGGAGTTTGATCCTGATGGGCTCAAAGTTGACTCGGCCTTCTAGCCCTCTGAGGTTGGTAAAATAAGTACCCAGATTGTTGGGGGAAATATTGGTGTTAACATCTGTCTAGAAAGTCTAAATGTATTTAATTAAAAAAGAATATCTCGATGTTTGATTATTGGGGGGGGAGGGGGTGCCTCCAAGTCAGCCTTGACTCCTGGGGGAATGCCTGGACAAATCTTTGCAATTTTCTCAGTAAGGGTTTGGATACGGTTTGCTATTTCCTGCTTCTTAGAACTGTGATGGAATAACTGGCCGAAACTCACTCCGATGGCTTTGAGCTTAAGGCGGGACTAGAAGTCACAGACTTCCCATTTCTAGCATGGTATTTTAACCATTACATGAAACTGGCTTACTATGTCTGATATTAGACATAACAAACTCCCTTATCACATAAGCTTTCATAAATGAAGGCCCACTTCAGCAGAGAAATAAAATGCAACCCTGAGAAAGAATTCAGAAGTACTGAATCCCTCGACACTCAAGGTTTAAAAGAGGAAGTGAAGAAGAAGGGGTACCAAAGGGATGAGAAAAGGAGAAGTGAAACAGAATTACCTTTGATTAAAAAGATGGAGGAAAAGAGGACTAATCAAATGCAGCACAACACCGCAGTTTTGAATGCTAGGTAATTCTTCCATCACTTTATACACACCTTTTGAAACTTTGAGAACTAGCTCAACATGCTGGGAGTTGAGCCTGAATATCACAGGACTCATTTTACGAATTTAGAAAGACAATAAACTACAATAGAGATCATAGATTCTGATTTTTCTAAGAAAAACATTGCTCATTCAAGTAGAACAGCTGTTTCTCTGAATCCTGGAAACAATGAACAGAAGGGGAAGGGGAGTAACTACATGATTTCTATCTAAAACAATACTTCTAAGAAAAAAATTAGTACAGGTAGTTCTCGACTTATAACAGTTCATTTAGTAACTTTCAAAGTTACAACAGCATTGAAAAAGTGACTTATAACGGTTTTTCACACTTACGACCGTTGCAGCGTCCCCATGATCACGTGATCAAAATTCAGATGCTTGGCAACTGACTCATATTTATAATGGTTACAGTGTCTTGGGATCATATAATCACTTTTGTAGTCTTCTGTCAAGCGAAGGCAACGGGGAAGCCTGATTCACTTAATAACCGTGTTACCAACTTAACAACTGCAGCAATTCACTTAACTGTGGCAAGAAAAGTGATAAAAATGGGGCAAAACTCACTTAACAATTGTTTCACTTGGTAACAGAAATTTTGGGCTCAATTGTGGTTGTAAATCGAGGACTACCTATACTTCATTCTGCCTTATAAAAATGCAACCAGCCACATGCCCATTTCAAGTATCCATTTTATCACTATTTAATTTTAAGGGGCCATGGTTGTGGAATGAAAGCTAATCAATCATCTGCTTCCCTCACCATACAATTACAGTAATTAGGACATCTTGTAACGTAGAACTGGCAACAGAGCAGATGCTGTATGTCTGCAGAACATTCTGCGTGCCTACAACTATGTGCCAAAATTGGAAGGGCCAGTATATTTTCTGCAAGGCAGTAACACTCACACTTCGGCCACATGAGCCATTATGAGAAAGCAAAACAAACGAGATGAACAGCAAAAGGCTGTTGCTTGTACAATAGTTCTAGATAATAAAAAGGATGTCATCTGCACAGGAAGACCAGACACCTTGGAATAACTGGTCAATTGGATTTAGAGATGGCTGTCAGATATAAAATGTATCTTTGTATCAAACAGATCCCATAAGAGTGTACTGAGGGAAAGGACCTTAAGCTACTTCATGTGAATGTATAGTATGGGGCATATATTTAACCTGGTTAGATTTCTGTAATGAAGCAAACTTTGAAGGCCGCCTGGAAGCTGCCGATATAATTTAAAGTGCATCAGATTGCCTACTAGTGATTGGCACTCACAGCTATTATCTCATTATAATGATCATGTGAGCCTTCCACTGGTACCAATAAGTTTCAAGCTGCATATGTATGCAATTCCTACCAAGACACACTAAGGACCACCTGCTCTAACCAAAGTTGATTTGTTCAAGGCAAATGTCCCAGGAGAAACTATTAGAGATACCCCATTTTTGTGATGTGAAGGATGCTGAGACCAGAACATACTACTTTTTAGTTACCCTCCATTTGGAGTGAAATTGGCCTGATTGGTAATGGACTTCCAGAAACTAAGCTCTTCTGAGAGACTTTAGGAAAGGGGCATCAAACTTGCAATGACAGGTTGTCATCATGTAATGTATTGCAACCTTTCCCCCCTTCGCTAAACCTGGGGTGGGCATAGCCAGTGCATAACACATCCGGCCCGCGGGCTGCCAGTTTGATACCCCTGCTTTAGGGAGTCACATTAATAAATAATAAACTAGATAATAAAACACACATATAGTAACATTAAATAAATAGTTAAAACTGTATTGTAATAGTTTTCATATTAATGTACGTTTCATAACTATGTAAGACACAGGAGTCTTGAAGGCAGAACTGCTATTCAGTAAAAATAAACAAAATCATATTTATACCACATTTTTAGTTCCCAACTACAGTATTTTCAGAGGGAGAACTCCTAGAACTGTCCATTAAAAGGCACTGTGGAACTATTCCAATTCCTGAACAAAATTCAATTGGTAAGAAAAAAGACTTAGTTGAAAGACATCAGAGGATTGTGATTCACTTGGAATCACTGTGGAAGTCCCAGGACGAAGCAGGACTAGAAGCTCTCTTATTCATTGACAAAGAAATCCTTCATACCAGTGATAAGATTAAAAATGACTGCTGCAGCTTTAAAATATCTGTAAACATGAAGCATTTTCCCAAGGTCAGTAATATAAAAAAATCAAATTAGATTGTTAATAAACTGCCTCATTCTGGAACAGGCACTAGGAAATGACCTAAGGTAGCCATAATTCATCACCGTTTGCAAAACCTTGAGAGTAATCAATTTATCCAGCAGAGCAAATTCTACTGTTGCAATTGGCAACATCATATTATGTAACATTATATATTAGCTCAATTCACAATAGAGCTTATTATTCAAATATGCCCACTACTGCCTCTCAAATGAATGCCTGAAGTGAAGCTGAAATTATGTATCTGCTTCCAAATGAAGACCTATGTAGCTACTGCTCTGGTACTTTTTCAGTCAAATAAGATGGATCTGATTACAATGAAAGTGCTGGAAAGCTAAATTCCAACAATGAAAAACCTGTCAGAAAAGAGGCTGTGCTGTCTAAAGAGGCTTGTGCAATAATTTATCTTGATGTTATGCACCCTGGGTACATCTTCAAGCAGCAATTGATATAATCTCTCTGGGGCTTGTGAATATATCCAGTCCAATGAACCTGGACTCCTAAACTAGAAGATTCTCTATTTGGCAGAGTCCACAAGATGCAGTGTTTGTGCTGCCCCCACTCACCCACACATCAGGGTTGGTGTAGAGAGCTTGATTCAGTCTGCTCCCCCAACAGTTCTATTTCAGGATTCCAGTTAACCCCCAGCTGTAATTGGCTCGCAACCAAGTAGATAATCAAAAGCAAAATAAATTTACAGCCCAACCTAAAACAGTCTTGGAAATAAAGGTTTTGCCTGGGCAGGTTCCAAAAATAAACAGCCCAAATCTCCTCCAAAGTCCGGGGCCTCCACTGAGGTTTGTCCGGTGGTCCAGTTTCAGGGCTTGCAAGGAGAAGTCACAGGAATTGTCCAAGCCAGGAGTTTAGGTGATCATTTTCAGCAAAGCCAGCCATGAACAAGCTCCAGACTAACCTTCCAGGTAATGGCCAATTAGTCTACCTGACAGATAACCGGCTGCTCCAAACACAAACATAAACATAAACACTCTCCGCAACTGAATTAAATCCACGAGCTGTACAGTTCTGGAAACACAAACAAACATCTAGCCATGATCCACACTTTGTTTCCAGCAACGCTTTCCTCTGCCTGTCATGCTAAATAGCCCCCCTGGTGCAGCTCATTAAGAGGGTCAGGGCCTTTTCCCCATCTATCTGGCAGATCTCTGCATCTCTGCCCTGCATGTTCTAGAATCCACGAAGGACAGTAGCTTCTCCTCCTCTTCCACATTGGCCTGTGAACTCTCCCCGCCGAGGCATGTTCTGCCGCTAGCTCAGGGTCAGCAATATCGGACATGCCAGAAATGCTCTCATTCTCCCTCGAGAATGGGGGTGAGCCATCAACCACAGGAGACATTATTTTACAAACTGGTTCCAGAGATAGCACAAAGGAGAAATACTGTTACTACCACTCGTGACAACCATTTGTTTTCACGTTAAAACAAAACAAAATCTGAATCCAGCTGCTTTGTTAAAACTCTAAAATAGTTTTATTGAAATCAGACAATCAATTTCAATAAAATCATATTACAAATTGTAATTAAGAATCTGCTCTTTTCAAATACAGTCAAGGCAAAGATGGTGGCCATCTTGCGGCTCACAGGCACAAGTACCCTAATCTTATCTTCAAAACAGATCTAAACAAGATCTGCTTCAGGGCTGACATACAACTACAGAGGAATTTAGGTTTGTGCTGGATGATAAGTTAAGGTGGGGCTCTACAGGCAGAACGGAGTACAGCAGATAGATTCAATGCATATTGACAAATATAATTACTAAGGTAACAGCGAAAACATACTTAAAACTTTTATTGCTATGTGGTCATCTAGAGATTTGCAGCTCTGGAACCTCTAATATTCATGTCCATCCATCCCCCATAGTGCTGTTCTGCTTCAGGAGAATGCCTGAGCTATTGTTGCTATCATTCAAACCCAGAGTGACTCATGTTCAAGAATATGTCTGCTATCTTGAATATGCAGTAGTTGCTAGCTCTTAATTGATATTTCAAGGCTTGTTTGGGGCTGAGAAAATTCTACATATTTTGTCTGAGGTAATGACAAGTCAGACCCCACTCACGTTTTTTGTTATCCAAAAACCAATTTCCTTTCTTGGTATTAAAACAGAATATTCACTAGTGATAAAAAAAATATTTAGAATTTACATCTGGAAAATGCACAGATAAAATGATTTCCTTACTGAATTATGACACTTAAATTTGCTAATAAATGGACTTTAATTACCCTCTGTGGGAAAAGAGGACCAAAAGATGAAGAACATGAAAATCATCACATCTTTCCAAGAAATTCTTGGAAAATTTCTTTAAACTATCGTAGGAATATTAATTATTGTAAAAAACGTATGTAGATCTGTATGTTCATTTATACTAAGCAAAATAGGAAAATACCTATGTTATTGATCTAGAAATAGGACTCAAAAGATGCTCCACTATAAAACAGTCAAAAGAATAACGTGATGAGCAATTTTTATGGTAGCATAATAAAATCTTGCAAGGACAGGGGGAAAATGTACAGGTAGTTCTTGACTCATAATAGTTTGCTTAGCAACTATTCAAAGTTACAACCACACTTCATAAATGACAACTGCAGCATCACCATGGTAACAGGATCAAAATTCAGATGCTTGGGAAGCAGTATGTATTTACAATAGTTGCAGCATCGCATGGTCATGTGATCATCATTTGCAACCTTCCCAGTTGGCTTTCGACATGCAAAATCATAGGGGGAAGCCAGATTAATAACTGTGTGATTCAATTAACAACTGTAGTAATTCACTTAACAACTTTGGGGCAGGGAGAATAAAATCAATCACCTAACAATCATCTTGTTCAGCTATAAAAATTATGATCCCAATTATGGCCATAATTTAAATCATTTTAAAAAATTGCTGAAATCTCATGAGATGATTAAATCTTATGAAATAGTTAAATCTTACAATATTTTGACACTTCCAGCATTTTGCTGTTCTCACCAAAATCTTAGCTGGTTAAGTGACTATTTGCAAAAACTTTCAGCGAAGATGTAGTAGTGCACACAGAAAAAAGGAGACTGGCAGTTACTGTTTTAGTTGTTCCTAGCAAGTAGTAGTAATTCCATGAGCTCATTAAAAGAATCAAAAAATAGAAACAAGCATAACTGTAAAAACTGTATCAAGAACAAATACTACCAGTTACACAAGCAAATTCCTCGTTCAAACCCACATCATCTTCAATGTTCAAAATTGTATATAAAGCTAAACTATTTGGTATTTCTGAAAGTAACAAGTATTCAAGGTAATTTATGTTCCAGTCAGATGTTTATGGAGAATAGAAAAGTGTTGTGATTATTTCAGAGACCAATATACTAATGTAGATAAAGGCTAAAAATTGTGTGGAGGAGAAATTGAAACATGCCTCTAATCAACTGTATGATTTCCAGCACCAAGCAATATATTGAGCCAAATATAAAGACATTTGGGTTTTCTGTGCTGGTGGGAATTCAGCTGCTCCTGATTAAGTACCTTCTGAAAGAACTGAGAAGAATGTCGGGGATAAAGCTGGAAAATACAGTTCTCCTGATCTATTTTTTTTCCTATGTGTTGATTACACTTTTGAAGGAGCGGAGGCTGCAACTAGCCCTTCATTCATTTTCCAAACTGTATTTTCACTCTAATTATCAATGATGCTATTTTTGCTTATGCATGCTGACCGTTGAAGCTGAATCGACTTATGATGTGAAAAGATGTGACTTTCATAGCAAATATTAATATCTTCCAGAAGCGTCCAGATGAAAGCACCAAATGGTTGATGATGGAAACAAAACTGGAACCATACATTTGAGAAATTCAGAGCAGTAAATGTAACAGTTCAGAGTAGTACTAGACACTGCTAACTACATGAGATACTTAATATAATCTGAAAGGAATGTGAAATACTCTGGGTCACCCAGGCGGAACAAGATATAATTCATGTTAAAATATAGGTACTTGCTCTGTATTACTTGGGAGTTCTCAAATTCCAGCAAATGCCTCAAATTACACAAAGCTATTTCTTTACTGATGAAAAAGGCTATTTTTCTTGGAATATTATGTATGATTGCTTAGCTGTATCAGAGCAACAGAATGTGAGTTAAATTATATGTTCCTGCCTCATATTATCTATTCGTAAAAGAATCTGAAATACCATTTATAGTAGAATAGCTGCAAAAGTGAGATACTTAAATACATTTATAAACAAGTTGCAAAGTTGTATGTAGGCAATAGCCTCCCAAAATTTCCAGGAATAGTAATTATTGATCTTCAACAGAAGACAATAACATATGCTGAGGGTTTGAGCATATATGTTAATATCAGTCTGGGTACAGGATGTAAAAGAAAGCATCATATTATTACATGAAGCATTGGTGACATATATATGGTAATGTATAATTGTAACAAACAAGTTTAACAGTTTCATGCAAATTTTTCAGTCAACACTGTGTTATGATGAGCATGCAAATACCTTCAGTTAGCCATGCATTAAATATAACAATGTGATTCTTCTGGAAATGTGAATTCTTATAGAAAAAAAAAATCCTACAGTAAATTCAGGTCTCAGCAGAAAGAAATGCCTATGAAAAAACACCACTGTATGTACTGTATAGAACAGCAGTGGTTAACCTTTTCAGTACTGAGTGCTGAAACAGGAGCACGCGCATGCCAAAAAGGAACCGAGTGCCGAAATGCATGCACCGAAAACCAGAAGAGCAGTCCCAGCACATGCATGCGCACTGGCCACCTGTCTTTTGTCTTCTAATGCACATGCATGAGTGAAGACCAGCTGGCTGGCCAATTTCTAACACACATGCGAGTGCTGACCAGCTGGTCTTCGTGCACACATGTGCATTAGAAACCGGAACACCAGGTGGCCAGCCGTTTTTTAACATGCATGCAGGCTGGCCAGCTGGTGTTCGTGCATGCATGCACATTAGAAACTGTAAGACCAGGTGGCCAGCACGCATGTGCGTGCTGGGAGCTGCTTTTCCAGTTTCCAGTGCTTCTGCGTGTATGAAGACCATCTGCTCACTGTGCATGCACGCACGAAGACCAGCTGGCTGGCACGTGCCGGAACCCAGAAGAGCAAAGAGCAACGGCTGGTGTGCTCGGAGAGATGGCTCTGCATGCTACTTCTGGCACATGTGCCATAGGTTCGCCATCATGGGTATAGAACAATAAAAACTTCTAACTAAAAGCTATACATCAAGTTTCACACTGCAGGGTAGCAATTAAGTCTTATGAAAATCATTCTGAATTGGGCCAGAGGTCTAATCCAGCATTTTGTTCTACAGAGTTCCTAAATAGATAGCTCTGGAAAAAATACCAAGCAGGAAACCACAACAATATTTGTGAACAATATTGCTCCCCAACTCCTGGTGCTCCCCAACTCCTGGTATTCAGTGCAAACTGAACAAATTTTGTGGCAATTCCATAATATGTTCAATATCCTTTCCACTATTTTTAATGTAACTATTTAAAATTAACCAGGAGGCTGATCTGTAGTTTTTCAGTTGTATAATGAAACTCTTAAAACATTATATGGTTGTTCTATTACAACATATCAAAAAAGGTAGAAGGAAAGGAAAGAAGATGGCCAGAGGCAAATGGATGGGTTCAATGGGTGCACTGTTAGGAGACCTTAAGGGGCAAGTTAGGGATAGATCACTCTGGATAAGACCAATCTACGTAGTTGTTAAGAATCAACATGACTTGATGGCACATAATCAGTAAATGGAAGTCATATAATAATGCATTGGCTGTTCTATTAAGATATAGATCACTGAATCATTTCTGGAGTCTAGAAATCAGATGAAACATTGAATCTGTTTCCTCACTCAGTACTACATACTTAACTTCCATATTCTGGCTATTTTTAAAGTATTAAAAAGTTTTTTTTAAATGTCTTATGGACTAACCTTTTTAATTTAAATAAACTGAAGCTGGAATCCCTAAATTTGTGTGTGTGGGGGGGTGTTATTTGTTTTTTTCATTCCTGACTTATCATAAAAACTTATAATTTAAATCTGCATCCTTATCTCTTTATTTGTTTTGGATATGGAGATATCCAAAATACAATATCTGATTGTAATAATGTGGTTCAATACATTAAATTAAGCCTAGTGGTATTTATCCAATATGGAAACACAGAATAGTTATTCAAAATATTTTATCTGGGACCCTGGAAATAGGAGAACACCAAACATGGCTTGCAAAAATCCCCAAATAGGTTAAACATATTGCATTGGCCCTCATTTTTTTTCCTTTTGAATGCAAACATAAATAATGGTGACTGTCTGAGACAAAACTCACTCACATCTGTCTACAATTCAATATAGTACCTGACATTCTTTGTTGCTCCTGTGAAAAGTCAATGCCTTCGCCAATGGAACTCATTATTTTCTCGATCTGAAAAATATATTAAACATTAGTTTAAACATTTTTCCACAAAAAATGCAACCAGAGTAGAGAAATTTTTAATTACAAAAGAAATGTTATTTGTTCAAAAGAAACTTGTTTTATGTCGTCTTCAAAAATAATGCATGTATGATCAGTATTAGAGAAAGAAATCTACTGAAGGTCTTTCCAAGCTAACTACTAAATTCCCATTTATGATTTGGTTAAAAATATGAATGGAACAAATATTTTGAATGTTCAAAATATATAATCCTTCTTCTACTTACAAAGAAGACACTATTACAGCTAAGGAGAGATTTCAACGCACAGATCCCAATACCAAGTTACTTCAACTAAAAGCTTGCAAAAGCATTAACATAAATTGTAACAAATGTACAAAAAGTAGCAGCTTTGTGGGCCATCCAGAGGTGTTGAGAGTTGGGCAGCAAAGAAATGCAATAATAAGTGAAAGTAAAATAAAAAAGAGCATACTGGGGAATATTGCAACTATCAAGAAGAGAAAGTCAAATCATGTTCCCAACCATTAAGAACTCCAAAAAAGAAAACAGTAGTTAGAATGGTTTTTAAAGGAGGCAATTAAAAAATTAGGAAAGTACTTCCACGGGTAGTCTTGAAGGCCAAGGACTTCCTAAGGAATCTAATGTAAACCAATAAAAAATTTGTACCACATCAATTACATGCTCATAAATTTTCAAATATTCTCTGTTTGGTTAAAATACAATATTGTACCTGCTATTGTAAGCATGGTATAAAGTACAAATTAGGGGAAACAAAAAAAATACACAAGATTGCAACATACCATTGTTTAATTTGTCAAGTTAAGATGCACTTTAATAACAGTAGAAACAAGAGATTTGTTTCTTAGATGCAAAAAGTAATACGGAAAAGGAAAACTAAATTTGAAAATACACGTTCCAGACAGGGATTGAGATTAAATTGGAATTGTTTCTAATATTCACAGGCCTATAAACATCAAACCTTTTTTCTTTTTAACCTTCATCCACTTTCATCTCAAAATTTAGCTTCTAAGCATTTTGGGACAGAACCACAATGTCTTTTACTTATCTCTCTCTCTCTCTCTCCCTCTCTCAACTTGATTCTACAAAGCAACAATGCTAAGCACAAAATCAGAATTAAGTGGATCGCACAGAGGTTTAGAAAAAAGCTTCAGATCCCTACCACATGAAATTTTGCAAGCATCTAATGTCACGGACCCTCATAACTAGTGAAGAAAACACACCAACACAAAGAAAGCACAAATTAATTGCACAACTAAGCAACCGTAGCACCAGACTGGTTCCCAGCAGAACAAAGCTTTGCAAGTTTCTTACATTGTAGAAAGATTGAACTTCGGAGTCATCAGGCACTTGCTCCTGAAACTGCTGGGAAAGAGCAAAACATGTTTTCCAAAAGAATTCACATCAAATGAAATATAATTCTACTTAAAGAGAAAATATAAAGCAAGGGACAAGAAGAGCTTTCCATAATTTCACATTAAAAAAAAGTTTTCTTTGCTTCATTCTAAGCACCTTCCTGACCTTAAACCCCCATTCTTCTGGCTCAGACATAATTTGAATAAGTCACAATTGGCTGACTTCACACACATCTATCCAACAGCATAGTTTACACATTACACCAAACCAAACCAAAGCAAACCCACCTTATATTTTAACATGATGCAATTACATTTATCCACATCGCCATGGTTTGCTTTACAAACTAGTATGCAACTATGGCAGTACAGTAATAGAAATAGATCGCAAAAAATAAAGACATTTCTTTCTCAGCTCGACTGTAACAAATGTAATCCAAGTTCTAGTTTCTACCAGAATTGAAGACTTGCTTTGTGGAGAGAGTGATGAAGGAAGATGAAAAACTTTGATGACAGCTTACCAGAAGGACTTTTGTGGACTCTATATGGTGTTTATACAGATATAAATATACATATATGGACTTCCTCATAAATCTAGACTTTATCCTCATTCTCTTATTCTCATTCTCTGCACAAATATATTTGCTGGCATATACTGTCAAATTTTATAGTTTTAACTGAAAAGTATTGCAATTTGGATCCAAAATTTGTGAACTGATTTATTCCTCAAACTAGAATGTCTTTCTTTTGTCTCTTTATTGAAGCTTCCAGTGTATCTCAAATACTGTTTTTGTACAGCCTTCCCAAATCTCATGCATTCCAAAAATGTTGGGCTTTAATTTCCCAGTCAGCCTTGCTAAAATAACATGAAGACTACAAATTGAGGTAGACCAGATAGAAAATATAAAGTCTAACTTGTGCAAATTGAAATGCTTTTTTTGCTCATGCCAAATACATCTGGAAACAAGATAAATGTCTATGGAGATTCAAAGTCATCCAGGTCATGGTTGTCCCAAAGAAGCTGTTTCAAAAGGCCACTGGACTTCTTTTGTTTTCTTCCCTTGAAGAAGTTTAGCTTCTCATCCAAGATCCTCATCCGTGGAAATTTGAAAAGTTCCAAGAAAGTTCCACATCCATTTGCACTCTTCAAATGACCCTGAGGGCACAGATAAACTTCCAAGCGACCTCAATGACTCTAAGAAAGAGTGCTAATGACCAAATGAGTGCAAGCAATATTAATCCTTCCATTCTCCACCATTCAGTGAAAATTGAAGAAGCTTCTTGGGTAAGAAGCGAAATGTCTTCAAGGGAAAAAACAAAGGAACTCCAGTTGACTTTTGAAGAAGCATCCTTGGAACAAGCAAGACAAATGATTCCATTTTCCTCATTTTTCTCATGCAAACTCTATATTAATTACATTTTAATAGTTCAATTGAGAGTTATTAAAATTTTAACCTTCCATTAAAGATCAATTTTACTTCATTTTTAAATTACATAAAAATATTATAATGTTACAAACCACTTGGAAATGACAAGGCAGTAAATCTATGTTTAAATAAATACTCTCAGTTAAGTGACATAATAATAGTAGTAGCTGAAAGAGGCAAAAGAAAGTTACTGTAACTGAAAAACCTTGTGAAACCTCAAAATCATGTGGAACCCCATTTCTTTAGTCAGTAGCCAACTTGAGACATTTTTTAATATTTAATTCATTCTGGTGTCTCTGACATTCCTCATTCTAAAAGGCATTTCAAGGCGGGCAGGGGAAGAAGGGCATAGATTTACAAACACTATGAAGCTCAGGTAAGCTTAAGGCCTTTTTATGCAGAGTTGTCTTCAGCAGATTTTAAAGGTCCAAATACATAGTTCATTTTGGTAAAAGTAACAGCTCTGATCTTCTGTCTGTTTGATAAATCCTATTATGCATCCTGAACATGCAAGCTCTGCAGCATTTAAATCTAAAAAAAAAACCCATTGATTTACAACAGCTGTGCTCTTCCTTTTGTTGAAATATGGCCACTTGCCAAAAGGCTTCATTCAAAGCCACTACCCACCCATCCACAGAAAGAAAGGAAGAAAATGAAAAGGCTTCACATCCTCTTTGCTGGAAAATAATCTGCCATATTTGTTAATACATTTTTTATTCCCCCCCCCCCCCCCAATTTACTTCCTTCATCAAATAGTTACCAGTCCTTGTTAATTTATTTCAGAGGTATTTTTAGACTAGAACATACATTGTTGAACTTCTGTGAAGTAAAAAGTATAGGATTTTTTCTTTCAGCAGGTTAATTTAATTTTGATGTAATAATTGGAAGAGAAAAAAAGCAACTTTCCTCCTGTTCATTGTTCCAACCAATGGACTCTCTTCCAGTCAGTGAGCTTCCATTAACACCCAATGTTAAAAGGCAATTGTCCCCTTAACACAAGCTACATACTTAAAAGAAAACTGCTTCCTTGTAGGTACTTATACAGAATTTAAAAAGTTTTCAACATGCCTGAGATGTGTGACACAGAACCCATGGTCCCTGATCACTAGCAATCCAATTAACAATATCTGATATTTATCCAGCTATCATTTTCAATCTATTATCACGCCATAAGAACAAGGAATAGAACTCTGTACAAATATGATACTCTCTCTCTCTCTCTCTCTCTCTTCTCTCTCTTTGTATGTGTGTGCCTGCATGCTTGTGTGTGTGTGTGAGAGAGAGAGAGAGACAAAACTGTCGAGATGTAAACAATATATAGTACCAATCTGTGAACAGGATCCTCCCCAATCAATACCAATAGGCATTGGCCTTGAATGAAGGAGGCACACCAGCACAGCATAACACTATACTGCTCACTCTCAATTCTCTGAGCCAATCCAGAAGAATATCATGGTTAATGCTATCAAAAACCATTGAGAGGTAAAGTAGGGCAAGGATAGATGCACTACCCTAATCCTGCCCAAACACTGGAATCTAAATTGAGAGCGAACCATACTCCTTACTAGCACTGATGGTGTTATCTAGTTTGGGTAATGAAATGTTTGCAAGAAAACTACCAAGCTCAGAGAGCATCAATGACCCCTCACTCTTTTGGCCAATTTAATTTAGTAGTTCTCATGTCTATAGGCCTTGTTTAAACATTACTGGAAAAATTACAAATAAATTGTATTACATATGTGCATAAGGAATATATCAGAACTATGTTCTGTATTGATGTGAATCAGCTAGAATTCAAAGGCATAATTACTGGTAAAGAATCCTAGAAAAATGATGTCCATTGGGTCACAAAGGGTCAGAAACACCTGAATAACACCACATTCATTACTATTTGGGTCAGTAGGGTAATGGGAAACTTATTTATGATTGTGAAACCTGAGTAATGTTGGTTAAAATACTAATAATATTATAGAATTAGAATAATTACTCCTTATACTATTCTGTGCAGTAAGTAGTCAAATCAGGGAAATGGTTTGTAGGAAAATCAGAATTATTTTAGGAAAATCAGAATTATTCATCTTGAAGAGCAAGACAAAAATATTTAAAGACCCATACATCATCTCCATATTTACTAAAAAAAACAACCCTACCCAAATATTCAACGCTCTTGCTTTGAGGGATATTTAATATAGGACATAAAAAGAACAGTTTTCTTAAAGGAGGTGTTTTCCCTATTCTACCATAAGATGGCAATGTTTATTAGCCGAGTTTGAATTTATTATAGTAAAGCCATTGACTGTTGATCTATACCAGAAAAACAATGTCTATTTTTTTCTCTTTTTGAGGAACTTTGAATTTACTTAATTTATCACAGCTATTGGCATCAATCAACACAATAGATTAGATTTCTAACAAATGATTTCTGCTTTATATTCAATTATATTACAAGACTAATGAAAATTCTAAACATTATTATCAGAAAATTTGATCTGTGTAATAGCTGAAATTGATAAAGAGCTAATATTAAAGAAAAGAATGTACTTTCACTAGCTAAATGACATAATATATCATGATATATCATGTGTTCTTATTCACCCGAGTTTGTATTTATCTACTTTTAAGAACTGCTAAGAGCCAGATAATTTTTACTATGTCCTGATACGTAAAACCATAGAACTCAAAGAGTGTGTGCTTTCTTTTTCACATGACTGTATTTGAAAGAAATTTAAGAATTCAGAGTTAAAATACCCGTAAAACCTCTATTTGAACGCCATGGCGCTCTATTTTTCAACCCTTCCGCCGAGGTGGCGCTCAAATAGAGGTGGCGTTCAAATAGAGGTGGCGTTCAAATAGAGGTTTTACGGTAAGTGCAACTAGATTCATTAGGTTTAAATGTATTGTAGAGTTTTCTCTAGCAAATAAATGAAACTTAAAATATCTATCTATACATATAGATATCTATAATATAGATATTCACAATGTCATCCTATACATATTCATAAAGTCCTCTAAATTCAGTAGAATTTTTGAAATTATTTCTCCTCAAGGTATTGTTATCATTTTCACAAAATCGTATACCTGTATCTTCCACATGCCCTAAAATTAATGATGTACTGTATATTATTTGAAAAAAATCCTGCTGTTCCATGGGAGGGAATCTTCTAATTATTTCAGAAAGAAGATCATCTTTAACTGCAAGCACCCTTCCTTTTTGTCTGTTTTCAATGGCAAAAGACTCCACACTGAACAATTATTTAACTTCAACTAAAATCACAGGGATATATTCCAGAATAGAGTGACTGAGGATAACAGTTTGTACAATTTCAGAAATCTGAAACACTGTACTTAAGATTTGAGAAATTATCTGACAAATCACATTCCAGTCCTACCAGAAAGCCAACAACCTGGTGAGTCAGTTACCTTGTGTGCACTTCATGAGAAGTAACAACCAGATTAGTTGTCTAGAGAGATCACAATTTTGTTCATAAAAAAGTTTTATTGGTAAAAAATAAATAGATTTATCGCTTACATTATGTAGAATTTTCTATTATTCATACAGATAAAAAAATATATTCAGAATTTTGTTCATCACAGCAAAACCATCCATCTTATAATACCATTATGATAAAAGATTTAGGTTAACCAGAGTAATATAACTTATTAG
>JAOYMU010000263.1:43124256-43138430 GCA_025802295.1 Psammodynastes pulverulentus | reverse complement strand
CCGCCCCGAGTCCTGCGTGGAGATGGGGCGGGATAGAAATCCGATAAATAATAATAATGTCATACATTTTTCTTTAATCTTACAGAAAATACCTTAAAGAAGCAATGGACTAGTTCCATGACCCTAATTACTAGATCAGGTTATAGAAACAAACTGAGACATTTTACAGAATTTCAGACTTTAAATAATCTATAATAAAACTGTAGCATTTGTGACAACATATTAAAGAGAAAATGACAAAAATAACTAATTTTATGGCTACATGAACATTGTTTAATTCCATATAATTGCAAGGTTGAATGACCAATGTATCCATTCGTTCATTCATTTTTTAGCTCAAAATGGTGTACATAGTACTTCATCCTACATTTTTTTTTCTCCAAGAAACAACCTTAGAAATTAGGCTGGCCAGAGTGAGTGCTTGGCACAAAATCATCCAGTGACTGCCCTCGGCAGAGGATATTTGAACCAAGTCGCCCTAGTCCTAGCCCAATATCTGAACTCCTGTAAAACACTAGGATTGAAGACACTGATTGATCACTTTGCTTTAAGATAAACTAATAAGTGGATTCTTATTTTCTACCACTTGGAATCTGCTCATTCCGTAAGTGCCAGATAGGAGGATGTGTTACGTTTTTCTATATACACCCAGGATCTGAGTGGAGAGTTACTAGATGGCCTTCTTGGCTGTAGACTCTTCATTCTAGAGCCCATATTGCTCTAGGGTCCTGTAGCTTAGAAATGATTGATTCCACTTTCCACTTTTGCCAAGTGAACACTCCCCTCTAGCCTGCCCTCTTAAAGTCAGAATGCCCCCAAATCTTGCTAATAGGAAGGCAATAAAAATTGTGATTTTCTACTGGACCTTAATAATATGGGCCTTAATAATGTTTTAATTGCTGTATTTTGCAACTGTAAATTGTATAAAATCTAAATAGTAGATGGCATACTGGTATAAATATATAAATACCAATATAATAAACTTCTAGGAGTGTGAACATTTCACAGAATACCCCAGTTTTGAGTACAAAACAGGCCATCCTGCATTTTGAAAGTGTTTCAGAGTTTAAATATCTTTCTTTCAAATTTGACACATCCCCAGAATGCTTGATCCATCCCATTTCATACTTGAAACTGGATGTTTCACAAAAAAGCATGCACAAAACATTTAGAAATAGAACATTTCTATTTCTATTTTGTTTTATGTTACTTTCTTTGTATCTTTATTTTTAAACACGTCTCTCCCTTGACTGCCTTGCCTTATAGAGAAAAATATTTTTTCTAAACTCTATAGCTATTACAGATACTCATGCAAACACTGCAATATAACCAGATTAAAAATCTGCCATTCTCCAAATATGAATTTTAGTTCCACAATCCCATTATATCTTCCCGCTGAGTAGAATGCACAATTCTACATTATTTCCATTTTTAGGTTCCAATAAATTAGTTTAAAAGTTTCAAAATAATTTACACTTAATTTATTTTATCAGTAACAAAGTCCGATCAACTAAATTTGAATTCAATTTCAAATTCCATAAAGTCACAGCTATTCCCGAGATAGAATGAGGCTTAAGAAGATAGGAAAAAGCAGTTTGTTATGAAAGAAAAGTTCTACTCTGTAAGTATCCCAAAGGACTGCAAAGTATTTTAATAGTAATGATTAATGATTCATTATACTTCTAGTATTGCTGCTTACTCTTTGATACAAGTATCAAACTTATATAATTTACATAAATCAAGTTACAATTCAAGTTATCACCAAAATGCCAATGGAACAAAAGGCAATTATTTTGTTAGGGTATATAATTACTGATCCTCCCCAAATTTTTCAAAGATAATATATGCAAAAATTTTGGAAGAAACAGACTACGGTAAGCATTATAGCAACGTTAAAAGAGAGCAAAGTTATAAGCACTTTAGTAATTTGGATTAAAAAAACTTGAAGTATTTAAAATAAATACATTTCTGGCAGACTTATTTCGTCACAATAATAATTTTAGACAGGGTTTAGTAACAATCTCAAGGTAACCAGAAATACTGTTTCTACAATGCAAGGAACAGTTTCCAGAACAAGACCGCTGATATTCACGAATCATATAACTTGTAGCATAACATTAATGTTATGCAGTAATTTGAAACAGGCTCTCCAACACTTGAGCTGGTTAGATGTATACACCACCACTTGAAGAAATATGTTTTATGTAAAAATTGCAATTTAGTAAAAAGCTTAATGTTTTTATTATAAGAAATACCATTGCACTCTAAATAAATAGCAGTTAGTACAATACTTTTGATTCAGTTGCACAAAACCTGAAATACATAGGAAGCATTTGTGTACCTTAAAATATACATATCTTTTCCCAGGACTGCACAGCAGCTGTGCAATCTTACAAAAAGATGCCCCAACTTTATGGAGTTGTAGATTGCAAGATTTTGCACCCAAGTACTCCAAAAGACCTTTTAAAAATTGAGTATCCCAGCACTACACAATAAAAATAAATAATGATTTCGTACTTTCAATTTATAATCCACACAATTTAAGCTCCCTAATTTGTTTGCTAATGGATTTTCTTTAATTTTTTTTAGACCTGGCATGGCATAATGTTTCCCCAACTAAGTCTTAACTGCTTAATAATAGATTTTCCGATCTATAAAAGGCAGTGCATGTTCACGCAACTTCGTTTTAAGTCAGAGTAGAATAAGCAAGGAATGCTTTAGTGCCGTTTGAAGAATAGCACTTAATCTCTGCTGACTTCTTATCATAACAAAGTTCTATTAAGGAATGATTTCTCATATATTATGCTGACTTCCCATAATCCTAGGAATTAGCTATTTTAAGAGAGGTTTTCAAAAACATCCAGTAGTCTCTGACTGAAGCCTTCTCACTAACATAAAGCATCTCTAGATATATAGTATGACCCAACCTTTTCCACAAGCTACTCTAGAGAGAATATGCTATGCAAACATACTCTGTGACAACTGCTTCTGGATAGAATAATACCTTTTAGACAATACTGAATGCTTTTAAAACTTTCCCTAAATTCTGCATCACAAGATTAAACATCTGAATTCAATTCATAGGCGTAATTTGAATTATCTACCAAACAAATTTGATACCAGGATAAATACCACTGCTTCTACTCTTTCATCCCTGATCCATTTTTACCACGGAATTCCTGCAGCAATTTTTATTTTATTAAACAAAAAAATCCAGCTTGGTCTTACCTCATCCCACTCGGAAGCAAAGGAAGGTGATTTCTCCAGCCTTTTTTTCCCAGTGCTACAATTGGAAAGGGATTCACTTCTGCTCCCCATAGTATCGTCCTCTGTTGGCGAGGTGGTCAAAAGGTCAGAATCCGATTTTGATAAGCTACGGCTAAGTTTGAGGTCTGCTTTGGACTTGCTTCCTGGATGAACTCTTCCCACAACACTGCTCTTGTCTCCATCCTCAGCACTACCAGGGTGCTGTGGCAAATGAGGATGTGCCAAAGTTCCAGAATCCAACTTGTCACGGATATGGCGTATGGCTGAATAGACCACTTTATTTTGGTCTGCAGGACTAGATTGTACCGATCCAGAAGCCTCAACGTTTTCCAGCTGCATAGCAGTTCCCTCTGTACTTCCTTTGCCCACAGCAGTAATGAGTCTCAAAGGGTCCTCACTTATGTCACACACCGGAGAAGAACCATGCAGAAGACCTGAGAATTGATCCAGTACCTGGGCATCTTGGACATCTGCTTGGCTGTGGCTTCTGTTGAACCTTTTTTGGTCTTCAAAAGGGTACGAAAGCCCACCAAAATAAAACCCAACACATAAAGATCAAGAGAAACAGGATTTTAGCTTTTCTCCCTCAGAGAGAGAGAGAGAGAAAGAAAGAAAAGAAGAAAGAACAGCATTGTTCAGAGTACTCAGATTTTACCCAAAGTTGGAGCATTTATGAAATTCTAAACAGTGGCCTGATTTATGCAATCTGGCAGCCCACTCTGTTTCATTTTATTCCTGTTAACACTAACAATCAGCCCTTGCTATATAAGGTTTGGAGAAGTGCTAACTATACCCAGCAAAGGGGGGAGGGGAGAGACTGAGTCTCCTGGAACATATTTCCATAAAGGCCAAAGTGTTATTTAGAGCAACACTCCCTATTCCTTGGCACAGATTGCTGGGTGGGGAAAGATGAGCTGCAAACAACCTGCATATATGAACTAATTCCCCCCTCCACCCGACAGCTGTTTCCTTCCCTGGTGACTTGAACTCACCTCCTTTTGCAACAGCAATAATTCCTTTAAAGCCTTACTTCGCGTTAACTAATTTCACTACATATAATGGTCTCTTCTACTGCTGCAGTGAATTTCAGCTTGCAATATGTATTGCAGCAGAGAAGTAACATTATAACTAGACTCATGCTTTAATATATTGTATCAAAAATCAGAACCTGATTAAAGCATGAATAATTCACTGGTGTAAATTATGTAAAAGCTTATATAGCAAGGAGCCAGTCTGAACAACGATTATTAATGCGTTGCCCAATATTTAATATTGATAAAAGTTATGCAACCTAGGTTCTTCATAATGGTTCCTTACTCATTGGAGAATATCTGAGAAACAGAAAGTGAAGGCTTTTTTCATGGTATTTATCTTAGATTGGACATACAAAACTTAGATATGAAAGGTATTAACTTCAAATCCAAAATTACCGTGGAATGCTCTATTTGGCCAAAGTTATGTTACGTTTTGCAATGATTCAATAGTGCTTCATCATTCCTAAATCAAATCAGAAAGTACTTATCTCTGATTCAATTGGAGCCTTTGTTGATTAATTGGTACGAAGAAATCAGAACAAATCAGGAAAGATTCTTTCAATGAGACAACTTATATAGTCATTTCTAAGGTTTTTTTGCTTCTATTTAACATGATATATATCCCACAAAGTTTTCACAAGGGTAAATCATTATTCTTTTCTAAAATATTAAGCTATGGCTGATATCAACTTAATAACCTTAAGCTTATTTGCTTTATGTATTGAATTTTTTTCTATAGGGGATATTCTACAGGAGATTTGACAAAATTGTGCTTATTGGCAGCTATTACTCTGAGCTTAAAAATTACTCCACATCTAAGAAAATACTTTTTATAAAATCACTTATGGCAGAGATACAAAGTATTTTAAGCATGTGTGCCAGAAATGTTTTTGCGTTTATTTTCTTACTCAAAATCATGAAGAACAAGATATTTTTGGGGGTCTGAGAGCATTTTATAGAACAAAATTACACGCGGACCAGATTTACATTAAGATTCTTATCTTGATATGTGTGTAGCAGAGGAAATGGATCAGTCTAAGTTACCTTTCACTGTCAAATCTTTCCTATCAACGTGTAAACGACAAGTCTCCAGAGGAAGTATAGTGTCTAAGAGTCTTGTCTGCTTTCATAGATTTGTTATGATAATATATTAATAGCAACGTATATAAAAAAGATGAATAAAATGCCTCTACACTTTACTGTTTGCACAAAATGCTCAATATGGCATCTATAAACAGTGTTAACATTTCGCAACACTGCTATCTGAGGGAGGAAAAGCAGCTGACAGTCTGTATCACACACTGAAACTTTTCATTCTTCCAAAGGCAGCTATGAAGCCCAACAAAGCTGTCACTGTTGCAATGAAACTGTGGCTGTGTTTCCCATCTCCCGAAAGCAAAACAACAAACAAAAAAATATCTTCCAGCATGAGCAAAGGCCTATAAGAGACGTTTGAAATTTTTCTGTCATGCTAGTTAGATCAAAGTTAGATTCTTGCCTATATTAAAAAACAAATGCCATTTTTTTTCTGTATAGGTTTCAATGAAGTTGGAATGACTCAGATTGATTACCTACCTTTTGGCATGTCAACCAACTGAGATTCAGGACTTGGATATTGTTCAGAATGGCTAGAAGAAAAATCGGAAGAAGCTTGGCAATTTAGTGGCCACTGACCATCCTGAGAAGATAGACCTTTTCGTGACCAAACCTGCAAAAAATCATGTAAAATGTAATTAATTTCAATTACGATTTATTAAAAGTTAACCTTTATAAAAATTATGTAAGTTAAAACATAATTGCATATGCCTCTTCCAAATATTTTCAAATGTTTAGTACAACTGTGACAAATGGCAATATTTAAAGTGCAAAAACCCGATCAGAATTGATATGTTGATCTCAACTGTGGGTTCTCAAATATTTTGGTACAATTATAGTCATTCCTCTGCACTGACCATGTTAGCCAGAGATCATGGGAAATTGCTAGTTTTTAAACAAGGTTAGGAAAAAAAGAAACTACTTTCATGAAATATTGAACCCTTATAATCTCTGAGAAGGCCTACTTCGTTTTGAAATCAGGTACTGATTGTATCAGAATTGTTAACAGAATACAAAAATATAAATGTCAGACACCATTTCTGAATTTGAATCGATAGATAGGAAAATTCTATTACCTATAATATTTGTTGAATCAAATTCTTGGTGGCAACAACTAATTCCACTTTACTATAACTGTATCATAAAAATATTTGATAAATACATTTAAAATCATTCTATTTTTAAAAAAGGACAAAGAATAATTAAATATCTATATGACTTCTGAATTTTTTTCCTTAGATATAAACCAAAAGCAATCAATGATTTTAGCTATATACTACTTCAACCAGAAAGTCTAGATCAAACCTGCAAAACATTTGGCCCATGGCCTGCATACAGTCCATCAAATAGCCTTTTGTGG
Source organism: Psammodynastes pulverulentus (assembly GCA_025802295.1). NCBI lineage: Eukaryota > Metazoa > Chordata > Lepidosauria > Squamata > Psammodynastidae > Psammodynastes > Psammodynastes pulverulentus. The sequence goes on along the minus strand of JAOYMU010000263.1, from coordinate 43,131,674 downwards.
CCTCTGGCATTTTTCAGAAACTCAAATTCATTGCCACCAAACATAACCACTGTTACCACTTCATAAGTCACTGAGGCTTCCAGCTATAGCACTGCCACTGCTCTGCTAGCCACAAGGCAAGGAGACCTGTAGTCAAAGGTAGTCTTTGCAGCCACAATTATTTTTAATTTTTTGATGTAGTCTTTTCCCTTCTATAAATTGTGCAGGCCTGGTCTAGATACTTACTTCAGTTGGTATTTGTTTCATCATCATCATTATCATATCATATCAATAGGGCTTGGACTACTAAAAGACCTCCAAGGTCCTTCTAACTCTGTTATTCTATTATGTTATCATATCTAAACATCTGGCTGACTGTGTGACCTATTAAATTTATATGCTGCCCAACTCTCAATGATTCTGGACAGTTTATAATTAAGAATATAAATCAATACAAAAAACAAGTCTTCCGTCCCCCACACAAAAAAATAAGACAGAACAATAATGGCTGAACAAACCGAGAGAGGAACAAAAAGAGAAGAAACATCAGTCATTTTGCTAATTATGTAGGCTTACATAGAACTTAAACATACACTGTAAATGCATAAAAATGAAGCTTATTTCCTCGGTAGCACAGCACCTCTCTATGAATAAACCATATGCCCCAAATGCTGCTAAGATACTCTCACAGCACATAATCTTCTGACTCACTGTATAAATGTTCAATTTTTCTTAATTAGAATTTTCCTTTTATCATTTTTGCTGTTATTTAGCATTAAACAATTTCAGTTTTGTTTCAATGTTTGCTATAAAATGTAAAAAATGAAAACAAAAACCTTGATAGATCTCAGTAGGATTTTGCAAAAATGTTTTAAATTTGAACCATGCTGCTTCTGAACTGTCTGGAGTTGAAAATACCCTGTTTCAACAGCAAACAGCTGTCTCAAATTCAAAGCAGGATGTTTTGACTATTTTGGAGGTGCCTTGAACTTGAAACTTCTGATAAATATTTGCATTGTCTGATAGTTTTTAAATGCTACAGCTTAAAATGTTTTCACTCATATAAGACATTTATCTGTTGCATTGTATATATGTGCATTGTTGCATGCAATAGTGTCAAATAGTGTCAAGTCCACTTTTACTATGACAGTCCTCAGCAGAACAGAGTTTTCTTCTCCACATACTTCTCAAATTCACTCTAGAAGCCAAGTCCTTCCATAGCAGACTTAAGGAGTGACAGAGGAAGGAGAAGAAGAGAAAGTTCCTAGGTATGAGTGAACATCTATTGGCATATTGGATATAATCTATACTAATATTATATCTGACTTACCTGTGGCTGGAAATTGCAGGTAGCACCTAAAGATGATTCACCTAAGAATTTTAAAATAAAAATATTTTTAATATTTGCAATACAAATATTAAAGACATTAAATGTCTTTAGCTAATTACTTGTTAAAAGCAAGAGATGCTACAGAATCCTCATAATTAAAGGAACTGGCTTGCATGATGGGTGTCTTCAGAACTGTGTATCCAATCTTTAAGGAAGAATTATCACCTTGGAACTTGAGACAAGATGCACTCTAGATACCCAGGCAAGCAATGCTGAACTGTGGAATTTCAGTTTCTATGTTGAAATCAGAAACACTACTGCTGATGTATGTAGAGGTCCATTATTTTTACTGCAGCCCTGTGCTTCTGGACCTCACTTGGGCTGTCATGATTTATTCTCATTCACACTTCAAATAGGAAATTTTTAGTCTTGACCATGACTTCATAGTTCAATCCAGACGATATGAAATTTATATCTCCTTAAAGATGCCCCCGATGGCCGTAATACTTGTACCATACCTAGAAATATTGATTTGCTGTTTAGTTCTTTTCCTTCTGAAAGATCATTTTCCTATCATCTTTTGAGATATAAAGCACTGGAGACAGTTCTTTCTCACCTAAAAAGTGCCAGTACTTCACCAGCCATTCTCAGTAGCTGGAAATGTACAGAATTAAAGCTCTGGAGTAATAAAAACTTCATTCATGATTCATGCTTCTACTATTCCTTATCCACGAGTGCAGAATGCACTTTTCCATAGGACCAGTATTGAAAATGTCTTTCCATAGTGCCAGGATTAAAAAAGAAAAGGAGCTATGATATATCAAAAATATTAACAATCTTTGACTTGATAAAACATGTTCAGAGGCCAAAGAATAATGCATAGAAATGAACACAGTAGCTATATCATGTTTGAACAGTACTGAAAACAAGACCTTAAAGCAGCTGTGCCTGCTTCTCAATCAGAAGGCTGAAAGTTCTAGCATCAAGAAAACATAACCTGCTAGTACTGAAAAAATGCTACTTCCTGCTCTGAACTCTACATTGGATGACTGTGTTGGTGAGCCTTCCTGGCATGTGGAAGCAGCAGCACCAGATTTATATCTCCAAAGAAAATATGGCTACCTACAATTGAATCCCAGAAGGTGGTGGGAGTATCAGTAATGGCCATTCATTGGAGTCAGAAAGCCAAAGGTGAGACTCTACCATCTACTGCAAAACTGGGGCAATGCCTCTACCATATTACTCAAAATGTGGAGTGTGACTCTTCCTGTATGGAGGGCCATCACAGAGTGCCTTTTTCTCAAATCATTTCCAAGTAGGCTTACTAGTAGAGTGCAATAGTAAACTGAATGCAAAAACAACACAGTGTTTCAGAGCCCTGTGTGAAGCCTGAGTATTCTTTCTGCCTTTTTAATGCTTGCCTTTCAAAAGGAGGTTAATCATGTCTGGAGGGCATTATGAGCAAAGTATTGAACATCTGACCTGTCACTCATTTTGCAGCTTACTTTGCAAAGAGAATTACAATGCAGAGAATAGAGGATGGAGGATAGGTTATAGTTAGGAACTTATTATAAAATCTTATTATAACTAATATAATATTACAGTTAATGAATAATATGCATTTAGGAGCAGCAAGCTGCAAGGGCAAGAAGGATTGTGACTATTACCTCAGTGTGCTTGCACTGGGGAAGAGAAAGCGTTAACCAAATAATTTAATCCCTGCCAATTTATAAATCACAGCATTTTAAGAGTAGGTACAAGAGTCTGGAACTGAGGAAGAACCTCCACACTAAAACAAGCTGGTGAGGACACTATTTCTCTGAAATAATGTGACTGCAAAGCAGTTAACTTTCTCTAATCTTGTCCTTGTCTTGTATTAATTTGAATGATCTCTTACTGGTGATGTATAATTCTCAGCACTGATAATTTTTCTACTAGATCAGAGAAATCAGCATGGCAGCCGTGTTAGAATTATGGCCACAGAATTTTCAATTTGTCCTGAACTTCTGAGTTGAGAATAAGATAAGAAGAATTAAGATTATCCTGTATATTGGCTTTGTCCTTTTGTTGCTGTTGTTCATTTGGACTCAATGATATCTCTAAGATAGGACTCAGAGCTCAAAACTGATCCATGATCTTTTGGTCAATGGAACCTGGGTTTATCGTGGGACAGCCACTATACTATAGGTTCCCCTTTTTTCTTTCAGGTCTCCTCCATAATAAATGCTTTTCCTTAGTTCCTAAAGAAGTTGTTGTTCCAAACCTTATATTTATAAATGGAGAAAATATGGAATGAATCAGGTCTTTGACACTGCTTAATTGCTTTCTTAAGAGGCTTGTTCCCAAATTGAAGCCTAAAATCAGGACAATCTGTTCTTTGCTGTTCAGTGAAAGTCCGAGAATGGGAACAAATGTCTATGATTACAACCCTCCACAACCCGCCATATGCACAGGAAGTGACAGATCTGATGGAGATTGTCTACTGCTGCAATGCATATACATATGAAATGGCGCCTTCAGTGTCAAGCACTTCTGCTGCAGGCATCAATAGCAAGAACTCTTTAGAAGTCAGCACTACAGCAGGAAAAGTGAGGAAATAGGAGGAGCCACAAATAGTTTTGGCAGTCATGTTTCTTAAGGTATGTATTTTAAACATTATAAGCCATGGAGAGATTTTTTTGGAGTTCTGTGGCCTCAAAATTTAATAAATTAAATCAGATAATTTATACGTTGCATGGGCTAGGACTCCAATGGAAAAAAATCTTAACTTCCTATAGTATTTCAAAGAAGCAGTGCATGATGTGAATTCTTATTTATAGGGACCATGATAAAGAAGTGCTGGGAGTACTACAGTCTGAAAACCATTCTCAGATGACAAAACTGCTGAGGTTTCTGAAGATGCCACAGTTACTAGGCCAAGAATAATTAGCACTAATATTTTTTGAGGACCTGAGATCAGAGGGTTGTAAGTTGCTAAGAACAACATGCTGGGAGATGTTCTTAAAAACTGGCAGTACTGATTTAGCAGTAACTCAAGATGCAGTGGTAAATGCAGGTAGGAAAAACCGGTAGTCGGTTTGATGAATTTTTGCAAACAAAGGCAGTTCTTGATACTATGACACTCTTCAAAGCACGTTAGACAGAAAGAATATATTTTAGGCAAATTGAGCGCTTGCAAAATGGGACTTGTGCAGCCCACGATCTACTTGGGAAAGTGTAAGCTAATTTCTAAATTACTTTCTTCACCCAACTTTTTGGGAATAGAATTTTCCTTGAAATGAGAAATGCAGATGAGGAAGACACATGGAGAAAAAACAGAAACCCAGGAGTTTGTCTTCAACTAAACCAATGAATTTGGAGAAGGATCAGAGGTTGTTGCTTTTTCTGTGGTAGTGTAAAAGAAACTATGAGAAAGGTGAAAAATTATACTTAGGAACATGCACACCGGAGAGAGCACTTCCTGTTAAAAAAAAACTTCCTAAGTTCAAAGAGTTTCAATTGATGACTGTAAAAATGTGCATAATAATTAATATCTGTGATGCATTGAGATTCTAAAAAGACCTTTTAGTTGTCAAACAGGCATCTCAAAACAGTAAATTTTAGCTATAATTTAGAACTAAGCTCCAGAAAATAAAATATTGTAATTATGGGAGAGATTGAAGAATCATGAGAATTGAAGCCTTGCTATAACTCATTTTTACAATATTAAAGTATGATTCAAAATTAGATGGGAATCCCCCAAATTTGATTATTTTCTCCTATTGTTCACATAACGCTCTTTTTAATGAATGAGGATGTATGATTCCGAAGTCATGCTATTTTTATGAAGCAAATAAAAAATGTTCTGTTTAAGAGAGTAGTTTAATTCTTATTATTTAGTATTGAAATTGCTTATGGAAGTCATATACTTATGAACTAAATAAAGACGTTAGAAAAGCTATACAACTATTGAGTTTCTCCTGGAGAAAATATTAAACTAAGTAGGCTACTGAAGAAATATTGTACAAATCCATTGAAATCAACTATTACAATAGAGAAAATTGGCATGACTTAATAATTTTCATATTAAAATTTTTTTTAAAAAATATTATGCCTAATATCTATACCTGACAATACAATGGGACTAATTTCAAGTCAAAATGCACAAAATCTAATGTGCTACCTTTTCAACAGCAATAGCTCTCATTATAAATTCTACCTTTATCAGAATATTGAGAAACCATTAGTGTGTATAAGAGGAATAGAAACAATCAACCATTTTTCTGTTACAGTATGAATTCATGCTTGGAAAATGAACATAAGAAATATCCTCAAATCAGCCTTTAAAATAATATTTGCAAAGAACTAAAATAGTTTTACAAACAAAACACATTAGCTGGCTCTTACAGATGTGAAAATTCAGTAATATGAAAGGACAATGGACACTTTACCTAGGTCAGTAAGAGACACATTTGAATGAATTTGCTAGGAACTATGCAAAATGAAGAGAGCAAAGTGTATATGCATGAGCACACAAATTGGGAGGGCAAGGAGGAATTTCCAAAATAGTTGAGGTGTCTTGCAAAATACCATGGCTACATTAACCATAGACTTTGTTTGGTTTTCTACAGTAAACATACAACCAAAGTTTGAGTCATTTTCTGATACCACGAAGCTACCGAAGCAAAAATATTTTAATCAGTTTTATGAAAAGAAATTGCTAGGTGGGCACACAAAACAAGTCAATCTCTCTAACTTAAAAGAAAAGCTGGAACTGTTTCAGTTTCTCACCTTCTGGCCAAAATTAGTTTTGGGAATAGCTAGTTATGTACAATTTGCAATAACAGTCTTTACCTTTTGTTTTTTTATCTACTGTAACATGTTTCTTTGTTTCTGCTGTTAGCAAGAGTTCATAAGGATGTTCTTCTTCTTCATCAGCTGTGCTCCCTCTACTTTTTCTCTTGGCGACCAATCCCTAATCAGACACAGCCATCAATTAATAATAATAATTCCATCTCTTTTTATTAATTAATAAAACAATTTGTTTCATTGTGAAAAAAAGCACTTTTTCTCAAAAGGAAAATTTTCTTGCAAATAAAAAATGAAGAACAATGTAAGAAGCACATATTTACATATCAACTGAAAAGTCTCCACTTTATAGAGTAATACTAGATATGTACAGAGTATCCACACATATCGATTGAAAATACTCTAAAGGACTGCCAGATGCAAACCAGACCATGGCATAAAATCCTGTCCAAAGCCTGCTGATATGGCAGTTAAAAATAATACATATTTTTTTATAAGTGTCACATTACCCTCTAAATATATTAATGTGTTGACATTCCCTCCACATCATTAACATCAAGGAGGACACATAAGGATGTTTACCATTGAGGATGTATCATGTTTTTTATCTTCATATTCCTCTTCTTCATCAGGGGGTGGTTTTGCTGGAGGTGGCGGACGCTCTCTCTACAATTTTGAAGAAAAATAATCATCAAGGACTCATTTCAAATTCATTTTTGATGCAACCTTAACATATTTACATCAAAATGATGAAACACATGATGTGGCCTCAGGATACAAACTGTGCCTTACTTTCTTAAATGCAATGTCATAATAAAATTTAAAAGTGGAGAGCTTGCATTGAGTACATTTCTTCCTTGGACTTTGTGGACCACACAGATGTCCTAACTATTTGGTATGCAACTTCTCTAATAATAAAATTGGCATAATTATCGTTCAATAAACATTTCACAGACTTGGAAGGCAGTGCTTGATGGAGCAACCACAAAAGCTTTAGAAAAAATATTCCGATGCCATAATGTATCTATACCTACAAAATTCAGAATCGTACACGCAATGGTATTCCCTGTGATACTTTACAGAAGAAAAAAAAAGTTGGACATTGAAGAAGCAGGATAGGAAGAGAATCGGTGCATTTGAATTTAGATGTTGAGTAGACTCCTGAGATTACCACCAACAGCCAAAAAAACCAAAATCAAACAAATCAACCTCAAGTTCTCACTTGAGGGAAAATGGTCAGGCTCAAATTACCGTAAAACCTCTATTTGAACGCCACCTCTATTTGAGCGCCACCTCTATTTGAGCGCCACCTCGGCGGAAG
>JAOYMU010000263.1:43075441-43085980 GCA_025802295.1 Psammodynastes pulverulentus | reverse complement strand
GAGCCAATGACAAGTGCCGTTCCCCTTGCATTATCAATAAAAGGAGGTGAGCCACGCTGCTCTGTGCATTCTCATCACAAGCCTTCTCACCGAGAGAGGGGTTCACCTCCGTTAGAATACTTTGGGGTCTTGCGTATTCTTAACCCCCGAGTTCGCCCACTGTAATGCGGGTATCGAGCCCCAGCCACGCCCGGAAAGAAACCCCGCAAATATATACTGTAGGAAAATTTATATATTGCTAAACTCATAGGACTTTTAGAAAACTTGGAATGGTTTAACATCGCGGGGGGTGGGGGTGTCCCTCTCACTGCCATCTTGGGGATTCAGCTGGTCTCCATACCGAGAATATGATCTGCAACTTGGAGTCTTCCGCGTGCTACAATGTTATGTCATTTTCAGGAAAAATTCTTTTGGAGGACTTCTTCATTAGTAACATGGTCAAAATAGCAAATCTTTAGAATACAGTGAAGGCATCTTTGTTGGAAGACATCAAGTCTCTTGACTCGCTGATGCCTTCCAGATGTCTCTGGCATAAATGGCTATCAGGATCACTATAGAGATTTTATTCATCCTCTAGAAAACAGCTGTTGCTTTTCCAATGTGGTACTTGATGTCCATCTCTGCAACTCCATTTCAGGAGATTACACTATCCAAACAGCTAAACCTTTCTATTTCCTCAAGTTGCTGTAATCCAAGTGTGGTTCCTCATGTCTATGCAGTGGATTTCACATACGTGATCTTTGATTTTCGGCACTTATCCTGAGGCCAATTTTGACTGCTTCTTAATGTAAGACAGTTGTTATTTGTAGTTTCATCTCATCTTCCTCAAGTAAGGAAGATATCTTAATACAGAGGTGTCAAATTCACGTTGTCATGGCAGTGTCACATGACATATTGGGACTTCTCCCCCCCTTTGCTAAACCGGACGTGGGCAGTGCGTGACGCATCTGGCCCATAGGCCGAGAGTTTGACAGCCCTGCCTTAACATATCAAGATGACACTAATTTAGAAAAGGTCACTCTAAGTCATATATCCTTTTCTTTAACAAGAAGTTAATTATTTTATTAATGTCAATGTAGAACATTCACACAACTCTGCAGACTTTGGGAGATACAGACATGCTTTTTAAATAGTTTTAAAAAGAGTTTAGTAAATCTTTAAAATGAACATGTTACGTTTATGTGTAATACTATATTTAAATAATGGGTATCAAATATGTTATCCAGAGGGAAAAACAGTTCCTTTTACATCCTCCATCTCTAATCTACAGGGATGGCCTTAACTGTTGGCCAGCAGGAGACTGTACCCTCTCTCCACCCTACAGATGCTGGGCACTATTGGTATCTGACTCAGGCAGTCAGCAGAGTAACATTAAAAAAGAAAGAAGAACTGTGTTTATGTTAATACTGAGCCAAGCATTCAAAAGGGATGCTTCCTGAGGTATGTTCAGCAGTAGTGAAACATCTCTCTTCAAAGCCCTAAAACAGCTACATCTTGAGAAAGCCCTCAAGTCTACTTTAAGGGCTAATATATGCCTGTGTGTTCAATTGAGAATTACATTTACTTATGCTAACATACTCCCTGAAACAGCTCTTTCAAATATGTATCAGTGCCCTACTATATATTACTTTCTTAGAAAGCTCTGGATTCACTAGATCAGCCTCTATTTTAGTTTTATTATGAAAACATGTTAATCTATATAATTTATCATTGGATTCTTAAAATCTGAGATGTGGCAGAATCACTCAACCAAGCTTTTAATGATGAATCACACTTCTACCAGTAATAGGCCAAGCACAATAATTTTATGAACAAGTGAAGCTATACATAATTCATGTAGCTAAAACAGCAACGTGACTGAAGATTGACAAAATGTCTTGTAGTTTTTTCACAGCTTTCTTCTTCTGGAAAAGAATGAGGAAAATATTTACCTGGTTTTAATTATGTCAGAAAATTAAATTTTGTAGATTAGTCAGATCTTTTTTAAAAAATGTACCGCATTAAAAAGCAGTGTTTTCATTTACATTCTGTTGTTCTACTTCAAAATGTACCAAAACATTTCAGATACTTAGCATTAAAGAAGGGTCTGGTTTAGTTCAATCTGTTCCCTGCTTCCCATCATTTGGGAAAGTATTGTGAAAAAAATGTAACCCTTAATAGAAAATTCCAAATAATAAATTTTCACACAATGATATGAATTTATTAAATACAAAAGTCAACCTGAAGGTATCATTGAAGATAACTGTTGGCCAGCATGATACTATTTTGCTGAATTCAACTGAGATATTTTAAGAGAATGCAAGATCATTTCCCTATTTACAGCTTTATAGTTTTGCAACTGAAATGTACACACTTTTAAAAGAGAAAGGAGAAGTGATATGCTTTTCCAGTCTTGATATGCAGGCATAATTTGGGCAGGAAAACATGTATACAATGTCTCTTTCAAATTCTTATTTAAAAATAATACCCCGGCCAACCCCATAATAAGTTTATTAATGTTGTTTCTGCTTGAAGTAACACCAATAAAATCAAGAATATGAGTATCCAATGTAAAAGATTAGAATATTGTCCAAAAGATGTATAGGGAGTGTGCAAGAGTTGCAGCTAAGACTTTGCAATTCTGCAAGTTCCCCTATTTTTATTTAATCCATAGCATACTTTTAGTTGTGTTGCAATGAAGGAGAGATTGCCTGATACAAAAAAGAAGAAAAATCAACCTAAGCACTAGGTTAGCCTCCTAAAGAAAAAGTTCCGTATTTGAATGTTGCTGAATTGTAATTATGCTCATTTGAAAAGCACAATCCCATCCAGAGCAAACTAAACAAAATACGTGAACAAACAACCACAAACTCATGGACTGGAAATGAGTTTCCGGCTTTTGGCGTTAGCCAATCTATGGCTTTTTCCTGATACCAGTTAAATTATTCCACCACTTAGGTATTTATGATGAGAATGCTAATCTTTTGAATCTCACTTCCATTCTTCCGACGTAGTATTTACTCAGCATGCATTATAGTATGCCAAGTTTCAGTTTAACTGAAAAGAATCCTCTTCATGCTCCTAAATAATGAAACTTTTAGTTCTGAAGTGAGCATTTAGAAAATCCATAAGAGTGACAGTTATTTCAGGTACCTCTCTATGTTGCAAATTCCTAGGTCCTGCATTCTTTACTTATAAGTAAGCTATTATGGTGATCAAGCTCACTTGAAATCTCAATCTCTGTTTTCTTTTTCTGTTGTTTCCATTGCAAATCGAGCATGAAGTAGTAGTGGGAGTAATAAAGAAATCCAGTTTGGTATAGTAAGTAAAGACACCAAGTTAGAAATTAGGAGATTGCAAGTTCTAGGCCTGACAAAATACAAAACCATCTGGGTAACTTTGGACAAGTCACTCTCTTTCACCCCTAGGAAGAAGAAAATGGCAAGCCACGTCTGACAATTTTGCCAAGGAGACAGCCCTTGTTTATATAGTTGCCAGGAGTCAAGACTGATTTGAAGAAACAAATTTAATTCGAATAACTGAAGGAGAGATACATGAATAGTAAAATATTACACGATTATGTGTCATTGATTGATTGATTGATTGATTGATGAAATTTATTTGCTACCCATCTCACATCCACTGACCCTCAGCTTCTAACGACCATATATTTTTTCCATAAAAATATTATACAAAGTAACTAATTATTTCAGTAATATATTATTTTAACAGGGATTAATATTACATACAACAGGCAGGTAAAGGTAACCTCAACTCCTGATGACTCCATCCATGGACATGTATATGTTGTATTCTTGGCAACAGTGTAGCAGTAGTTTGCCCTTGCTTTCTTCTGGGATGTTTTTTCAATGTTCCAGTCCAACCTTAGTGTTAGCAAGGAAAAACCAGTCATACATTCCCATGCAAAGCCTTGGTGTCTGGAATCCTATCTCAACTATAGCAAATGGGTTAAGATTTGTATTTCTTTCTTGGCAATCCTCTTTAGCAATAGCAATATCACTTAGACTTATATACAACTTCATAGTTGCTTTACAGTCCTCTCTAAGCAGTTTACAGTCAGCATATTGCCCCCAACAATCTGGGTCCTCATTTTACTGATCTCGGAAGGATGGATGGCTCAGTCAACCTTGATTGAGCCTGGTGAGATTTGAACTGCTGAAATGGCAGTCGTTGGCAGCAGAATTAGCCTGAAATACTGCATTCTAACCACTGCACCCTCACAGTTCAAGTCATTATTATGAGATAGGCTGCTATATAAATCATATAAAATCTGAGAATGATCACATCTTTATCATCATAAAGGACACAAAGAACATCCTCAAATTCTTTCTTCAATCTGATTAGCGTTTCTATCATTAAGACATTTAAATACACTGGCCACATTTGTAAATTAAAAATCTTTCCTTTCCTCTAGCAATAACTCATATTGAAGAACCAACACACATTCTGGATGCTACTTAATATTTTCCTAAAAGCAATCTGGCCTTTCCAGCAGGTCTATGTTTATAATAGCCCCACTGTGTATTCTGTATAACAGAATAATCCACAGACTCACCAAAGCTTGGTAGGAAATTCAGTAAGTTATAATTTACTGCCAAATTCTCAGACATGACAAATGTTAATTCCTTCTAGAGCATACATTCCAGAAACAGTATTCAAACCATGCTTCCAAACAGAATATGCCCACATGCCATATCACAGGCTCTAGCCAATTCCAACAGACATGCATTTAATTTCAAATGCAAAGATGTTCTCCTAATGAGTCCAATTGTTTACTCACATTAATTGTTTGTAGGACTGGAACTTTTACCATAGGATGATCGGAAACCTGCTTAAGGGTGTTGGGAACCTAGGAAAGTCATAGGTGGAGAAGCATCTATTAAGACCTTCAGATCACTGTCATTTCAGGAAATAAGATTTAGAAATATTAAAGCACAGAATAATCTGGCACTTGTGGGGAATGTCCATACTGTATAAAGTTCAAGCAACATGTACAATTAACTGTACTTCAAATGGTATAGGAAGCAGCTTCTCTGTAACTAGAGTCACAATTTGCTGTGACTGAATAAAGAGTTAAACAGCTCAGTGACAGAGTTCACATACTGCACTTAGCTGTGCCTTACATAAGTCACAAATTGTTGTCTCTGAATATATTGCTATCAACCATGATTTACAAAATGGCTAGGATCATAAAATATATTATGCTAAAAAAAACCTGTATTGTAGTTTAATGCAGTGTATGAACTCAAGTGATATTTGTAATTCAACTGGCAAGCACTGCTTTACAATTACAGAAGGCCAAGACAAGTTGCAATATTTTGCATTCAATCACAAAATTACTAAGTAATATGTAACAAGTCTATAGTGTGAAGAACGTAGATCCAGACACAGTTTAGGCAAATAGCCTAAGCTGATGTTTTTTTCTCTAAAGTTCACTTGGTAAAAGTGATTTTTATTACAGTCAGGTCCCCAAGCCTCCAGATATTTTTTTAGCAATTATTCTTTATATTAGAGTTTATGCATAAAACACAGAATAAAAGTCAAGAACCACAAAGATCCATTTGACACTTGATAAAAAACTACAAGTAGCCAAAAAAAGGTCATTAGACATGAAACTGCATTAGTTGAAAAGCCTTTGTGTCACTTCAACATAGGTAGAGCAACGTGCTCCCGTAAAAGTATACAGAATCTTCAAGGGACACCTGACAGGTATCAAGAGAAACTTTGCCAGCTTTTTTAAATAGGCATAAGAGAAAATTATTTTGTAAAAGTAAAACGATCCTTTGGATAATGAGAAAAAAACAAAACAAAACAGAAGAACAAATACTACAAATATTTGGACGAAAACAAAACAAAGGAACACTACAAAGATTTGGAAACCTTGGCAGCAGTACACAACTCCAGTGCAATTTTGTTTCTACTTTTTTGTACCTGTGAACTTCACATTTCCTATGCTTCCTTCTCTTTGCATACATTTTCATACCTTCTATTCTTTTTCTCAGGCATCTATAAACAAACTATCATCCACAAATAGGGGGGGGGAACCCCACAAGGATGACAGACCTGATCTTCAAATGAAGGTTCAGACGATCAATGGCATACCAAAAATGCCTGTGATGTTCAATTACAAACATGCAAAAGAAGGCAGGAGCAGTCTAAGAGGCTTCACTAATTAACAAAAGGACTCCCTCATAATACACAACAGCCTCAACAAGCTACAAGGTTTCAACACTTTAACAAGCGTCTTCCCAAACCAATGTTCACAGAAATACAAGGCAAAGAAAGCTCTGGCCCCATTAATAGGAAAGCCGAACTCAAAGCCCCTTTCCTTCAGGGAATCCGGAGACCCGAGGACACCCCTGGCTTTCTCCAGCTTCAATTCGCTTCTCCTCCTTGCGCTGGTTTGAGATCTTTTCTCTCCCCCCCCTCGTCCCCAGAAGATCCCATCCCGACGCTGAGCCTAAACACGAGAACGGCCACTAAGCAGCGCAACGCCCGTGAGACTTTTGGGGGCGGAGATTGTACCTATGGTCAATTGCACCGCCGGGCATTCTCAAGTCTCCGGGACACACCCCCAGCTTCCTAAAAGGCAAACAGCTGCCTGACACGGGCTCCCGCAGCCAACCTCGGCAGCGCCACCCCGGCCACTCGCAAGAGCTCCGCAAGCCACACCCCAGGCACCTACCTGAGAAGGCTAGAAAGCGGGTGCCCCCCGCCGCCGCCGCCGCCGCCCCCCGAAGACGCCGAGCCGCCCCCCGAACCGAAGCCCGAGCTAAGCCTCTTGCCCGAAAGCAGCTTCTCCACGGCGGGCAGGTTCCCAGTGCGGGCGGCCTCTAGCAGCTCTTGCTCTTTCCCCATGGCCCGACGCGGGCCGGGAAACCAGCCCCCGATCTTTACTAGTCCTCCTCGGCTACCGCCGCTGCCTCAACCCGGCCGGCGCGTCCTTCCGGGGCGGGGCCAGAAAGTCCACGCCTCCCGGCTGAGCCTCGACAAGCCCCGGTCCGGCTAATGAAGCCGAGATAGGCAGAGTGGTCGGTCGCGCTCTTTGGCGGCTGTCTCTGAACAGCGAGTAGCGCTTGCCAAGATGTGGTAAAACACGGTAAAGGGGGACGGCCGGCGGTTGCAGTTCCGTACGCATTCGCGACATTTTGGGCACTCTAAGGGGGGAAAAGGATCTAGTCGAATAACACAGAAGGACGTTCCTAACAAAAGAACATCATTTTCAAAGGGAAAACAAAGCCAAATCTTCGTCCTTTAAGAATAAGGAGCTGGGAATTTTCAGTGAAGATGTTTAGCTGATGACTGTTCTCAAGTAACTGAGTTCAGCTATGCAAAGTTTGTAGGCAAATACTCAGCGATACAGACGCTAGATATTTCGCTGCATCTGGATATATTGAGAACAACCGAGCAACAGTTTTCGACTTTGCTCACCAAGGTCAGGTAAGTCACAGAACATTTATTAACATATTTTTAGTGCCCACTGAGTCCCATTAGAAGGTAGAGCATTTAATGCAATCTCATGCCCAGAAATTTATGTAGTCCAGATAGCTTAGTTCATTTCTTTGAAATCCAATTTCTAGCAGCAATTCATTGTAGGGAAGAAAAACAAATTGACCAAATGAACTTCAAGCCTATGAGTAGTAAACCAGCAAATCTGGGAGATGAAAAAAGTGGTGTAAAAATTGGAAAATCAGTTGGATAGAGTGAAGGGCAGAACAGACTCAGAATGCCTATTTAAGATTAATAGTCCAGAAATGTCATGCATTACTGAAAACTCAGATCAATATTTAAAAGCCAATCCTTTCAATATTGATTGAATATTAATATTGATAAGGACAAATTTGGGTAGTTGAAATTAGCCTTGAAGATATTGTACTAAAGTGCTATGGTCACTAATGAAGGGAAGGATGAAGGACACAGCAGGAAGATCTGTTGAAAACTTTATTCTTACCCACCTTTTTTTACCAGTAATAGAGATTTGCTATGCTAAAACCAACCTAGTCACACTCAGTCCATACGGTTTCAGTGTTTTATGTGAATGCAGAATATTGGATTAATTTAATTCAGATTAAGTTGGGTAAGTATGACAAACTGACATGTTCATTGGGAAGTTGGGCCTCAGTAAATTATTTACAATGCTTGCGTGTCATCAATACTAAAAAAAATCACCACACTGATTGCATGTAAAACAGTTTTTGCCTGGGCTTAACTTGCTTTCCAATTGCTGTTATTCAAAATGCACATTTGAAATTCACTTCCATTACAAATAGGCTTTAAAAGAAGCATAGCTGAACTGAGAAAACTACTTTAAACATAATTGCAACTTGGGAGAAGAGAAATTTCTTATTGAATTTCACACAATTAGCCCTCACCTCTACAATATCTCTCTCAAAAAGACCTCCAATATAGCAACAAAACTCAATTAAAATCATAAACTACCTAATCATATTAATATCCTTAATACCAAAACAAGACATTACTGCATAACATGGTGGGTTGATACACATAATAAGCTAAGACATAGTGGTTTTTATCACAGCAGCTTTGCAGTCCTTTCCTCCCATTTCAGAATGTGGGATTGAATATGCCCTTAATGCATGCCTAAAACAGAGTCATTTGCTATTGCTGTCTAGACAGCTCCATCAGTCAATACTATAAAAGACTTCTGGTTTTCCCATCTGAAATTACAGTCATGTCCAATGTCCCCCACCACAGGAAAAAATGTATTGATGCAGTGCATTCTGGGCATTCTGCCAATATTTTTTTTTTAAATTGATCACAGGATTATCAATTTTATGAATGTAATGTGCCTGTCACAGTGAAAAATAACGGAAGTATGTATTAACTTTATGAAAAGTTTGCATACATGCTGCTATCTAATGCTCATCCATATTATTGCATCTTGAAATCAGAATCCTAATCTGTATTAATTTGGAAAAAAATCTAAATAGAACCATTTATGAAATTATTTTTTAGAATCATTTACTTATTAGGAGATAAATAATCCTGTGGTAGAAACTCAAGATCAGTTTACCATGTCAATAGCCTTCCCATGATAAGGCTGTGTGAGTGATCAGAAGAGTTGATTAGAAATATGTTCTAGCATTTGCTTTGTTTACCAATGGGAATATCAAAGTTGTTGACATGCAAAGCTACATATTACACCTTTTTTAAATGTTCAAGTTGTAGAAATATTGATTTCTCTTCTAAAACAGATTGATTTCCTCAATCGAAATTTCAAGACAAGTACAGGTAGTCGACTTACAGCTGTTCATTTAATGACCGTTCAAAGTTACAACAGCACTGAAAAAAGTGACTTATGACTATTTTTCACACTTATGACAATTGCAGCATCCCCCTAGTCACGTGATGTACATTTGGATGCTTGACAACTGATTCACATTTATGATGGTTGCTGTGTCCCAAAGTCATTTGATTCCCTTTTGCGACCTTTTGACAAGCAAAGTCAATGGGGAAACCAGATTCACTTAACTGTGTTACTAATTTAAGAAATGCAGTGATTCATGTAACAAATGCAATGAGAAAAGTCATAAAGTGGAACAAACTCACTTAACAAATTTCTCATTTAACAACATAAATGTTGGGCTCTGTTGTGGTTGTGAGGACAACCTGTACACTGTGTTGTCAATCAAACTAAGTCTTTATGTATGTTGGGGGAGGGAGGGTACCATGCAAATTCTCTGGACCTTTGGGTTACTTTCCTGAATAGTGGAAATATAGAGTTACATTGCAGGATAACTGTCTTCTCGGAGATCAGCATTGTAATATTTAAATCCCACAAAAGAATAAGAAGTAGGCTGCAAAAAGATGTCTGATCTTCTTGTAGCCATAGCCAAATAACAATGGTGATACAGTGCCTAGCAACCAGACAGGATGGAGTGATTTCATAGCAGACCTGCCAGGTTGAAGCTAAACTTGGCCATATCAAGACAAAGTTCCTCTTCCAGGCAGTCTTCATTGTCAAGATAAGAAAGAAAATACTGTACTTTCACACTGGAATATGTAAACCTGACTTCAGGCTGCTTCAGCAGTGGGTCAGCAGTTAGATGGAGCTGACATTTTGAGGACACGTCCTCTATAGTTAGACATGTTCGTGCCAGAACAAGCAGGATGTGTGCATTAGCCCAATGTGTCATGCTTAGTTTTAGCTTAGCCATTGTGGTTTGTCAGAGTTGTGCAGACACAGAATGGTATGTATTGATAAGAATATATATATATATATATTTTTCTCCCTAGCAGTAATAAAGTTTTAAGCAACCTCTATTTGCATCAATGAATATTATTTTAAAGTCTTATATTTGGAAAGCTTGGGCTGAAAAAAGAAAAGCAATCTAGGATGAGAAGATTAAGGAACCCCTAAGTCAGTGATGGCGAACCTTTTTCTTGTGGCCTGCCGAAAGCGTGTGCACGCGCTGGCATCCACAATGCAATGTGCCCTGCCCCCTGCGCATGCGTGCGCAATCCCCCTGCCCCACCCCTTACCTGCACTGCGCATGCGCGCGCCTCCCAGCTGATTTT
>JAOYMU010000263.1:43025325-43045748 GCA_025802295.1 Psammodynastes pulverulentus | reverse complement strand
ATATGCTGGCTGGGTATTCTGGGAGTTGAAGTCCACATACCTTAAAATGACTAAGGTTGGGAAACACTGGTATAGATAGAAGGTTGGCTGTGTAAATTTTGTGTCAAGATAGTGGACTTTCAGCAGCACAATTTCAGGTAGTTTTCCAAGACTGATGAGAGTTAAGGTTGAAAATGGCATCAAGTTTCCCTATAGGAGCCTCCTTTACTCATTGTCACCCTTAACTTGCCAGTGCCAAATATGTGCTCTCCCAAAATTCAGTGATCTTTATAATTAATTCAATCTTTCCCAGCAATATTACATTGTTATAAGAGAGCCCCTACGGTTTTCTAGAAGTTCTCCCTCTGGTACAGAGGCTGAATTGTGGCCTTTGACCTTTCAGAAGCTATCCTTCTCTGCACTAAAAGAAATAAAATGACAGTGAGCTTACTTAACTGGAAATACTGAATACAGTATTTTGTTTAGGAAATAGAAA
This sequence comes from Psammodynastes pulverulentus, assembly GCA_025802295.1. NCBI lineage: Eukaryota > Metazoa > Chordata > Lepidosauria > Squamata > Psammodynastidae > Psammodynastes > Psammodynastes pulverulentus. Next base: position 43,045,273 of record JAOYMU010000263.1, on the reverse strand, counting down.
CTTCTGTAACTTGCATGTCACTTGTATAAGCAAACCATTCAGTGTTTACATTTGGACAAATCCTTTGTTTTTTCTTTCATAACTAAAAACATTCTTCCCAGTTATTTGACTTCTTCCTATTTTTTTGACAGTCCTGCAAAATGTTAATTGGTCTACCAATAATACAGATTTAAAGAGTCAAATGTTTGGGCCTCATAATTATTGAGCATCTTTTTATGTATATGTGTGTATGTATACATATATGCATGCATAAGTGTGGGTGTCTATATGCATATACATAACACACACACACACACACACACACACACACACATATGTTTTCATAGATTTTCACGGGTATAGGTTTGCAAGTCTTTGTGCGAGCAAAGCACGATCAGAGCTGCTGTCTCTCTATAAATACTGGTGGGGAGGTAATGGACTGGGTGGTAACATCCCGAGATCCAGTACCTTGGCATCCTGAGTGCTCGTTAGTCCTTTGTTCTGTAATGACTTGGGTAATGGGCTGTGTGGCAACGCCCTGTGCTCTAGTACTGTGGCCTCCTGAGTGCTCATTAGTCTTTTGTGCTTTAATGACCTGGGTAATGGGCTGTTTGGTAACATCCTGAGTGCTAGTATTATGACATCCTGAGTCCTGTGCTGCATCATACTGGGTATTTGGCTGTGTTGTGGCATCCTGAGTTTTAGTGTTGCAACCTCCTGGGTTTTGCGATGCAGTGTCATGGGTGGATAGCTGTGCCACCACACCACGGGCCCTGGTTTGGCTCCGGGTTTGAGGTCTGGCCCTGTGTTCATGGCGTGTGTCAGTTTGCTTCGTGTGGGGGTCAGAGAAGGGTGTAACAGCTGGGGATGTAGTCGCAATCAGCTTTCTGGATGTCGTTGCATTTCGTCCATGGGATGGGTCTGGGTTTGACCCTGGTGAAGGTGGGTAGTGGTGTCATGTGTTATCTTGGGTTCGGTGTCAATTTTCGTGGCTGGGATTCGTTTGTTGCCTACGACTAGTTTCCAGATGTCTGGTAGGCGGGAGGTATCATCATGTTTGTTCATGTTGTGGGGGTGTTTCTCTATTTCGATGGCTTCCCTTATTATTCTTTTCTTGTAGTGTTCAGTTTTGGAGATTAATTTGGTTCCTTCAAAATCAATTTAATGTCCTGTTGTTTTAAGGTGTTGGAAAAGGGAGCAAGTTTTTCTTCTTTTCTGACTGTGTTCTTGAGAATACACCAAGACTTGCATACCTATACCCATGAAAATCTATGAGTGTGTGTGTGTGTGTGTGTGTGTGTGTGTGTGTGTGTACATACATATGTATTATGACAGTGATACTATTTGCACTTTTACACTTAAGTATATGCAATCTAGGACATAAAAGTAAAGATCTTAAAAGAAAAAAACCATCAGACATTGCAATGTTTGAAGTGCTATTATACAGTATCAGAAATAAGTAAGCAGATATTTACGATTTGGCTCTGAAAGGAAGAAAATTAAGAAATCGACTTAAGCTTTTACAAATCTTACTGGATGAAATCATATTTATAGAAGATGACAATGATCCCTTGTGCTGATATAGCTCACCATCTCCCACCAATGGCACTAGATGGGATCATGGGGTTTGCAGTTTAGTGCAGAGGATAAATAATTATATATTCTTAAATATGATTCTCAAATGCATATTAGGCAAAAAAGTCAAACTAAAACTTCTCTGCAGGGGAAGAAGATAGATAATAAAACTCGGTTATTGTCTTTTTCTTAGTGTGGAGAGAAGCCCAGTGACCATTATAATTTTGCATGCCAATAAAATGTGCTTTGTTACATCTTCAAATGCTTTGATTTTTTTTATTTAAGTGGCATTTTTTTACATCAATAGTAACGTGCCATAAGCTAGTCATTACATTACGTGTGATGCTCACTTTTCCATATACAATTTTAGAACTTTACCTGATGAATGTCCAGATCATCAACTCGAACAACCAGGCAACTAGATCGGAGTCTATTCCATGCAGGCCGCTGGAGTCCTAGAAGGGTATGAGGTGGTGTGCTGGCCTGATGTAACCCCTTCTCTGTAGAGCTCTTTGGAGAACTAGAAACAGAATCTTAAAGCAAAACCATCATAATCATTAGAACAAATTCTTCCTTTTAGCCATTAAACTAAATCCTTAAACTTAGAAGTGTTGTCCTCTGCCTTTCTCACCCTCAGTTCTTTATTGGCATGAAAAGTACCGAACCAACAATAGTGAATGCAACAAATATAACACTTTATGTGCTTGAAAATTTTACCTAGCAGAGGTTCATAAGTTATAGCTTGCCTTATTTATAAGTTATTTCCATAACTGCCTCTTTAGTATTGTCCTTCTCTTGACTACTAATGGAAGGAGGCAGAAACTGCTTTTTGAACAAGGATATTTTAAAGATACCTTAATATGCAATAGTTATCATTAGGGCTCACCTAATGGCAATAGAACTTCAGAACTATCCTCTCATCTTCAATACATACAGAAGACAGTGGTGCATTTGCTCTCATGAAACAATTGTCCAATGGAAAACACATATTTATATAAAAATATATACATATCTGATATAGATTCCAGGGTTTAGCTTTCATAAGCTCTTGAAGTATCAGAACCATCATCATTTCAGTTTGAAACAAGAGGAAGTATACTTTCCTCATGTGAGACAATAGTGCTTTTAAACAGTTACACTGAACCCAGATGTGTATGCATTATTTTTTGACACATCATAAGTTGTACCCCATCCCTAATTCCTAAGTTTCAGTTTTTAATGAGACACATAAGTAGCACAATGCAATGTGGATGTTTCAACAGTAGTTTATTTATATGGTAAAAGTTGCTCTGTCTTCACTATTCAGAAGTTAAATGAGGTTTTGAGTAAGCAAATACACAAGAGCCAAGTAATCAAAAGAAGTGCTTTGGTAAATATAGGAGCATATCTGAAGAACCTCTTTTGAATGGTTAGCAAAGTCATGCTGTTGCTAAACCTTGCATGTTTGCTCTGAAAGCTGCTCCCAGCTATCTCCAGCTGCAAAACCTTGATAAGGAATCTTGAGTTACCTTGTCTCTTTTTCAAAGGGGATTCCTTCTCTGGAGTTTTAAAGAAGGCAGAACTTATTTCTTCACTATATTTTCCCATCTTGTTTTGGAATTCATTCACTAGTTTTTTTGCCCAATGTTCCCAGGTCTCCATGGCATCACAGTATCGCACCCAATGTCTGCAGCTATCACCTGAATAAAATAGGGAGTTTAAATTGACAAAATGACAATACTTCTGTCATCCAGCTCATTTCATTTTTGAAGACACACTTCTAATTTGGACCTCTCCAATCAACCAAGTTAAAAGGTCTTATTATTGTTAACTGTACATTTAATTTTCCTATCTGAAAATGTATTAAGATGTAATAGTCTGTTTTCCATTGTAGCTTAACAAATATTGCCATTTGATTCCAAACCACATTCTTTTAAAACCATTCCTATATCTAATGGAATCGGTACACGGTAAATTAATATTTGTTACTCATAGTTTTGCTCAGTAATGTTGACTTCCCTCGATATCTTCTTTGTTAAAGGGAATATTAACTGTCCACTTTTAATCAGAATAGAGCTGGAAGGGACCTTGGAGGTCTTCTAGTCCAACCCCCTGCACAAGTAAGAAACCATATACCAGGGCTGTCAAACTCCCAGCCTGTGGGCCGGATGCATCACATGCTGGCCACCCGCACACTCATTTTAGCAAAGGGGGGAAAAGTGATGAAGCCCTTACAATTAAAAAATAATAATAATAATATAAAGAATGACATAATTCCCTAATTTTTTTTTCTCTCATGGAAATTATATGATTGTATTTAAATTTAACAAAAATGTCATTGATAGCTGTGCATTCTATTGCTGCTTTTTCAGGAATGGGCTATATGTTCAGCTCTTCCTCCATTGCAGCAAGTTCAGACAAAAGCTAACAGTATCCCCTGCGTTTTCCCTCCTGACACACTCATTTCACTTGCTGTAATAGAATATTAGTGCTAATTCTGCGACATACCTGCCCAGTGGAAAGGATAATAGTCGAAGCCCATCTTCCTAAAAGTTAATTGCATTGCACCTCCCACTATACCATGTTTGGAAGCACCTGTGGTAAAATGGAATTAAAATGAGACAAATCCTGGTTGCTGTCTGCCTAGTTTACGCAAATAGAATTATGAATTGGTACTCCAAAATGCAACACTCTGAATAATATACATTGTTTTAATCGTAAATAAATTAGGTTTCACCTTTCGGAATATTTTTTTTAAAATGATGTCAAATATATACATCCCTCAACATCTATTTTTTATTTAGATTGTCTTAAAAATATTTTCATTAGATTATCCAAAATGTCTCCATATTGTCATATGGCATGATTCTAATTAGCTATCTAAATGATCTAAACTAAACGATACCCATAAGCATAAAGATACTTATAGCAACCCCCCTTCATACCTGCAGGTGTCTCTATCTACATTAGTCTTTTTTAAAATATTCTTTTAACAAACAAACAAATATGAAGCTATTGTGTTAGAAAGCATCGGTCTTTAACATTTTATTTCAAGCGTAGGCCATAGCTATTTAGGCTTTAGTAGAAACATGGGAAATGTGGCTGCAGCCTAATATTATTTTGAAGAAACATCTGTACCCCAAAAATAAAAAGGAAGAACACACTGGGGGGGATGACAGGAAGAGTTGGGGTGGGAGCCATTTAACAATTTTATTTGTGAATACAGAATTTTCCACATCATCCTTATTGTAACTGTACCTAACATTCCATAGGTGCCCATGAGCTCAAAACAGAGTTTTTGCTACAGAAACGGTTTTATAAAAAAGCTGGCATGAGGAAGAAAGAAGAAAAAGAGGAACCAAGCTGAAACACCTGCTTAAAAATTCTGTACATGTCACTAGGGGGAAAAAAAATCCCCACCAGTCCCATTGCTCTCCCAATTCCAGCCCAGGGAAAGAAAGCTACCTGTTTCTCGGGTGTGGCTATCATCACAGATATGAAGGTCCAGACGGGAAATAAGAAGGTGATAGGAAGACTCTTTCATATCATACATCTCAAAATACTGGCTGATTGCTTTATGGGTGCTGCCAAATGACTGGGGCCAAGACTGTTGGGTACTAGGAACAGGAGGTGTGATCTGTAATACAGAAAAATTAAGTACTAATTTACACCTATGCAGAACCCAAGAGGAACAATGGAGATGCCATAGTATCAAAAGATCTCAAATCATCCTATGGAAGAGAAAAAAATAGGCTTTGAAATGCATTAATATAAGGCAGAATTTCAAATTCACATCCCTGAATGAATTATAGTAAACAGAAAGCCAAACTGGAAAACACAGATCTTGGGATAATTGTTAAAGACCGTTGTTGTTATTGTTGTTTTTGCAGGGGCAATGGAGAAGGGGGGGCGAGGAGGTCATTATACCTGTTTCCTAAATTACAATATAGAAAATATAGCAAATGGGATTAACTCGTGCTGGAAAAATGAGCATTTACTTATTTACCTATTTACCTATTTACTTATTTACTTATTTACTTATTTACTTATTTACTTATTTATAAAATGTATTGTCTGCCCATCTTGCCACAGGATAACAATCATTGAGATTGTGATTGAAGCCAAGGAAATATGGTTGTTCCTCACCTCTAGCCAACCACCCAGCCTCAAAGGCTCAGACTTTAGAATCTGTAGCCTTCCAGATGCAGCTTGATTTTGAATAATTTGCTAATATGCATCTATCTCCCCTTCCTCTTTCTGGTCATTAATAAAAATGTTGAGAAACACAGTATGTAGGAATGGTTCTTGCATCTCACTTGACCCTGCCCTAGATGAGGAATCATTGATGGATATTGTATTCTTGAGTACGGTTCTCCAATCAGGTGTGAAACCTAACATCTAATACTGTTCACCCACATTTAAACAGCTTACTAATGAGAAAATAAAACCAGCTATTTCCAGGCCTCTACACTTCCGTCATGATTTGACCCTATGTCTTCCATAAAAGTCTTTTTCATTTTAGAGTAATTGCTGGGTTCTTTATTTATCTAATATTAAAGAGCCACAAAGATATGGTTTTCTAGTCAGGCACTGGGAGAAGAGATTTGTAATCATGCTTAGTGCTTGTTTTATATGGTACTGTTTTTCTTCTGATACAATCTTATATGTATATATGTTTCTTGTATTGCATTACTTGTATTACTCTTTTTATTTATTTATTTTAAAATAGTGCCTATGGTTGCTTTAGTGATTGGGCAACTATCTTGATTAAATAACTAACTAAATAAAGCAATATACTGTGCCACATCAACAACACTGAGTCAACATTCATTGTCTCTATGGGAAAAAGTAAAGCAACCCTCCCTGCCAGCTTACCATTATCTTTGCTTGTAGATAGCTTGCAGGGACGATAACAAATGGCGATCATGTGACCATGGGAGGCTGCAACTGCCATAAGTGCAAACCAGTTGCCAAGTGCCTGAATCTCAATCATGTCACCATGGAGCACTACGATAGCAGGAACTGCAAGGACCTTCTAAGTACCACTCATTCATTGAACAAATGGTCTTTAACTAAGAACTACCTGTACGGTTTACTATGTAATCTTGTGAGAAGCAACATAATAAATTACTGGAGGAAGAGAAAACAATATTACTGTTTGTTCTCCTCTTGCTAATAATTTTTTTTTAATTCCAGTGTGTCTCATATTCACACAATGTCTAATTTGGATCCAATCCTAAATATCTATGGAACAACATATGTTTCTGCTCTTTTAGCAAAATTAAAGCTTTATAAAGAGTTATAAGGCCCTTTGTGATTTGACACCTGCAAATCTGATGGATTGCTTACTCCAATCAAAATTGGTCCTACCTATTAAATCAGGGACCCCCAACCTTGGCAACTTTAAGACTTGTGGACTTCAACTCTCAGAGTTCCTCAGTCAGCTTTAAAGTTGCCAATCATCTCATGAGAAATTATTTTTAACTTCTCACTTTTGGGGAAGTAAAAGGAACTGAGGTCAGGTCTTGCTGCCTTTTAGTAGCAGCACCAGCTCTCTGGAACGGCCTCCATTTAGCGGTTATGTGTCTGGCCTGTCGATGACACATTCAGGAAGATGCAGAAGATCAAGCTGTTCTGAAAAGCATTCTAGTTAAGACTCGGTCATCTTTGTGTTTCTTACTGACTGACTGGATGGGAGGAATAATTGTTTGCTTTAAACGTTGGTTTAAAATGTTTATTTTAACTTTTAAAATATAAGTTTAATTTTGTCTACATTGTGTAAACTATCAGGAGTCAATTCTTATTATAGTGAGACATAAATGCAATTAACAATATCACATGAAAGAGAGAGGGAGAGAGAGAGAAAGAGAATAAACGTATTTTAAACACTACATGTGTAAAAGGTGCTTACTTGGACAGGTTCAGGAGCCAAACTTTTTCTCTGCTGAGCTGATTTCTCCATGGCTTCACTCAAGGACTCTGCATACTTCATCATTGCCTTCAGCTGGGAGTCAGTTAGCACCCACAACAAGTCATCAAGAAGGAACATGAGCTTAGACGCCACCACGTTGCAATCCTTTGTCTGGCTCATCAACAGAAAAAGATCAGCATGCTGTCTGAAAGGGTTTTTATTTATTCTCAAGAATAAACAGCTTCATTGGCTAGCATCTTTAAATTATTTTTCCCATAAGTTAGCAAATGGGCTAATTCCTAGATTATCTCTGAATACAATCAAATATACCACTTTTATCTATAATCAATATTTCACAGTACTTTAAATAAAATGGATTGTATGATTTTCCAAGATGTATTTATAGACTGAACTGGCTTCCTTAATAATGTGCATTAAGAATACAAAATTTTTAAAGGATGCATGGTATACACTTCTGCTCAAAAAAAGTCTGGGAAATCCAAGAAAAATTTATCAGAATGGCTATAAATATAACCAAGCTCAGGTAAGATGTTATACTTCATATTACTTGGAAGACTACCACTATATACTGAGCATTTATTGTTCTCAACCCTTTAACAACTTTTTAAAACCTATTAAAACCTAGTTTGTCAAGTTTCTGTTCAGACTCTTTTTAAAACAACATTTTAAAAACATTTTTTTCACTTACATTTTCTTCACTTATGACTGGTCACTTAGTGACAGTTCAAAGTTATGACAGACCCTGAAGATTACAATCTAGGTTAGAAGTTTCAATGTCTGCCCTCCCCCTGGGGTCATATGACCATATTTTTAGTACTCAGCAACAGCCTGCATTTAAAGTTGCTTGCACATGACCGTGATTTTCAACTTTTTGCCTGAAACTGGTATTTACTTTTGATCTCTAGCAAAAAAAATGCCCATAGTGAAAAATGGGTTCACTTAATGACCGCAGCATTCAATTTATGACCGCCATTTGCCTAACAACTTCAAAAAAAGTCATAAAATTGGGCACAATCACATGGTCACCTATTTAATGAGCATTCCAACTTATGACCATAATTGAAGACTGAATTATGGTTTTAAGTTAAGAACTACCTATATAACATATATCAAATCCTTTTTTTTTTTTTTACTAAAAATCAAGGATCTGAAATTCTTCATTAATAAAATAATTCTAACTTGTGCAACTGGGAACTCCACATTTTGCAACTGGAATATATTATTCAATTATTTTTTTCAATCCATAGGTCTTTTTGTTTTTCGAACTCTGGAGCACCTGGGGAAAGATATATTCCATTGTTTTATCTCATTTTGGTTGAGATGGGAATTCTTAATGTTCATATCAAAAGGTATTATGCATATTACCTGAACTCTAGTTATATTAATAATTCTACCCAATAATACTTTTCAGCAAAATATATACTCACCTTTCTCTTAAGTGATATTTGGATTTTGCCCTGGTTAGTAATAAGTCTTAGAGGGGTAGTAAGGGGATCTTGTTCTCCATTTTCTGTAGCATCAGCTTCTATTCGAAGAGTCTGCCAGGTGAGTTCTTTAAATGTTAAAACCTATTCAGAGGAAAGCAAGGGGTATAAAATTTTTTTTTTTAAAGTTTCTAAAGTTGTCTAATGTAGTGCTGTAAATTAGAGATTAGGAAACAGGCAATTTTAAAAAGAACAAAAAATTACAAGCAACTTAGTTTATTTCAAAATGGTTGTGGCAAACTACATAAATCAAAAAGAAGTGCAGCGAAACAAAAAATATAACCAAATGTTAAATTTTTTGCAAGTCTATAGAAAGCATTCCAAATAAAAGGACACCTGTTTATGGGCCTACCTCTCCCTTATGTGAATCAGTGATTCGGGTAAAGCGAAGATCACTTTGCTGCCAGGTGGGGTTGACACTATATCCTTGAAGCTGCCATAATTCAAATGATGCATGGAAGGCCTTGGAGTGTATCTTGATGGTAATTGAATTGACAATAATGTACATACCTTCCACAACCTTCTCTGCAAATCCATATTCACTGTAAAAGAGGAAATAATTTTTAATAGAGTACAATGCTTTAGCTCACCATTAAAGCATGTAACTCAGAAATGGATTAGGCTTATGCAAAGTTATGTTAATTCTAGGTCAGAACAGATAGCTAGATTGTTTTCTTTCAATTTTATTATTTAATTCTTAAAAAAACATTAAAAATATTAAACAGAATATTAAACATTTTCATATGTCCACAAACAAATAAACCTTGCTTGCCCCATGAAGCCAATAACAGAAGAGGCAAGAGCCATATGGATTGTGTTTAAAAAGTCTTCTTTGCTATAATTAATGCTTCAAGCAAACACAAAGCATATTATATATTGCACGGTTTTTGTTAAATATTGGTCCCAAAATGACAATGTGCTATAGTCCCAAAGTATAGCTGCAACATATCTTACGTATGTAAATTTTATTTTTCTTTTCAAAAAGACAATTCCAGAGCCATAGAAGAGAATGCTTTTTTTTTTACATCTTTCTTTCTTCTTTAGCAGCTCAAAACAAAACAAAAAGCCAACAAAATTCTTTTACTACCCATCCAACATCTGGGAAAATTAACTGTAATCTGGATTCCATATAGTATTGCTCTAAGAGGTGCTGCTCTTAGTTGCACCTTATTAGGAAAATATGAGAGTAGCTACAAGTGAAAAATATCAAGAAAAAAATATTGAAGGGGGAATCTGCTTAATACTTATAGGCTTCAAATTAACATGTATAACAAGGCAATCAAGGTCTATCTTATTTTAAGTGTGAAAGGTACTTAAAAAAGATGAGCCTTTAATTGCCTGGTTGCACATGTCAACCCTGAAGTTGGCTGAATTGTGGCCATTTTCTATTTGTAGCTTTTTTTTAGGGAGTTTTCTCTTCTCACTGCTTCGGGACTGACACAGCCTGGAGCAAAGGGGCCAGGGAGGGGGGTGTAGAGATAGCTGGGATGCTGTATCCAAAATAAAATTCTTTCCCCTGAGAATTAAGGATGTCGGTGCAGGTGTTTGAGAGGTGGAGACTGAGGTCACCTAGCAACTGGACTATATGCTGATTGGACCATGTGATTGGTAACTCTGGAGGGGAAGTGACAAAGTTTTACTTTTAATTGGGTGTAAAACTGTCGGGAACTTTCCACCAAGAATATGCCAATTTGATATGTCCCAATAAAATGTTCTTTGAGGAATATGCCTATCTCTGAGTTCTTATTGAACCTTGACATTGTCATTTTTAACCCTGTTAAATACCTGCTACAGACACCACTGCATCACAGTATCATTTGAACTAGAAAAACAAAGATTGCACCAAAAAGCACACTAAGAAAAAATTAGAAGCAGAATTAACCTCTGTCCTGAAGCAACGGCAATGGGAGACTGTCCATTGGGTGGCCTGGGCTCTTCACATGTTCGCATCTCCACTTCAACTTTATCCAAATACTGTGAAACAACAAAGAGAAAAACATGGAGAAGTTGTATGAAAGTACATGGAAGGAGCTAGGAGAGAATAAAGTGAAATTTAAAAATACTGGGGGATTAAATAATAAGAATTCTTTCCTAATCTAGTTTTACTCGGTTTACTTCATACTAATAGCGATGGTTTGTTTTTCTTAGCCTATAAATGGAGTAAATATTTTGGGATTAGCTACTGACTAGACTGTGGCATGATGTGTGAACAAAACTATATATAAGTTGCTGGTCCATTTCTTGTTTGCTTTTCTGCTTTAATGTAGATTCTAATGAATCCACAAAGGTGCAAAGCACAGTTATAAAGAAACTCGTCAAACAAACCAATTAGGAATTTGTCAAAATAAATGACCAAGTTCACTTATGTGCATAACCTTTAGTAGCTCAACAAACCAATTTGTCAACCTTAACCCAGAAGGTGATTTGTATTCTTGACTGATTTTGATGTGCAAAACTATCAATTTACAATTTGTTAACAGTAAACAATGCTGCCCTGGCTTAGCTTGGGTAAAAGAAATATTGTGTACAGTAATCCCACCTTTTTGTCACTAGTTTCAAGCTATTTAGGATTGTTTCATATGCTGAAGTTTGCAGCATGATATTTCTATTTAGAAATGCACATACTATCCCCCACACTAATAAATATCACTACTGTTACTATCCAAAAATATCTAGCATAAATTAACAGCCAACTAAGTTTCACATCCTCAAAAATCACCCCCAACTAAAGCAATGACAAAGACTGACATATGGGACCTGAAAAAAGAAGGGCCTTGAAATTAAGTCATTAATAACATAAAAATAGCTTTGCTGAATCAGGCCAAGGCCCATCTTAGTTCAGCATTTTGTTTCTCACAGCAGCCAAACAGGTTTCTCTGGCTTGCTCACAATCAGGAGACTAAGACACATGTCTCTTGCAACCTATATTTGGAGACATACTGTCTCCAATCCAACCATATATTATTAAGTTTTCAGTATGAATAGCTCTCATTAGACCTCTTCTCTGTTAATTTATCTAATCTTTTTTTGAAGTCATCTAATTTAGCAATCATTACCATATATGTGGTAATGAATTGCAGATTATGAAAATATATAAAGAACTTTGTCTGTTCTAAATCTCAACATTTTAATCAACACAAACAATGCCATTGGCCTAATTTTCTTTCAAACATTTTTCAAATTCATTCCCACGATAAGCGTACAGTGAGTCTACTCATATAGACAACATCAGATGTAGCTTAGGACAGCAGAATAATACATGCTATCAATTCACATTTTTTCAGGTGTATATGGCAAGGTTTCCACCAAAAACTGGATTCTTATGATGGCAAAAAAGGCTTAAAAACACAGCAATGCTGAAAACCTAAGAGAAAAATGGGTGTATTTTACAACTAGCTTAATTACCTCCAACATTTATATGTTCATCACAGAAATTACACAGAATTATGCTTACAACTATAACGATCTATATGGAGACCAATAACAGTATTATCCATCCTTATTCTTAGGTTTAAAAATAAATATAAACTAGATTACAAATTCTTACTAACAGATAAACAGGAGATAAACAAGGCCATTACCAGACAGATTGGGTGAGTCTTCAATTTAGTCCACTGGATCTGAAACAACAGAACTAATATTAAATAAACAGGAAATGCTGTAAGGATTAAATAGATTTAGGGTGGTACTAATAAGATCAGTTCTAGCAAATATTTGCTCTAAAAAGTGGCATGACAAAATTTGCTGCATGGAAATACACAGTCATTAAAAACAAAACCATTCCTTATTAGATACTCTGCATACAAATGCAGATCAGCTGAAGGAAATAAATTAATATTTTGTGCTGTGAACTTTGTTGCTTACTAGTACATTGTCAAACATACATTTAAGTCAAAAGTAGAGTTATTTATAGGTTATGTTAATTAAAACATTTCTGCTCTTGAAAGAGTATCACCAATGTCAGCCCTTGTATTAGGGGAAATGACACAGCCATTTCAGACAATAGATGGAGTTAGGTGAATTTGATGGCTGTGCCTCAAACTGCTACCCTACAAATTCACTTTCTAGAACACCTAATTCATTATGTCCACATCATAAGGACTTTTGGAGTGCACTGCTCTAAGGCGATATTCAAAGCAATATATTGTATAAAACATCTGTGGCCTCTGTCAATGCAATAGTACACATACAGTTAGTAAAATCTATTATTATGGTTGCTGGATCAGCAAATAAGAGGTTGCTTAGGAGATACTATTCCCACCAGAGAAAAGTAAGCAGGTGTGAAAAATCTTTCTCCTTCCTCAAGCAGTCTTTCTTCCTAGCCTGCCTCTAAAGATCACAAATTATCCTATCAGAATTCTCCTACTTGTGAAAGCTGGTTTCAGAGGATTAGCTGACCCACAAATATACTATAGTGAAAGGGCACAAATTAATCACCCGCTTCCCAGTACTAATGAAAGCGCAAAGAAATGTTTGATAAAAATGATAATGATCTTAAAAACTATAACCCTAAGTCAAACCTTAGAATGAATTATTACAAATTTCACAAAACATTGGACATGTAATGAATTATTATGAAATTCACAAAACATTATCCTTTACAACAGGGACCACGCAACCCCAGGGCCATTGAACAATACCAGTCCATGGTCTGTTAGGAGGTGACCAGGTCATAGTACATGAGCAAGTGAACTCCCCACCCCCACCTCCCCAGATCTGTGGAAAAAATGTCTTCCACAAAACTGGTCAGTGGTGCCAAAGAGGTTAGGGACTACTGCTTTAAAAGCTTGCTAAGCACTAAAACTCCAATTAGAGAATAACATTTTAAAACCATTGAAAGCTAACTTTTATCCTGCTCTTCCCTTTTTTTCAGTACATATAATATGTTTATAGTATATTTACCAGTTACTAGTTTTCTTCTAAACAAAAGACAAGATACTTTTGGAAGAAAATATTAGTAAATAAATGCAATTAATTTCCAGGTAAATAATATATAGGCATATAGGCCAAACTGATAGCTTGTTGCAATGCTATTTTCTATTGTTTGTCACTGGTTTATATAATAGCAGTGAAAATTAAGATAGCGGAGAACATAAAATATATCTTTTTGTTGCAATCATAATTTTGTTGTTTATCATATGCATTTTTCCTACTAAAAGTTGGATCCTGAGCTGATTGCATAAGAAATTCTTATGTGCCCTTAAATGGAACATAATCATTTATTACTGTAACTTGTTTGAACTTAGCTCTGTAAACAAATAAACTATTAATTTATCAGCAAGTATATTGACCTTATGTCAGAAAAGAATACATATAAGAAGCATACAAAATTACAGAAGCTAAACAAAGAAAAATATACACACAAAAAACAGTTTCTTCATTACCCAAATAGTTTATTTGTGCCTGTACTGAACTGAGTAGATAATTCTGGTTACAAATTAAAACATTTCCTAAAATGTTTCAATTATTAATCCTCATCTCAAGATAATGCAGCAGATAGACTTGATTTTGCTACTCCAGCAGAAAAAGATCAGGGTTATACTTTTTTTTTATTAATAAACCTTTCAATTCATTTTCATGAAGCTTCTACCCCTAACACCAATCTTAAATGATTACTTGCTTACATCAACTGAAAAATTAATTTTATTCCAGAAGAAGCCTACAGCATATTTTTTTCAAGAAGAGAACACTGTGTTCTTTATATTAATGTACAAGTATGACCACAAAATATAATCTCTCTAATTATGCATGAAAGTAAATGTCAGATATGAAGAACAGTTGCAGGATTTGGGTCTGGCTAGCCTAGAAAAATGAAGGACTAGGAAGAACATGATAGCAGTATTCCAGTATTTGAGAAGCTGCCACAAAGAGAAGGGGGTCAATTTATTTTCCAAACACCAGAAGGCAGGACAAGAAACAATGAATGGAAACTGATCAAGGAGAGAAGCAACTTGGAATTAAGGAGAAACTCCCTAATAGTGAGGACAATTAACCAGTGGAATAGCTTGCCTTCAGAATCCCTGGGTTTTAAGAAGAGACTGGACAGTCATTTGTCTGAAATGATATAGGATCTCCTGCTTGAGCAGGGGGCTGGTTCATTCCAGCTCTATTCTGATTGATACTAAGATGTGAAGCCTAACAGCAAACTGGAAATCAATTTAAAAGTGAATATAATCAGAGTGCTTATGCTATAATTTCTGAAGCATCTGGGATTCAGAACTTGATCTTTTTTTGCCAATTACTATAGCACAGGAGTCCCCCAAAGAGCCAGGCAAGCAGCAGGTGAGTGCACATGTGCAAAGCTCCCCTCATGTGAGTGCAAATGGAGCTGTGCATGCACCTACCACTCGCACGAAACTATCCCCCCTTCGCCCCACCGCGCCGGGTCACCAAGCCAGAAAGATTGGGGACCACTGCCATAGTAGATCTCAAGTGCTTGTATGGGAATATTTGTAGAAAAAGTCACAGGAACTTTTACATCCAAATAAAAAAAAAATCAGAAAAAATGATTAAGACAGGAAAATACTAAGCATCATATTAATAGTTGTAGGAATTTTGGCTTACCCTGATGGAGGCTTTGTTGCAAAAAACTCGAGTAATGGCTAGCCAGGTGGGCAGATCCAGCAAATTTTGCAGAACTTCTTCATCCAGTTCTAGATTTGTCAACTGTCCCTGCCCTTTGAGGGTGCTCAAGTTGATTTTATCAGGGGAGAGATTTTTTGTAAATCTGTAGTTGATAAAATTGGAGATAAAATTGAACACTTCCATTGATCAGAACATTGAATTAAGATTTGGATGATATAGCTTTAAATTGCATCCAAGAAGTGGGATACCATTATCTTAGTTTCAGCCAGAGTTTCCTATCACAAACATTTATAGCAAGAAAATAGTAAGAGTGAAAACATATCATTGTTTTAATATACAAACTATCTAACTGCTTAAGTTTACCAAGAGAATGGGAAATGACATCAAATAGCTAGCAATAATTGTTAAAAATGGCTCTATTTAAAATTATGCACGGAATATTCTACTTTAAATTCAACTCTTTGATTCTGAGGTTGTATTTCTATGATCTGACTTAAATAAATATGGAAAAGTTTGGCAGTAAATCTCTTTGCCTATTCGTTTGAAGACTGAGTCTGGCATTTCCATGCTAGCTATGCATACTGGCTACAAATGTCTTCTAGCTGTTCATTGCAAACACTAAATCTAAATCTTAATTGCCAATTGCCATTTTCCCCCCCAAATGATTACAATGCACAATTCATGCAGGATTGTTTGCTCAGATAATTCCTGGGTGTCTTGGATCTCTCAGCAGCTTTCAATACAATCAACCATTTCTACCCTTCTGAACCAGTTTTGGGGATTGGAAGAGAGTTTTGCAGAGATTTTCCTCCTTTCTATGAGGCTGTTCCCCTGTTGGTATGGGAGCGGGGGAGAGAGGTTCTTGCCCTAGGCCCCTGCAATTTGTTGGGTGTGCCTTGGGGCTTGGATTTCTTGCCTCTCCACTTTTAACATCTAAATGAAATCACTGGACAATGTCATTTGACAGCATAGGGTAGAGTATCATCAGTACATTGATTATTTGCATTTATAGTTTCAGAAAGACAGCTTTTCCTATTTGTAGACCAAACCTGGTATATTTTACTCTACCACTGAGGCACATATAGACAGAAATTCTTGTATGTATGGAAGATGAAATTACCGCTTTTAATGTATTGCGTCTAACACCTACAATTTTCTCTTGAAATTGGAAATTCATGGAAAGAGATAAGAGATAAACATGCCACTCATCTCAAAAAGTGACTCTGTGTGGTTAACAACATTAAACTAAAATTCAAAACAATTAAAACTCCAAATGCAAAAATTAAAGTACATAGCAATTGAAGAAGGTATCAAAATCAATAGCCACTAAATACAATCGCTTTTGAAAGCTCTTCAAGGGCAATCCCATGTACAAAGCATTTCATTAATCCAGATGTGAGATCACAAGGGCATGAGTGACAGTGAGGAAGGTCTCCAGGTCCGGAAAGGGCATAATTGGTGTGGAACCCCAAAGTGTGCAAAGGCCCTCCTAGCCATGGTTGTCCCCTGCATTATGGATAGGAGCCAATGATCTAGGAAGAACCCCCAGATTGCATACTGGTTCTGTCTGAGGCAGCACCACCCAATCCAAAGCCAAAGATGAAAAAACCCCAGTGCCAGAAATTCTAAACACCAGACACTGCTCAGTCTTGCTTTATTGAACCAAAATCTGTTGTGCCTCATTAAGGTCCCCACAGCCTCCAGGCACTGGGATAGGACATTAACAGCATAATTCAGAGAAGTAAAACTGGGTATCATTACTAGGGATACCTTCCCACACACCATCAGATGGCCCTAGCCAGCAGCCTCATGTACATGTTAAACAATTTAAAACTGAGTTAGCTGTCTTCTATAAAGTAACACCACTTCAGAATTTTTCTGCATATCCAATAAAGATGTAACTAGGATTACTGGAAAACTATTTAAATTTTAGTTAGATTCATCAATAAGTAATCTGCAACTAACAAGGTTACTTTTCAAGAAAATGTTCTATTTATAAAACATGATTCAGCATCACAATGGGTGATGAAATAAGGATGTTACCAGCTGCTAAATGTGGTCACACAAACTGTAAAGGGATCATATCCTCCTTTGCATTCGATTCCATTCTTAAGCACATACCTTAAGCAATGTACTTATTCATGCATAGATATTTATCATGATATTCTGTTTCAAATTAAATAACATATTTCAATCTGTTTTGTATTAATCACTCCCTTTTTCATATTCATTAGATTTTTTAAACTGCCTATATTACTTTATAAGTATTGCAAGGCATACCTAATATTCCTTCCTTCTTCTATTTCCTTCATAACAACAACCTGTTGTTGTGGGTTGAACTAAGAGACAGTGATTGGCCCAAAGTCACACACTAGCTTTCATGCCTAAGACAAGACTGGAACTCACGATCTCCTGGTTTCTAGAACAGCACCTTAACCACTACACCAAATTGGATGTTAAGAAACAACATCAAGGTAAATTAATACTTATTGTTTTAGTTTACTTTTATTTATAAATTACATTCCTGATTACATTCCTGCATATATGGCGAACTTTCATGCATAGAACCAAATCATCCTTCACATAACCACAAACTTTCCTTAATCATATATGTACAAACATATTACACAATCTAGGGCAGAGGTGTCAAACTCGTGTCGTCATGGCAGCATCATGTGATGTATCAAGACTTTTTTCTCCTTTGCTAAACCAGGCGGAGGCGTGGCCAGCATGTGATGCATCCAGCCCACAGGCCACGAGTTTAACAGCCCTGACCTAGGGGAACATACAGATTTTTATTTCATTGTTCAAATATTTATTATTCCTTACACATGCTTTATTTTCATCGTATTATCATATTCAGCAGCCAACCTTAAATTCCTTATTCATGCAAAACACTGTATAATTCAAAATTCTATTTGCCTTATCATATGCTTTCTTTAAATTAACAAATATGCAATAATTTTTCACATTCATACATTTCTTAAATACCTGCTGAAAAGCAAAATCTGAGCTGTAAATCCTCTGTCTAGCATAATCAGGGTAACAGAATAGAAAAAAAATTTATATACTTCTTCTAAATCTGCCACTGCTTCTTGTAGACATTCATGGAAAAATAAATTTGATTATGCTGATAAAGCTTTTATTAATGACATGACAAACCAGATTTATAGCTTAATTGCAAAAGAACAAATTAACATCTGTTGCATTTTTCACACTAAAGAGGCTACTTGCTATGCTGTTCCTCCTATGAATCTTTGAAAGCAATTTATATACAGTAGCTGTCCCCTTCGCAGTAATAATTCTAGTTGGCAAATAGAGGATTAAAACTAAGGACAATACAATTTGCACAAATAACACCACCTCACATAATAAGAAGACATATTTTTGAGGTCAATCCAGTTTTAATCAATAAATCAAGTATTAATACGTAACCAGGTTCCCTTAATAGGCATCCTGCAAATAATCTGGCATCGTCCACATAGAGCTTTATAGCCAATAAGTAGCATCTTGAATAAAAGTTGAAATTGTTCTGGGAACCATTAGAGCTTACAAAGCAGAGGTACTACATGCCTTTATTGAAGAATATCCAAAAGTGCCCCAGAATTCTGCACCAGTTACATTTTCTAAACACTCTTCACAGGCAGCCCATGTAAAGCACATTACAATAATCCAAACAGGCATAAATAGGGCAAGAGCTACTCTGAGTATGACCTCGGAATCCACAAATAGGTGCAACTGGTACACAAGCTAAACCTGTGCAAAGGCTCTTTTAAGCATGGCTGCCACCCGTTCTTTCAGCAAGTGACACAATATCAATAAAGATTCCCAAATTGCACAACATCTCTGACGGAAGGCAATCCTATTCAAAACCTAAGCAATGTGCTGCCAGATTGGACTCAGGGCCCATCTAGTCCAGCAGTCTGTTCTCAGAGTGGCCAATTAACTGCAAAAAGAAGCCCACTAGTTTCCTATTCTTCCAGGCCACTAGTCTGTGTCCCTGATCCCCTTGGAGACCACCTCCAACATGTTGTGTTTTATTGCACCTCAGAACTTTCAGTTGTTGAAATTCCAGTTTCCCATTCCCAGCAAAATGAAAGTTCACAACCAGTGGTGGGATTCAATTTTTTTTACTACCAGTTTTGTGGGCATGGCTTGGTGAACGTGGTGCGGCTTGGTGAGCATGACTTGGTGCAGTGGTGGTTTTCTCCTGGTGTTGCCACCGGTTCGCTGATTCAGCTGAACCGGTAGCTAAAAAATAGGTGCCGATCAGCTGAGAGGATCAAAGTGTCTTCTCAGATGGTTGGCGTGCGCATGCGCAGAAGGCGCACACCAGTAGGCATGCACATGCACAGAAGGGTGGGGACAGCGTACACACGGGGGGGGGAGGGTTTGAGCTACCAGTTTGGCCGAA
>JAOYMU010000263.1:42873781-42884234 GCA_025802295.1 Psammodynastes pulverulentus | reverse complement strand
ACCTTCCCATCTACCTACCATGGATAGTCTGAAAATTAAGAAAAGTACCACTCCAGGAGCAGCATGAGAATATCAACACTCTCCAATTTATTTTCTGGCCAAGGAAGGTAGATTTTCTTGGGGCATCTTTGATACTTTGGTGGTACAATAGCATTGGCAGTGGAAAGGGTTTCTTTCAGCTGGGATATTTTTTTCCTTCTTGTTGCAAGGCTTATGGTAAATTCTACTTCCTCTCATTTTAATTCTCTTCAACCTGCATCTTTTCTCTCTTTTTATCCTACCAAGCATCTAACCCCCAATCCAGTGCATCTATACGCAATAACATGATTTGAAAAGTGATGCCTAATACCAGACTGGAATCCACTGAAAATACCCTGAGGAAAAGAACAATTAAATTGGTCACAACGTGAACCATGTAAACCAACTGTTTGACACATCTGAGTATCAAGCCTGGACTGGACTTTCGAATTTCAAGATTGAGCAAAAATAATTTTAAGAGGGAAATTCCACATTACTTGGGTACAGTCTAGATAGTAGGTTTTATCCTCATGTTCCCCTTCCCCCAGTTGATTCCAGTGGCCTGATCATACCAAATGATAAAAGTTCAGCTTGTAAACGTACAGCTACATCAGGAGATGGTAAGAAGACAAAGTCAAACAAGAATCAAAATTCATACATTTACATAGATCAGTCATTTTTGTATACCCAATAATTATATATACATATATGTATGCATATACATATATATATATACACACACATGCACCCTTACACAGATACTTTTTTACTGTGTGTATGCATGCGTACATATATATATCTATATATCTATATAACTCTTTTTTCAAATTACACTATCAATGTACGCAAAGCAGGTGTACTGCTGAAAGAACAGCATTCATCAAAAATATTTTAATCTAACAAAATAAAACAAAACAGTTGGAGGTCAATATTATCTTGTTTACATTATCCAGTATGCCACATGACTTATTCAAGAGAAACTGGTCACTGGGTCCAGTAATTCAGAAAATAAACTGATTTCAGAGGAAGCGGGACAATAGATGTTTATAAAGAAGCAGAGGCTGACAAATAGTATCCAAGGAAAGGCCTAGGAATGGGATGGGATATGTGAAAGAGGGAACATAAACTAAATACTGTAACATACATTAATCATAATTTTGTGTATTCTAACAAGGATGAATCTAATCTAAAAGTATTATAGCCTGTAACCAGTCATTAAAAATGTCTCCTGGAAAATAGAAAGATGGAGTGAGGATGTAGATAAGTGAAAGGAAAGATTATACAAAGTAATTAATGTAATAAAAAATATATATAAATTTCATTAACCAATAATGGGATAAACCCATCCAGTGTAGGACACCATTTATATAAGGGGCTGGAGAAAAAGAATGTCTGTTTCTCCAATCGTTTAAATAAAAACACTGAAACCTGTCAAGATTTGATGAATAAATGCAGTTCAGAATAAATAGCTTTTAAGGAATGCTTTCACATATGATTTTCTAGGATACATAAATATTTTCAAACTTACTTCATCAAAGTCAGGATTTGGAACCTTATTAGATCTAACCAGTAGATCAAATGATCAAAGCTGATGTAAATTTTAACTCAATATTAGAAGAGCCACCTAGGTTTTAAATAACTGTTTCTTAATCCACAAATAGCACCACCCAACAACTCTTTTGCTTCTCTTTGGATGAAATGATTTTTAATAGAATTGATATTCTGTTTATTTTATACCCAAAATAATCACTATATGAACAAAAGGATGTAATTCATGGCAAAACCCTTTTTGTGTGCATGTTATTTGAACACAAATTTTCCCATTCTTAGATTGTTATTGCTACTGGTAAATACAACTTCAGAAAGTTTTGGTTCCCCATTTTGTGGGACTAGTTAACTTAGACTAGCATTCAATACGTAATGTCCTTAAGAAGAATAATTTATCATCATGTTATAGAATATGATGAAATTAGTGACTTCAAATTAGAGTCATCTGCAATATTCCTTATTGCCTTAGTCCATAACTTCCCTTAGCAAGGGGTTGGTCCTTCTGCAATACCAAGCCCATTTCCAAATCTTATTGCAGTACAGTGTTAAATTCCTCATCACAACGTTTTGGCAATTGTATGTTGCTCAACAGAAGGATGAAGTTTGCTTTTTGTTCTATGCAAATATTATTTACTCATTATAGTAAATATAGTAAGTATACTACTTATAGATTGTCCTGTGATTGAAATTTGAGGTATTGGAAAGGAAGTCTCCCTCCCTCTCTCTCAAAAAAAAAATCATATAAGGAATAATTTTGAAGTTAGAAAAATTTAAGCACTTTCACCTTTCTCACAGATTGTTAAGGGCTGAATTTTTGCATTTAATTATATAATCTATAGCTATCCACTTATATCCTATACAATCCAAAATTTAAGCATGAATTCCAGACCTATGAACATAATAATTTAGCATGTATCCGCTATTCTCAAGCAGATTTCCTGAATTACTGAGTGATGCTAGGTAACATTCTAAATTATATATTAAAAATAGGACATTATTCAAGACCTCATTGGAAAAGTCTTCCAAGGGAGCTTGCCAATATTGCTGGGAATGGGATATAGAATCTCATTTTAAAAACATTTTTACTGAATTTTACACTTTTCTACTATTTCTTAGTTTTGGGGTAGCATTCCTTGTTCTGGAACTTTGTTCAAAAGTTATGTACATTTTTAGCTTATAGCATATGTGCATAGAAATCTACCTGGCTTCTTGTTCCCATTACTTTTGAGGCACCTTTGTCTGATACTAATACTACTATTACTAGCCCATGCCAGCTTATGAATATCTTCAATGCTTTCATACCTCATTATCAACTATACTGTTCTTCTATCATGCCTTATATAAGACAGTGCTCCTCCTGCTCCAGATGATGTAAGATATGCATTCTCCCATCTTAGTTTAGGGCATTCAGCACTGCTTTCTTCTCCAATTTACTGTATTATATGCTTAGCCAATTTCAGTTGCACTGATTCTTACTACCTCACAACCTGCCTAGATAATTAGGGATCCCCCCCTCTGTTCAGAGTTTATCCTCTTATTCTGTTCTTTATCTGTTAGGTTGCTTATCTCAGGTTCCTTCCTTCCTTCCTTTATTTTACACAATTCTTCTTTTGATTCTTGACTAAAAGAAGTAGCTGCTTCTCTAGACTTATTCGCCCCATTCTCCAGGATCAAACAAATCACTTCTGTCTTCAGGGTTATGGGCCCAGAGCAGTGAGCAAGGATCTGGAAGGGTGAGTCATCGTGAGCACCTGTAACAAAGACTAGAAAGCAAAGCAGATGACTTCCAGAGTAGGGATAGGGATGTTTCAAGCTATGAAACTGATGAAAGACTGATGATAATACTTTTCAAGTGGCAAGTGACTGCCTTTGTCCTGGACCCTAACCCATGAAAGCAGAGTAAGATCAAAGACCGTGAGAGGCTGTAAAATGAGAAAGCAGCTGGAATGATCCAGCTGTCAATGAGTGATCCTATTGTTGTTTAGCTACAAGATTTAGCTAGAAAACTGATTCAGATATTCAGTTTTATTCATAAATGATAGAAGACCTGCAATTTCAAATGAAGATCTTTTTACAAGACTGCAATAAGCAGCTCAGAGAAGGGTGAGCTATAAATCTGTATGTGAATGAGATGTCAGAAATGACCAGACAAGTTGAGAGACAAAAAGTGTGTAGCCAGCCAGAAATGTCAATTATTCTGATCTTAATCTTCCTTCCAGGAAGTGAGAGACTATAGTCCATGTCAGAGTCATGGCTGATGAGATGACAGACCAGGCAAATTTTAACTGCCTGCAAGACTCTGAGTGTAACTTGAACAGAAAAAAGTCAAATGTCAAGACTTCTTACAAAACCAACTGCTTCATACGTAATGGTTTGGGTCATTTGCAAGGCTGCTGCCCTAGGAAGAACAAGCAAGGAGAACCCATCTGACAATATTCTCGAGTGCATGACTCATTGCAGCACAGGGAAAATGGACCGTTAATAATATAATGATAAAAATAACAGAAAAGTCTCATTCTCCTTCAGAAGATAGACTGTGATAAACGAAAGATGTATTGTATTTGTCACACATTGGTTGTTTAGCAGAAAAATACAAAAATTCCCTTCAACAAGGAGAGATTAGCAAGATTGTCCTGTGGCCCGAGTAAAGGAAAACAAACCTTAGTGTTACAATTCAAAGTGTGGTATAGGGCCTGGATTGATTGATTTAGTTATTTTTAAGATTTGCATGCTTTTCTGTACAGCTGGTTTTGGAGTCCAGTCTGTTCTCATTAAAGTCTATGACACAGGAACAGTGTGAAGTAAAATTTAAAGGCAACTTTTGTATGTCTGTGTGTGTGTGTCAAAATGGAGAATAATGAAAGGCACCCTCCCAAAAAATGCATTGTTTGAAATAGATAGTACTGTGGCTAAGGCAAAAGCAGCCAAACAATGCAGTTACATAACCTGTTTAAGCCTATGGCACAGAAGAAAGAGATATAAGAATCCAAATGCTATTCAGAAATTTGAGTATTTAGCAATAGGATTGAGAATGCAACCACATGCAGCTCAGTTGAAATGCCTCTGAGGGGAAAGTAAAATTGATGAGGCAGTTCCTGGAACTGGCCCAGACAATATTTGTAGGTCAATGAAGTAACGACAATAGGCAGAAACAAATACCTATTCATGTTTATAAACAATTTACTTTAGCTTTATAACTAGCTATTTCCTCAAATTATGAAAAAAAATTTAAGGTACGTATAAGTCTTCA
Organism: Psammodynastes pulverulentus; assembly: GCA_025802295.1. Lineage (NCBI taxonomy): Eukaryota > Metazoa > Chordata > Lepidosauria > Squamata > Psammodynastidae > Psammodynastes > Psammodynastes pulverulentus. Next base: position 42,879,418 of record JAOYMU010000263.1, on the reverse strand, counting down.
GTAAGCAACAAATTTGACAGAAAGTTCCAAGTTCCACACACAAATAATATGGGTGAATATATGGTGGCTAATATAAAAAATACTTGAAGGAATAAGGAATTACATGAGATTATTATGTTCTATATACCAGAACAAATGGCATGGCTAAGAGTAGACCTGTCTCTAAGAGAAATGAAGTTCATGCTGCAAGATCCAGGACTGGCAAATAATTTCTGGATGGAAGACACTATGAACGAAGACGAATATATGTTTCCCAGGATAATATTGCAGGATCCAATCTGGGTCAGTCACCAGGACCAGAGATTTTGGCTTCTGAGCTTTCAGACTTGTGCTGGAGCCCATCTTCAGGGAACTTCCTTCTATCAGTGTGTGTCTTGACAGAAGGCGGTGGGAGAAGTTATCACTTCCTTGTCTCAAAAACACATTACTAATAAAGCCATAAATATGCCCCATGAACTGTAGCACGGAAAGAAGCCCAAAGTAGGGTATATTTGCCATCCTATTATAATATTAGAGTATTAGTTTTAAAGTCTAAACCAATGAATAAAAATAAAAAGGGTCAAATTCAGTAATAGATGTGGTGAAGGTATGTTGCTCGGATACCAGCAATACTGCAGGGATAGAGAATCCTGGATCTCTCCACACAAACATGCAGCATGACTTATTTTAATGTTCAGAATGTACCTGAAGGATACTCCTTACAGCCGGAAAATCAACCTTCATCATGTGCTAATTATTCAATGGCAGATCAGATCCAGAAATACAAACACAAACTGAATCATTGCAGCTGCAATGTTCAGAGAGATCCAGAAAATAAGTTTCACCCTGAAGATTTTCCTACATAACCAAAAAGGAACAGATAGAAGAATCTTGTTCTTGGAAAGACATTGAGTAAGTGTTTGCTAACAAATCTAAACAATGAAAAAACCCTGCAAAAAAAAAAAAAAAAGGAAATGAAAACATTTCAAAAGAGTACTTGGGAACTCATTGACTGATCTGCAAGGAAAGAAAATAATAGAATGAAAATGGGTTTTCAAGATCCAATGCAATGCAGAAGTGGATGCCCAGTGCTATAAAGTCAGAAGTCAAAGGGCTATATTAAAAAAATGATGTGAAAAAAAAATGTAGATCTGGTGCTGGGAAGGAAGCAGGGAACTGCTGCAGGGGGAGAAAAGTTTACTCAATTCTGAGAAAATAACTCGGAATAAGCACATCTTGATTTGGTCTGGCATAAAAGATGGTGAGGAGAAATTTTGACAGGATTGCAAGATACTGCTATTTTACTTTAGTACAATAAACAAATCTCTGCTGCTTCTGTTTCTTGACCTTGGTTATTTCAAAAGACTTCACAGATGAAGACTATGATGAGACTTCTGCCATAACACTTCAATATAAACACTGCTCAGTATAGCAACAGCTGGGAATATGCAGGTGCATCACGTTGGTGTAAAGTTTGGATTTCTGCATGGAGAAATCTAGGAAGACATCTATGTTGAGCAGTCACCTGGTTTTGAGGAACCAGGAAAGGAAGACTTGGCAGAACACAAAACAGGCTGTAAATCTTTAAATGGGCGGCTGTCCTTCAAATGAGATGGGCAGTTGTTATTCTGTTGTCCCCAGAAGTAGATATGTATCAGAAGCACAATCATGCCAAGAGACTGAACTATTAAAGGTCTTTGAGATTATGAGTCAAAGACAATAATAACAACTATAGGTACTGTCAGTTCTTCCTAATGGGGAAGACTGCATTAGAATGAAGCACATACACATAGAGTATATTATGTACAAGATACACAGTAAAAGGGACTAACTGAAATACTGCCCATTAAAAGAGATGTGGCAGATGACTTACAAAGCCTTTACTCAAAGATTGATACAGGTTGGTGAATGAATTGGTGAAAAGGGTGTTGCAACAGTGACTTCAATTGCACTGGCTCTGTAAATCTCATGACCTACAATTGCAAGGGGCAATAAAACAGATACCTGTAGGAATTGTCTGTGTGCTCCCTGTTTATCCCTTTCTACTCTCAGTTTGCGAAACTGCTAATCTCAAGTTGCTTTTTGCCTGCTTTTGTTCTCACACACGTCTGTTCTCTTGATTCTCATTTGAAAGGAAGTTGCCTTGATATTACCTGTATATTTCTCTAATAAAGCCTTTTTGTATTGAAATTAAAAAGGTGCCTAGTTAGGCTTATTTTCCACTGCTCAAGATGGTGTTTCCTTCAACACTTTTTTTTTTTAAAATACCAATCACAATAAGTGCATTTTTTTTCCTGGTGCAATATCTGTTTAAGTGTATAAAGTGTATAAATGGTAACTACCATAATTTTGCATCTCCTTTAAGTCCTGTTCTCAGGCTGGAAATAACAGAATTTTCCGATTAATCTTTGCATTTCAAAAGGGATACATCCACTCATGTCCCCAGGAATGCAATTCAATTCCTCAAAAGAAGATGAGAGAAAGAAGCCAGGTCTACTGAGTGTTCCTCAGGTTCAACAATCCTGTCTAAACTCAGAAGAAGAACAAGACACATATTTTAGTGGCATTGAGGAAATTGGTATGGAACAGATCTTTTAATTTATAACATACCACACATGCCATATCTTTCAGTTACTGCTATTGTTCTGGATGATTGCTGGATGATCAATGTAGACTATTGCAGCAGAAAATGCTGATTGGGACTTATTGGAAAGAACAAATATATCTTGTCCTTTGTTCTTAGAATAGAAATAGGTAAGAAATATACTGCAGAAGGGTGAGAGAAAAATAAGAAAACTTACGTTTCCTGCCCCCTTATTTTTGTTTGATTTGGGTTTTTTTTCAAAGAGAGTGAATTTTATTTTCCCCAGAGCTTAATGCTAGAAGAGAATAAGTCGTTTGGAATGTTTCTTAGCTATGTTTTATAATTAAAATCCAACCAATCAGAAGCTTTATTGGTTAGGCTTTAAAGGCTTGAAGTATTGGCTTTCACTTACAAGACAAGCCTTCCAGTGACAGTGTTGACTTTTCATATCTCATTTCTTTAAGAAACTAAAATAGTAAAGCTACCACAAAATACTTTTTAGAGATGTAATTAAAAAAATAAAAGATTGATTGGAAAATATGTTTGGAACTCTAACTGTGCTAAGTGAATGACTGTAGAGCAAGATGGCTGCTTGGCTGGTATAGACAGATGGTGGACTGGAGAGGGTTGAATTCTGGCAGCACAAGAAGAACATGACAGAATTAAATAGACTCCACATAGTTAGCTGGATAAAGACCAAGTTGCCCGTTGTCCAGACGTCCTTTGCACCACCCTTGTTCATCTTCTTCACCTAATTTGGTTAATTCATCACCTAGGAAAATAATGATAAATTACACATTGGAGCACACTATCAATCTGATATCCCCTCTCTAACTGATTTCATCCTATCTCCCAGCAGTGTTTCCCTACACTGTTCTGTTGTGTAATTGATGTTGAGTCACATATATGTAAAGCTTATGTGGGAAAAAGCAAGAGGGTGTGTGATTTTGTATGAGAAAATGATCAGTAGGAAAAGAATATAGTGTACCTTCATACTGTGACTTCAAAAGACTACCTTTTTATTATAAACAAAAATATAAAGTTTTCTTAGGGCTGCAAAGTGCTTTGGATTATACTGCTGCATTTTGTAGAGATCAGATGATCCCCCAAAACGACATGGCTATTGTAAATGCATACCTGCTTTGAAACTCAGCTCATCCTGCTCTTGCCCATCGTAATCATACAGAGCTCGTACACGGACACCTTTCCCAACTGTTTCTTCTTCAAAGGAATTGGCACCACCGTTGGCTTCATTGGAGTTGTAAGTGTTGCCACCCTCATCATCTGACCACTCTGCAGTGTAGGCTTGGCCACGTTCATAACTGCTGACACTGGTAATGGAACACAGCATCATAAGAAATGATATTACTGCATAAATATCTGATATATCTAACTCTGTGGAACAACTGGAGATAGTGAGACTCTGGGGCATCCAAGTCTATTCTAAGCATTCTCTCTTGACAGGATCAAACTGGAAACATCTCATATGCTTACCTGCCACGGTCTCCTCCCTGTGCTGCTGCTTCCCCTCCTCCACTGGCATTGGGTGTGTTGCCCCCCTCATTCTTTTTTGGTTTCTCTCTTCGGTTTATTGTTTGTGTTGCATCTGGATTCCATTCCTGCAGATGAAAAAAAAAAAAACCTAATCTCAAAGTCTCAGTTTCCAATGCTTCAACTGCACTATGACTCAGCTCCAGTTTTAAGAACGTAATAAACACATTCCACTTCTTGCAGCGGTTTACCACGTGGTTCTGGTAAAACCAGAAGTAGGACAAAGAAGCTATTCTGAAGTTACTTCAGTATTTAGAGAGGTAGAATTTGCAGGGAGCATCATCAGGGTAATGTCTTATGTCCTAGTTTTTCTAGGCACATGGACCATGGCTCCCTCATCCCTGAAGCTCCAGATATCCATCATGACTAATAGCCATGGATCTATAACCTACAGCTTGGCAGTGCAGCCATCCTTGGAGGCATCATCCTGCGACAGCTTCTTACTTCTAACTGAGGCCAGTTCATAGGCATCCCGGGGCCACAAGTGTTGCGGAACCACCGAAGGTCTTCTTGTGCATCGGCCACCCGAATGGTCTGCTCCAGCTCACGGTAGACTTTAGAATAGCTGCATATTACAAATAGATAAAGTAATAAACACTGGGTTGAAGTAAGAAACCATTATTAGACACATTAGACAAAGAAGCTTGATGGCAGAGCAAATAGAAAACCTTTATATGAGAATATTATGGCATAATCACCTTGCCACAGTCATAGGATTTTAGTGAATTATATTTTTATTTATTGCCATTCATTCTACCACATTTAAATCCCATTTACTTTGTATAAACAAATTTTAGATATCACCCTTCTATCTTCTTCCATTATTTCTCCCAGCACTTTTTTTTCAAGAGAAATTTGCTAATGAGGAAAAGGCAGAAAATGTTGACGGTTCTGCAAGTAGTTTGGCATGGAAAAAGTTCTACTTAAGATTAGAAAATATTTCTGAAATATTTAAAAGCTTTATGCCATACAGCAGACAATAACGAGATTGTGAAACAAATAGACTATATATACCTAATTTATGATAGTAGCCCTTACAATTTGTTGGATTACAGAGTGTATCACAAAAGTATCTTAAATAATAGAAGACAGAGTCCAAAAATCTCTGTAGAATCTTCATTAAAAAAGGAAATTATCACTCAACTTGTTCTAATAAAGCTCAACAACACACTGAATGTGCCCAACATTGCAGTTTCTTATTTTAAAGATGCCTCCAGGCCAGACTTTGAATGGGGAATCACTTTGTTTCATTCATAAAGATTTACAGAACTGCTAACAAAATCAACTTCTATTCTGTGGCTCCCATATTTTATTATGGGAGACTGTTATTCCCTCCCATCCCCTCCCATAGATATTAGATTACTGAGAAGATGGAATAACTATTCAAAGCTGGCTTGGTTGTACCAGCCACAATCCAAAGAAAAGTAGTTCAGGGAAAGACCTTTGTTAAAAGACTCAGTTTCTTCCTGCATGGGGATGGGTGGGAATATGATTTGGAAAAAGGGGTGGGAGTGGGGTGTTGC
>JAOYMU010000263.1:42818182-42829319 GCA_025802295.1 Psammodynastes pulverulentus | reverse complement strand
CGGTTCACGACCAATTCGGTTCGCGACCAGAGTCAGTTCACCAATTAAGTTCGTGAACCGAGGTATCACTGTATTTGCTTTCATTCGTGAAACCAGTCAGACTGGGATTGGCTGATTGAGATAGAATTGGAAGCTGGACCACACAGGACCTTCCAAATATCTTCTGCAAACGCAACAAATGTGCAAAGATTCCTCTGAAAGTTCTTTCTGAAGGGAAAACAGATAAAATAATTTGCTGGATAGATATACTGTAGGTTTGTGTCAACTTGTTGCTGTTTGTGTACAGTATGCTATTTCAGTTTCTTTTCTGGAGCAGAATTCTGTATGTGTGAGGATAATAGCTGCTGTCCTTGGAGAATGATGTGTAGAATGGATGCTAATACAGTAAGTTAATGAAAATATAGCCCTCTGCCTTTTCAGTTAGAGGAGTCAGTAATCAGATAATGGTGATATAGCTACTTGATCTTTGTGATGAATTTGTATTATTTGATGTAACCTAACCAAAAGAAGGATCCGATGGAATTTAATCAAATGTACTTGGAGATGTTAGGGAACTTCATGGAATTATTTTCTTCCAATTACAGATTTGAATCAAGATGTGGGCCTTGGCTTTCAAAACCATACCTCTTTTCACAGGTCCACTTAATCATTTGTTTTATAAGAGTTTTATGCTTTTGTTCTTAAATTAAGTTGCTATAAAGCTATACGTGCAAGAGAAAGTTTTGTTGCACTCAATAGAAAAATATAGTACAGGTAGTCCTTGATTTACAACTGTTCATTTCAAAGTTATGATGGTCTTAGAAAAAGTTCTTTACAGCCCATCTTCTAAATTACTTACTATCTCCATGATCTTACTATCCCCATGATCATGTGATTGCAATTTAGGCACCTTGTAACTGGCCCATATTTATGATGGTTGCAGCATTTTTGGTTGTGATTTGTAGGTGATGTCTGACAGGCAAAGTCATTTGCAGAAGCTGGATTTGCTTATCAACTGGGGTAAAAATAGTTGTAAAATTGGGTTTGGTCATGACTGCATTGCTTACAGACCAAAATTCTTCTCCCAATTGTGATCATAAGTTGAGGACTATCTGTATAGGCCAAGTACTCTTCAGCTGTACAAATGAACTCATTTATTTAAAACAACCATCAGAAATAAAATATGATAAAAATTATCTGCCCAGTCCCTTTCCCAACAAGGATGCTCTAGGACAGGGGTGTCAAACTCACATCATCACGGCAGCATCTTGTGACGTATCTGGACTTTTTTCCCCTTCACTAAAACAGGTGTGGGCATGGCCAGCATGTGACACATCTGGCCTGTGGGCCAGGAGTTTGACAACCCTGCTCTAGGACATCATCAGGTATTGGATTTGAGTTAGTGTTTTGCAACTAGTACACAGACGTTCCTTTGGTTTCACTTAGGTAATAATGTGAAGAACTACTTTATCTAGTTTTTGAAATCCTGCTTTGTATTTGATTATTTTATTCGTTTATTTATCACTTTTCTCCCTGACATCACTTTCAGCTGTCAGTATGCTATGCACCACAAAAGCTTATATTTTCTTTATTTTGGAGTGGTTGTGGTGGTGCAGACTAATCATTATGTTTATTTTGTAATAATTATTGCTGGCAGTTGTGGAACTGCCCTTCTTTGTATTCCTTTATTTCCAGTGCTAACAATGGCTATCTATTCCTGCCCATTGTCTTTTTACTCACTTATCACACAATTTGCCTATCATTGTTCTCCCTGTCCCTTTGAAACAAACCACAAAGTATTATAAATGCTGGCATGGAATTTGCCCAATAATATTTAGAGAAAGATTTGAATTTGATTCCAAGCCAAAATTATCATCAATTGTTATGTGAACCTGTTCACTGGTCACATACTTTTCTCCTTGTATAGAAAAGCAAATACAATAAGTTAAAAATTATTTAAAATGACAAGCATACATCTTGGAAACAATTTATTCAAGCTTTAAAAACTCTGTGGTAGAAAAGCTGTTTCCACGCATTCCATTATCCTTCAAATAGCTATCCTTTCTCCATTGCACTATGATGCTACAAAAATGGGAATGTCAGCCTAGAATTTGACCACTATGATGGAACCTTCTTTAAAGGTTACAGCTTTTCTACAAATTAAAAAGTGAGCAAAAAGCATTTTTGTTCCAAGGGAACACCTGACAAATATTCTCACCCTTTTCTTTCAGTTAGCTAAGTGGAGATTACAGATCTAATGTCATTATCAGGTGGAGCACTGAAACTTGCCCTTAGAATCAGCTGCAGTAATGATGCAATTCTCTTAAGGAGGGTTATTTTCACAAGCACTAAGATCAAGTTGCTTTAAGAACATACACCATATCCCTTGTGGCTTTCTTTCTCGCTCTGTCTCAGGTAAAGTCTCATCTTTCTTCTAAAGAGTTCATTTGTCTTCCTAATGAAGCACAATGGGGTATTCAGTCTTTCCCTGTCTCCTTGTTTTCCAGATTCCTAGTTTAGCAAGAGAGGCAGTGAAATTTTACAAATATATTATATATATATATATATTTTCCCCAGGCAGGAATTTGAGAAATTTGTCACCATCTGCCTTCCATTGCTTTGTACCTTTGGTAATTAAAAACTCCTGTAATTTCTTTCATCTGGTGTCTTCTTCCTTCATTATTGTGGCACAGCTTGCCTACCTATTTTAATCAAAAACCTTTCTAAAAAATCTCAGAGGTTTTCCTTTGATTTTTCAGTTCAGATAAGCCACTGTGCTATTGGCTTTAAGCAGGAAGTTAAAAAAAACATGGAGAGGAGGAGAAGAGCCATTACAGAATTTTCCATTTCTCAGGTAACTGGGAAAGAGGAAAAGAACTGCTTTGGTAATGTAATTGTATAATACAGGCACTGCATAAGTGCTGTGTGCGCATTTGCTACATAGTCCCTTGTTCCAGTTTAATTTATTGATGAATTAATAGATATAAGTAAGTGATGCTTTCTTATGCTCAAAGGTCATAAATAATGAGGGGCTTCTGTTGTGGTTGTAATTGCTGGATTTCTTAGATAAACTGTTCATTTGCATGTGTTGGTTTTGTTTTCCAATGTGGACTATTTGTCTAGGTCTATAAAATTAGTAATTTTGAAGCAGATCTGAGTGGAGGTTTTGATAATATCCTGGGGAACAGAACATCAGTAAATACATAGTGTGGATAAATGCCCCGTTATTTAGGTGTCATATAGATGTGTTAATGAAAACAGTCTTTCCTGTTAAAAGTCATAATTGAAAGAAAGTTCTTTAAATTTAACAGCAAGTGGTTTCATTCTCATTTACACGTAGCACTCTCAGGTCCAAGTCAAAATGCGGTTGCATATGAAAATGCAAAAAATAACTTTGTTGTGCACCACAGATAATTCTTTTGTATCACCACATTGACTTTGCAATTGTAATAATTCTATCCATTTGTATTATTTCCACCCATTTTTATCCAGGTTTGTATGCCTTGAATGTAAGTAGAAGGCCTTAGTTAGGTTACAAACAGGAATGGGAGAAGGACCCATATTTTTAATCATGTATATGATTTATAATATTGTATATGAACTTTTTCTTAGCCCTGAAAACATTACATACCTTCAGTTTTGTCAGTTTAAAGATATTCCCAGTAAAATTAATGGAATTTTCTTGTAAGATAGGACATCTAGAATTACATTTTCAGCTATAAACTACAAGCCACATCAACATTGCCTTACTCATGTCTGTCAGATGTATTTATTTAAGAACAAAAATTATTGATCACCCATTTGGGCTGATTCTGAATAGTGCAAATGGCCAAATGAAACCAGAAATTAAACAGAATTGTTTAATTTCAACAATTAAAAACAAAAACACAATGTCATCTTGTTTCTCCCTATTCAGACCCTAAGAGTGTCATCAGCCTATTGATGACATCTATCACCCCTAACTAATTGATGACTTTTCCTAGAAGCTCCAACTGGGTGCTGAATAACAAGAGGAAAAAGACTGAGCCTTGTGATATCCCATTTTTGGAGCACCCAAGGGTTTGACCACTATTCCCCCATGATCATTGACATAATGTGGTGCCCTTTATTCCCAAACCTTGCTGGTAACCAAAAAGTATCATGACCAGTATTAACAAAAGCTGCCAAGAGAGTAATAGACTTCCCCATCCAAATTGAGACAAAGGTTATTGATAGAGTGACCAAAGTTCAATGTCCTGTGACTGGAGCTGAACCCTGTTTGAAATAAATCTATATAATTTGTTCCTTTCAAACTTGTTTCTAATTGAATCTCCTTCCCTTTTCTCAGCAGATTTCCCCAAAAAGCAAGCATTATCAAAAAAAAACTAGAGCTGAAATAGTTGCTTCAAGAGAGAGCATATTACAATTTCCTTTAAGGAAGGAAGCATCAAAGGCATTTGTTACTTCCTAAATAAATTCTTCCTCAATTCTTCCTGAACTGAGTGGGCCATACATGCCCCATTCAATTGTGGAAGAAACCAGGAAACCAGGATCTATCCATCATGTGGAAAAATCGAACTACATCTCAAGTTCCACAAGTATCCCAAGATGAAATGCAAGACACAACCTTGTTCACCTACTGGATAAACCATACTTGGTGACCAAACTGAGACATAAGCAAGCAAGGGAAACCCCACAGATTGAGAAAGGTTTCCCTCTGACGTATTTTTTTAAATAAAAATCAGTCCAAGGAGACTTTGAATTTAAGTCAAAAAGTATCCACATGGCTATCAAGTTCTCTGAGCCACTTTAATTTTCTGCCCAGAATCACTAACCAAGCCTTGTTTCTCTTTACGGGAGTACATATTAAAGGGATTCTTCTGAATGGAAAAATTGTTATAGAGGAAAAGATTTTCTGTGCCATTCTTACATTTGGATTCACAGCCTTTTTAACTGCTATTATTTTTCTTTGTGTTTCAGATTACCCTACTTTGGATACATTATGTGAAAAGGGAAATTTTCTCTGAAAAAAAGGGTCTAATCTTGGGAAAGGTGGGAGGAAAGAGGATGATCAACAGCAAGGTCGATGCTCTCAGTTGCAGTGGTGATGAGTGCACCATTGGCAAACCTGAAAACCCAAGTTAGGATTGTCTGCCTTGCCAGGTATATCCAGGTATGAAACTGACCAGATGAGCTACTGCTACTGTATTGTAAGGCTACATTAACAATCTTGCAGATCTAAATTAACAGTCTTGCAAATCTAAAAGTACAAATCTTCCCTGTTTCCTTTATAGCCTGAGAAATCTTCTCGGCCTCTTTCTTGTTGTGAGCTGTACAGTCTTATCTGATTGTTCCCCAGGCAGCTTCTCTTTGCCCTATTTCCTCAGGGTCTTTCTCACCTACTATTACAGGGATAGTTCGTCATGAAGAAAATCTTTCTACGTGGTCGCTTGAAGTTGAAAACAACTCAGTGGCACATTTTGTGTGTATGTGTGTGTGTAAAATCACACACATACATGTATCCAGAAAGGTATGTTTGTATAATTGGGAACCATGGTTTCTTTCCATAAAAATCCTCTTTCTAGAGAGGCGCCCTGTTCTCCCAAATAGTATTGGTATGATGCGCTTTTATAACTACAGTATATTAAAATGATCTCCTGTACAGACTCATGTCTTTGATCCAGAGCCAAAGTAATGGGACTTTGGCACACTGGCAGAAGTACTATTGCAATTATGGCTATGCCAATTGCACAGGAGCCAAAACAACATCCAGTGCAATTAAAAAAAACTTTCTACTGCCCATATCATGGTCCAAGTAGTATAATGTACATACTCCCAATGGCCCGTACTTTAAAACAATCTTCCCTTAATAGTTTCCAGATATGTTGAAGTGGAGATTACCACATCAAGAAATGTTGGGAATTGTAATCCAACTTATCTGAAGGGTATTAGATCAGGAAAGCTTCCTTTACAACTGCATTATTACCTTGATGCTTCCTGCCTACTTCTATTTCTTCTGGTCTCACTGGGCCCGAAGCATTCACCTTAGCTTAGTTGTGTGACATAAGACACTTCCTCTGTTCCCAAAGTTACCTACAACTTAGCTTCATCTTTAATGCTAGCAGATCTTGACTGCTGATTCTAGACATTCCATTGCTACTTTCACTTGAATAAGGATGTGACTCAAGAAGCTGCTGATCCCCAAGCCCCTTTTCCACTTCCTGGAGAATACAAATGCTTGGCTATCTGTGCCCTTAATTAGAAGCACAGAATAATTGGGCCCTCTGCAGTTGCTTGCTCAGAAAGGGAATAATTGTGAAAGGCTATGGCATTGTGCAGGTGCCGACAAAACCCCAGTTCAGTTCCACAAAAAAACAATCTGCCTTTTGTTTGCTAATTTCCAACCCTTTAGGCTTCTTCCGGAACCCTTTACTGGGTAGGGGCATGGACCCTGACATGAAGGGTTCAGTTTGCTGGCAAGCTGCATGAGACTTTGTGAGAAGATACTGTTTGTGAGGCCAGGAAAAGGGTCTTATTATTTTCCCAAAATCTCAGCCTTGTTGTTAATTTTGTTGGGGTCCAATTCAAGAGACCTCCCAGTATGGTACATAGAATCATTTATGTTATGGTGCATAATACTCTGCTGAAAGATCAGCCTTGCATTTTGCATCTGCTTGGCATTTGTGAGAAAGGCAGGAGAAAATCCAGACAGTATTACGAAGGCCTCTGTTCTGCAAGTCTTCAGTTTTGAAAATCCTTAGGGTGGACTTTCCCTGATGTGCTGATAAGCATTTCCCCTCCCCCCGCACACATTATGTCTGTCTAGTAAAAATAACAATCATCACCTCGTTTAACCGGTATAATTGCTAAGCCATGTTCACATACAGTATGCATAATTCAGAATTACTGTATGTTTGTAATTTTAATTGTTCATTCTTTAAAGTGCAGTAGTTCCTAAATGGAAAAAGTCTGGACATAAGTCTGTGCATCACAAAAATATGTCAGGCATATAATTCAGCATTAGACTGAAAAAGACCAAAAAAGATAGCTTCCTTTGAATGCTTTGTAATAGAAAGCATTCTGGAAGATGTTTTTGCTTGTCTTCTTTGCCCAGCAGAGGTGAGAAATGTACTTTCTTAATTCCACTGATTTTATACATTCAAAATTTCTTTGTGTAACTTTAAAACTCTCAACTGCCTTGACTTTTATCTTTTTCTGTTCCTTCTTTAGCCCTTTTCCCTTTGCAGTTACATCTTTCAGATTGTAACCCTGCTAATGGGGCCATCTTGTATTTATTGACCTTATATAAGCTGTTCAGGGAACCTTTTCATATGAAGATAGATGTTCATTTCAAGATAGAAATGATTGAAACAAGAGTTTTAACAATTTTTAAAGCATGCTGTTTCCTATGCTCTTTTCATCCCGAGCACAATCTAAAATGTCACAGAGATTCAACCCTGTTTTCACCATACAGTATTCTCCACAGATTATTCAGTTAATTAGAATTATTTCCAACTTTGTTCTTAAGAGCAGAATTACAGGTTTCTGACAACCTATTACAATTCAGGAAACTGTAGATTATATGTTTCTGTCCCAAATGCTTTCCTTATTGCCTTTAGTTAGGAATCTCTCTTTTTACTTGGGAATAATTATTTTAGTTTGGCATTGTTGAACCAGTAAATACCACAAACCCTGAGCATTATCATTTTAAAATTCAAGAAGAAAAATAATATAAGAAGCAGGTAATTTATCGGAAATATAACTAATCCTTTTTTCTTATTGGGGCCACAGAAAGGCTAAGAGACAAAATATTTATTTGAGACCCTTCCCACTTTCTCTGTCCATGTCCCTTCTCCCTGCATTCATTGCCAGTTTTTGCTTTGTAAACACAAGTACATGAGAAACCTAACACACACTGACTTATTAATAGTAGAATTAGGAAGGTAAGGATGAAAACGGTGACCTTATCATTTATCTGAAACTGAGCTTTGAACTATTTATTTTTATTACATAAAGAACTGTGATGTAATCTTAATGTTTTATTCTAGCAATTTGGTATTTTAATGAAGACTTTAAATTTCAGCTTGCTAGCAATGCAGTTTTAGGATTGTGTATGTAGTGGCTAGGGATGGGGTGGCTCAGGGGATAAGATGCCGAGCTTGTTGATAGAAAGGTTGGCAGTTCAGCGGTTTGAATCCCTAGTGCCACATAATGGGGTGAGCGCCCGTTACTTGTCCCAGCTTCTGTCAACCTAGCAGTTCGAAAACATGTAAAAAATGCAAGTAGAAAAATAGAGACCACCTTTGGTGGGAAGGTAACAGCATTCCGTGTGCCTTTGGCATTTGGTCATACCGGCCACATGACCACGGAGACGTCTTCAAACAACGCTGGCTCTTTGGCTTTGAAACTGAGATAAGCACCACCCCCTAGAGTCAGCAACGACTAGCACGTATGTGCTAGGGGAACCTTTACTGTTACTATGTAGTGACTAGCCTTATTGGAGGTCAAGTTATAAAACCATATATACAAGACTGGGAGAGGTGGGCTATGCCCAAGACTAGAATAGCTGTGCTCTGGAATTGCCCTGTTGGCACCTATGTCATCATAACCAGTGGGAATGAGTGAATATTTGCCAGAGGAGATTACTCTCTACTTTGCAAGACATCTAATAAAACATACAACGTCCGTTGGCCTTCTTTGAAGAGAATCTTGTTTTTTTTGGGGGGGGGCCAGGGGGGAATAAATAAATCTTGATGTGTTTATACAAGGGTGTGTCTCATGCTAAGTCTAAAATCTGAATGGAAGACTTTTTGCCTGTGAAATCATGTGCTGCAAATTTTGCACAACATTGATCAGAGTTTCCTCTAAAAATTAGTGTTAAATCAGAATCATCCCCACCCCATCCCCAACTCTTCATTTTGCTCATCTTGTTTCATAGATATTTAAAAAGTGGTTCCTGTGCACCACAGGTTTGTGGAGTCTAACACAGCCATTCTCTTCTCCATACTATATTTTCAACATTTCCTCTGGGCCAGCAGACATGGTTGAGACTCAGGTTACTGAGTTGCAGAAGTGTTGTCAAAGATTTATAGCAACAGATTAGTCAAATATTTATGCAGAAGTAGCTGAGGTATTTATATTGGTTCCTTTTCTTTAAAGATATGGCTATAAGATGTTTGGCACATGGCCTCATTGACATAAAAGGCTGATATATGGATGGCCATTCTCAATAATTGTGAGAATAGCAGCATCATGAGTATCTCAATTGGGGTCATAAGTCGAGAATTACCTGTATTTATATTTATAAAATAAGAAAAATCAATCATTTCCTTATTTATTCCAGGCAAGCTTTGAGAGAATTCTTGCTGCAACGTAATACTACTTCTGTATCTTTTTGTGTAAATGATAATATCCTATTCAAATACTGTACAGCAAGGGTGTCAAACTTGCATCGTCACATGATGTATTGGGACTTTTTCCCCCTTTGCTAAACTGGGCATGGGCGTGGCCAGCGCATGACGCATCCAGCCCATGGGCCGCAAGTTTGACAGCCCTGCTGTACAGGTACTCCTCAACTTACAACAATTAGTTTAGTGACCATTTAAAGTTACAACGGCAGTGAAAAAAATGAGTTAAGACCGTTTTTCACACGTTTGCAACATCACCATGCTCCTGTCATCAAAATTCAGACACTTGGCAACTGGCTCATATTTATGACAAATGCAGTGTCCTGCAGTCATGTGACAATATTTTGTGACCTTCTGACAGGCAAAGTCAATGAGAAAGCCAGGTTTACTTAACTGTGTTAGTAACAACTACAGTGATTCGTTTAACAACTGTGACAAGAAAGCTTGTAAAATGAGACAAAACTCACTTAACAACTTTCTTACTTAGCAACATAAATTTTGGGCTCAATTATGGTCATAACTCAAGAACTACCTGTATTTCAAATATGTGCAAAATATTCCAGTAAATCATCTAAGACTAAATTGGATGTGAACACAACTAGGTATAACTATATTGCTTCTTTTCATCCTAGGCTTGATTTTTATTTTTACCTGAAAAGATATTAATGAAAACCTAAAAGCTTGCAAACATTTTGTAAACGTTCAATTGGCTGTCTAAAGATACATAGATGTATTTAGGAATTTTTTCCCTGTGGTTTATATGTCTGATTTTGCTTTTTCATGTATTTTAAAAATCAGGTTGCAAGTTGTCATTGAGTTGTATAGAATAGGATTTTTAAAAATAAAAAGTTAGGAAGGTGCATTCTTAGCCATTATGCTGCAGTGATTTTAATGGGCAGAATAAATTTTATGATTTGGGCCAAAATACCAAATTGTTAGTCACCAAATTTATGACTATTGTATTTTATTTTAAAAAAGAAGTGGTATGTGCTTTGATTTGAAAGAATAACAATGCCCCTCCCCTTCATCCAGTTTTCTATTCTGCTTTAGTTAAGATAATGTCTTGGATGGCCCTTCGAGTAAGAATCTTCTTTACATGCCTAAAAACAATCCTGAATGTTGGGATTCTAAATCCAGGCCAGCATTTATTTGTTTGTTTTTCATATTTCTCAACCACTCTTAGTCTATGCAAGTATGACTCCCCACAATAAGCCAAATGTATCCCACCCAGCATGCTAGTTCTGTGAAATCCCTGCTTTTGTGATCCCAGGCAGGCAAAATCAGATATTTAATGTTGAATTTTTTTTGCAAATAAATAACAACCATACAGTTATTCATTAACTTACAATCATTCTTTTAGTGACCATTCAAAATTACAGTGGCACTGAAAAAAAGTGACCTACAACCAATCCTCACACAACCATTGCAGCTTTCCCAAAATTCAGGTATTTGGCAATTGGCATGTATTTACAGTGCTTGCAGAATCTAGAGGTCATGTGATTGTCATTTGTGACTTTCCAAGTCGACTTCCAACAAAGTCAATGGGGTAAGCAGGATTCACTTAATGGCCATATGATTTGCTTAACAACAATAGTAATTCACTTAACCATGGCAAAAAGATTGTAAAACCTTTTAGGCAACTCACTGTCAAGCACAAAAAAACAGCTTCACCCTTGGTGATCCAATTAAACTGATTTATTCCCAGGGCTTTTTTTCTCCCGGAACTCGGGGGAACGGCGTTCCGGATCCTTTTTGGAGTCCGGATCACGTGG
>JAOYMU010000263.1:42805121-42818082 GCA_025802295.1 Psammodynastes pulverulentus | reverse complement strand
ACACTCTTTCACCCCTCCTGTCTTGTTCTACAACATATAATGCTCAGTCTCACACAGGTCTACATATTCATGATACATTATTTTGTTTCTTCACATCTGAGAATGTGTATCCATTTGCTGAAGTTGGAGCAAAAATAATTCCCCACAATTCCTAATCATAGGCATGCTCTCAGAACCTATAGGATGTGTAGTTCCAAATATCTGAGACTAATTGGCCTGGCCCAAATTAGTGCTTCCACACACAGTAGTCTAGAATTAACATGCTTCTTGTAAGTTGTAATTCAGAAAATGTTATTGAGACTTTATTTACAGTATATATATTTGATCCTATTCCAGGGAACTCAAGGCTGCTTCTTCTTTCCATTTAATCACATCCCTGCAGAATAAGGTTAGGATGAGTAAAGCCTCACCTTCTGACATTTAAGGGGCAAATGAGAGACAGGGAATCACCTAGTCACTTCTCTCCAATGCATCCAGCAGCTAAAAATCAAGTTTAGGTGAAGAGATGAGCAATCAGCTTTCAAATGTGGGAGGTTCCATGTGTCACTGGGGCAGGCACAGACTGATTTGTTCGGTTTTGCCTTTTCCTATCTTTCTTGCAGAAATGCCCTGATGCTTACTCAGCACTGGTCTCACATCTGACTGATCTGCTTCAAATAATAAATGTGCACGGCATTTTTGCTCTATAAAGCTTTCTATAGTTTAAAGTCAAGTATTATGCAAGTAGCAAAACAGGCAAACTAATATATAAAGAGGTACCCTGTCCCTTTTACTTACTTTCCCACGTGTCACAATTTTAGCTGGTGGGTACCTGTTACCTAAAGTCTGGTTGCTGATTAATGGAGCAGGGCGGATTGTTATTTTTCCCAGCTCTCTGATTGGTAGCTGAGAGTGTACACACTTTCTCATAGAAGAGTAATTCCATTTCCAGATATGTACTGTATGTATGGTGCAGTCTGTTCCTGGTTCTTTCTATCACCACAAGTGCTTGGGCAGATTGAGGGGCCATGTAAGGAGATCTGAGAGGGTCCACCCAAACCATGGAACAATGTAGCTTCCTTTCCTAACAGTACGTCCCTGCCACAAACCCAAGGGTTCTCCACAGAGGAACATCCAACAGTCAAGATGAGATCTGTGATCATGCAATGAAGCCTCACTCAATAGGACCATGAGAGGCCCCAGCAGAAGCTGATCAGCTGGGCTGTGTCGCCATCTACAAAGATGAATCCAACTGAGCATGAACGAAGTTGCTCCCTGCAAAGAGCATCTGACCCAATGTCCCTCCTTATATGTCTTATGGGAGGGGCCAATCATCTCCAAGCCGTACTCCCGAGACGCCCTTTCAACCCCAACTGTTCTTGCCTTCTGGCGGCTCTGCACATGCACAGACAACAGGGGGAGCCTGTTCCTCTGCCTCACTCATGTCTGAATCTGGAGGCTCTGGAGTCTGCATATAACTCCCAGATAGCCCTGGCTCCATCTCTGCGTCGGGCGCAGAGCCCTCACTTGAGCCTTCCTCAGCCTCCCCCACCTCTTCACTGTCAGATTCTGCTGCCAGCTCCGCAGGTCGCCAGCAGACCACAACAGTAACAATCCTTGCTCTAAATCACGTAATGTCAGTCCATAAGCTGTGCAGCATAAAATAAGACAATTATTTTTACTGTATCATCAAAGGATGATGCAGCTAAGCTGAAGGATTTACACATACTTTTAATAAACTGCCCCTTCAGGAGGAAGGGCAAAAATGCCAAGAAGGTGGCATTGCCAGCAATAGAAACCCCACCTTTTTTATGTGCATTGTGCATATATGTAAAAAGGGTGAAGGGGTTAAATTGTGCCCTTGTGGCTTATCACTTTAACTTGTTGAAATCCTGAAGATACCCTAAGCACCAGAAAGTTTTTTAGAGGAGAGTTTGTGTCGTGTTTGGAAAGAATTTCAACTCTATGTTAGTTTTGCTACTTTTTATCACATGTCCTTTGAAGGATTGTTTCCAGTTCCTTTAAATGGCATAATTTTCAGCCTGAAATAATACTTGAAGTACAGAAGAGTTTTTAAAAAATGGATTTGCTGAGGTAAGTAGTTTAGTTGCATAAGCACTAGGGCATGTTTCTCTCCTCAGCGGAGTCAAAACTCGTTTTCCAGAACAATAACTCAAGTTAATTGAATGACCATATAGTGCAGATACATACATATACATACAAGCAGAATGTCTGTGCTTAAAGAAATGGCATGGATCCAAGTGCAATAGAAAGGGAAGAAGAGAGAAAGAATTTGTAGTATTTTTCTTATGTGCTGCTGTTTTAACCCTAACAAAAACTGTAGCACCTTGCCACAATAAATTTATGGCAATGTAATTAAACTACACACAGGACTTTCAAATCACAGCTTCTTCATTAAAACTGTTGTCTTTGCATTGATAAAAATATTTGGGTGGAACATTAATTATTTGCCCAACGTACCTTTTTTCTTTCCTTTGGAGTAAAGTTGACTTCCCTATATAAGTTTAAATATTACTTAAGCGTTTTCTGAATTTACATAGCACATAGAAATGTGTAGAAATGATGGCAATAGGTATGAGTGCGTAAGAGAGGAGCAGGACACTTGTGGCTTTAAATATTTTTTGAACCAGTGTATCCGTAAGATTGGGAATGCCCTGTAACAGGTGTTAAACTCACGGCCCGTGGGCCAGATGGGTCATGCGCTGGCCATGCCCACCCCCGGTTTAACGAAGGGGAAAAAAGCTGTGATACGTCATGTGATGACAATGCGACAGGTTTGACACCCCTGCCCTATAAGGCTGCCTCCATACCAGTACTGCCTTTTCTGCGCTTGAAAGCCATAGCTGCTCTCCTTATTTAAAAATAATGAAAAGGTAAACGATGTAGTATCAGCAATATCTGATTAGCAACAAATGGAAAATATGCAGCCATGGCGAAACTAATAGTATATATGCAAAAAAGAAGTTTAAGCAAATTCAAACAAGGTTTCCATATATATTACATGTTACGTAGCAAAACAAATACAAACATTTAGAACTGGGGGTTGGACTAGAATACCTCCAAGGTCCCTTCCAACTCTATTATTCTGTTATTCTTTTGATCCTAGTGAATAGAATCATTTATTAGTTCATAAAGAAAATTTTAGGACACTGTATGCAGTAATTATAATAACATTGGTGCTGACATCCCACTTTTTAACTACAACTAAAGGAAGAAATTTTAGCTCATTTAAAATCAAAATCAATTTTACTACTAAGCAGCGTGTGTAGTTGCCTTGCCAACAAAATACATTTGCTTTATAGACATTAGCACATTTTATATCAATCTATTCAACCAGAAAAAATACTTTAAAAAGAGCTATTTACTAATAAATGTAAGTAACTATATTATGTTAGATCTTTCTTTCCTTTCTCTTGGACAGAACATCAACAAAGTGTATGGTATTATTCAAGGAGATATGACAGGTTCAACTGAAATTTACCTGGAGGATGCAAGGTTTTGGATTACAAATATTTTACTTAAGCAAGCCTACTTGTATGAAAGCACAATTAAATTATAAATTAATTCCTAATCATATTATTCAAAGATATTTATTGTTTTAGTTTTATTAAAAATTAAAACCCTTCTCTCAACAAGTGTTTTTTGAAAAGTAATGACTCAAAGCATCTATTCAAACACATTAAGAACTCTGTGACTGAACTGATTTATAAGCATTTCTAGTCAGTTCAATTAGCTAACCTAACACAATGGATTAGATAGCAAGAATGAGAAAAATTCTACCATACATGCTTTGATTTCATTCAAAATAAAGTTAAGAATTCATTATATCTAATCTTGGAAAAGATACACCTTAGGAAATTAACATTTCGATTCATGACTTAAAACCACAGCTTATAAAATGTCTTTTATTAAATGAAAAGAATCTGTTTTGTAGATCAAATATGAAATAGAATGTACAAAAAACTTTACATCTCTTCTTTCAAAGAAATAAAATACGATCTAGAATTAGCTTGCAGCCATTCCCTTCAAATACAGCAGAAAATAAAAGATTTTTTAAATGGCAGTACAGTAATACACAGAATAGCCTGTGTTTAAACTGCAATTATAGAGGTTAAAATTTAAATGGAATCTTAAAGAATACAACTAATCCATAAAGTAACAAAACATGAAAGTCAATTATTACATTTCTCTTAGAAGCAAGCGGTGGGTACATGAAGTGCAGGATTCATAAAGCTTGCATATAGCCTTCTCAGTTCCTATATAAATATAAAATGTTCCTTTTTTTAAAAAAACCCTTTTTTTATTCCATAACATTTCACAATGAAGGAAATCATCCCATCTATCCGTTTAGCTCAATCATGCAATACATTCCTCAGATCTTTCCTTTTGAAGCTTGGTTCCCAAAGCCAGCATGGCAATTAAAAAAAAATATTTCAGTTCAAAATTTTGCACCATTGTATAAGGAGGTTTTACAGAACTTATGTCTTTGGCATATCACACTGAATCCCTCTTTAATACTTTTCCTTTTAAAAAAAGTATACATTCTTTTAGTAAGTATCTTAAAAACATCTATTTCAGACCTTGCAAAATAATGCATTACACCTCCTGTGCGATTTGCAAAATATACACCTTTTTTGGAGGTGATGGGAAATACCCGCCCATTCAAATCTTGAGTGGTTGCAAAAAGCTGAAATAACAAGCTCACTTCCGCATAAATTCAGTTACATAAAATCATTCAGTTCGGCTTCCAAAGCTGCCGCCATTTCATCTGCCTCTGAGCTGCTACCCTCCTCATCTTCATTGCTTGATCCTTTACTTGATTCACTGGCAACATCATCGTCAGCTAGCTTTCGCTTGTGACCCCTGCAGGGATGGACACAGACAATAATTGTGATTAAAACTCAACTATTATCTATAAGAATTTTGATCAACTAAGCCAAGTCCAGTGCTGTTAGAGAGTCTGTGTTACTGCAGCAATAGGCCTCTGAATGCTGAGTACAAGAACTTCCTCTGAAATCTCAAACACGAAGTAGGTAAAATGATAATGTCCAATATAGGTTTCTGTCTTCCTTGCTTAGGAAGATTAAAGTGCCTAGAAGAGAAAATGGGAGCTCAGTTGTCTTCAGGAATGCTCTCAATTTCCCCCTATTGAAGAAGGAAACTCCCAATTTCAGAGATGCTTTAGGAGCAATACGGTAGTTTGATGTAAGATGAGCTGAAAAATGTTCAATAGAAACCAATGCTTTTTAATTATGAAAATGTGTGTACCTTGAAACCTGAACAGTACTTTTAAAATTCATTAGGAAAAAAACAGATCTCCAAAATAGTTATTTTATTTATCATATATAGGAACTGCTAATCTCCATCATAGAACGACTCTATGAGAAAGTACCTGTATTTGTTTCTGATTTGTTCAATAGTTTGTTGATTGTATCCTACAGTTTTTCAAACTACTTTCTACAGAACATTTGGGTTTTCTGAGAACTTGGCAGGATTCTGTGAGAGACTAAGAGCCAAAAAAAATAAAATTAAAAAAAAAATTCAGCGGAATGCAGCCAATTTCTTTTTTTTAATCACAAGAGCTTTAATTCTTTATCAGGGTTCCGAGAATTAAAAACAGACAAGCAAATAAACCACTTCTGGGGCATGAAAATTCTTGCTATAGACCATTTATGCTCATTTTAAAATCTGAATGTCTTTTTTTACGTAAGTATAAAAGCTTTCTATGCTTTATAACATCAAGCACTTGACATTGATTTCAATATTACACAGTACTAATTCTGATGAAATTTTAATTTTAATTTAATTGTCTCCACAACATGATTTATATTTTAAGACAAGGTCAACAGTATGGTTAGAATGTATAAGAAGGTAAAAATGCATTAAAATTTCCTGAATACTTGGATTCCTGTTTTGGAACATTCACCTCCCTCCCCTACTTTCGCAAGATTCACCTGAAAATACTTTAATAAGACAAATAATAGCTTGGGTAAGGACAGTAATTTTAGATGGGTGTGCATACGAGACAAAAATCCTTACTAATCTTCTCCTCAAAGAGAAGAATTAGAATTTGACATATTATCACAATGCATTTCACCTGTAATACTTCTGCTAAAAATCCATGGTCACAAGTTCAGAAAGAGGCACTATGATACTCTTTTAAGTTTACTGTGCTAAGAATTTTTCCATTATGTTTTTCAACAAAAACACCTGACTAAATCATATCTATATGAATGTGTAATCTGTATCAAGACACATACATTATATTTCTACGTATTTGCAAATATGTATATGTACATTAGTGGTTAAAATGCTGGGCTTGAAAGCTGAGGTTCAAGTCCCTAGTCAACTACCAAGATGTATTTGAAACTATGGCCCAATTCATCACAGATTTTATTGTTTTTAGGAAAAAAGCAAGGGGAAATTCCCATGTATTTCATCCTTTAACTCTGAAAAGGTGGAATATGAATGCAGCAATAAAAAAGATTATGTATCTTAATTATATTTATATAGATTGTAAATTGTAAATATAGATTTAGATGTCTTTTATTTATGTCTTTTAGATTTTGTATGGTTTTTCTCTTTTTAAGATTGTAAACCACCCAGAGTTATCCTGGATAAATTTTACAAACAAACAAACAAACAAACAAACAAACAAACATTATTACAGGAAGTCCTCATTTACTGACCACAATTGGAATCTGCAGCTCTGTTTGGATTATAATTATAATTCAATTACATTGAATTACAATGAATTAGAGCATTGGTGATGAAGGGTTTACAAGAGAGTATGCAGGGACACAATGAGGAATACACAGGGCTTTTTTTCTCCCGGAACTCGGGGAAACGGCGTTCCGGATCCTTTTTGGAGTCCGGATCACGTGGTCCGTCTCCACCAATCGCGCGCTATCACTTCTGGGTTTTTTAGCGCGACGACCGGGGGGTGCGTTCCGGCACCTTTCTTCGGAGAAGAAAAGCCCTGTTTATTCCTAAACATCCTATGCACAGGAATCTTCTCAACAACAGTTAGCATATGCTTGGAGTTAGATAAGGGTCCATGGAATTCAAAGGAGTTGGACTTAGTCCACTTGTGATACTCTAGGATGATCCTCTTTTAATTCCCACCTAGGTTCTGTCACTCTTTCTCCTACTCTCACTTAAGAACTGCCTTACTTAGCAATGGAAATTCTGGTCCCAACTGTGATCATATGAGACTGATAGATTAAGATTGTATCAGGGGTCACAGAATAATGCCAATAAGATGGTTTGGATCATTCCCCGTTTAAGTGTTGCAAACACTGGTCCGGCCAACTTCAGTGAGCAATGTCAGTTTGGCAAGACACTTCCTAAACTTCCTCTCTATTTTTGAAGATACAAGAGAGGAATATGGATGCATCTTAGTATTTATAACATGGTATTTTAAAATATCATTCTTCTATTGTTAAGGAGGAGAAGAAGAAAGGGTGAAAAGGGACAAGATAACCTTGCTATCTGTTTTCTGTCAGATTTCAGAATGCTGGCTATAGTTAGCATTTTTCTCAAAGGGAATAGTTAGCATTCTTTGCAGAAGCAGAAAAACAGCTCAAAGAAGAGGAATAAGAAGTCACAATACAGGCAGATAACGTTTAATGTGGCTATTAATGTACTTGCAATGCTTTATAAGGAAAATATAATTGAAGTAAAATTATTAATCTATGACTGCTGGTACAGAATCAAAACATAATTTAGGAAATCTTTGCCATTCTGTCTGATGGGACTAAGTAAGCAACATGGGAGATGAGTTGAGCAGTACTTAACAGTTTCATGTATATATGAAAGATGACCACAGAAAAGTAAGGCAAATATTCTGTAGGATGGAGCATAGAATGCTGCATTGGGAAATTCTGATCGTTCATCAGAATAAGTAGATTTCCCAAATGTAACAGGGTTAATGTACAACATTTTGAAATAAATGAAGTAATAGCCAACTAAAATGTGTCCTTGAAAGACCAGGATTATAATAGTTATTGCAATAACGATAACTATAACTGCTATAATAATTGACAGTATAAATTTAAGATCATCCAGAAGGGGACAAACTGAATAGGACTGTTTATTTTTGTATTTTTTGCTGCAGGTTTCTTGCTGTTGTTCAGTGGTTCAGAGGTTTCTTACTTTTTGGGATCCAATAAGCATTATCAGGATTGTCTTCCAGTAACTGATTCTCAGAGTTCTTGAGTAATTCATGAAAATATTAACCGCCCTGTCTTCTGACGACCTCTTTTTCTGTTGCCTTTGATTTTTTCAAAGTACCAGAGTCTTCTCCGATGACTCTTGCCTTCTCATTATGCATCCAAAATTCTTAAGCTTTAGTTTCATTGGAGAATTCTGTTTTTACTTCAACTCCTATACTGTTGAATGATACGTTCTTCTATATATTCTCAATCATTTTTCCCAGCATTGTAATTCTAAGTTTTTCTTTTACAAGCCAAAAATAAATCATAGTGTTGACGGTATATGCCTTTCTTGTCAGTGTGATGACTCTGCATACTTGTCTAGACTCATCTTAGTCTTTCTCCAAGTAGCAGACATTCTTCATTTCAGGCCTTATCCTTCTGGATGTTTGAATCTTGGAAAATAAAGGTTGTCACTACTGTACCTTCTTCCTTGTCTATTTGCATTGGGTTGGCATTCTTTGTTGATATAATTATCAAATAAACACCCGCCTTTGATTAATTCTAGATTTCCAAATTATTCTCAGTCTATGCTTTCCTAACAATAGACTGATTTGCACTCTCACAAACTTTCCCCCATTATGTATTAAAAGCAGAAATAAGTAGCTAAATAAGTTAAATTGACATTGATTGTAATTTAGAATTCTCCATGTGTGATTATTACTTATTTTAGTTTTCTCCTTTCCCCAAATAATGAAATTTCCCCTTTCCACAAATAATCTTTATATCTTTGAATTTTTAACTTTGTTTAAAAAAAGTTTTGACTGAAGCCTTAATTACAGGCAAAATTGCTTGATATCGTAAAAAAAGAAAACTCAAATCCTAAGAATGACAAGTGTCACAATTTTATTTTCTTCCTATCAATTTCCAATCCTGTACTAGAGGTCTGGGAGTTTGAGGGTTCTGGGCAATATCTTAGCTGTTTCTAACACTGTACAGGTAACCTTCAACTTACAACTACAATTGATCCCAAAATTTCTGTTGCTAACTGAGAAATTTGTTAAGCGAATTTTGCTCCATTTTTTCTTGCCACATTTGTTAAGTGAATCACTGCAGTTGTTAAATTAGTAACCTGGTTGCTAAGTGAATCTGGCTTCCCCATTGGCTTTGCTTGTCAGAAGGTTGCAAAAGGGGATCAGATGATCCCAAGGCACTGCAACCGTCATAAATATGAACCAGTTGCCAAGCATCCAAATGTAAATCACATGACCATGGGGATGCTGCAACAGTCACAAGTGTGAAAAATAGTCATGTCACTTTTTTCAGTGCCACTGTAACTTTGAATGGTCACTAAATGAACTATTGTAAGTTGAGGACTACCTGTACTTTTCTAGACAGGGAGCTCTGACGTTGCCCCTGGGATGTGTTGGAGAGACTATACCAGCTTAGGAGTCATAGTCTCGGGTGTTCCTATCTCCACTGAGACAATTTTGGCTTCTACTTTCCACATCCTTTTTCAGGCCCTGGTACTTCTCCTCTCATACATACATACCTATCTTAATAGATAATAAACAAAATAAAATTTAAGATAAAGTTAAAATACATTTATAAAACAACCTAATTAGCATCTGTGAGTGAGATTCAGGGTGCAGTCTAAGTATAAATTATGAAATAGACATTAAAATTATATAAAGTATAACAACATCCAAAATTATAAAAAGGTGATCAATAAGACGCTTAATATGGATGACGATTTCACCCCACTAAGTTTTCCTGTGGCTTTAGCTACTCATTTTAATTTTAAAAGGTTGGTATTAGCTAATTGAAACAAAGCACACAGTGTTGAAGAGTGTTGCCTGAAAAATAAAAGCAGAACTAAGGGTCTAATTAAAATGGGAAGCAGAGCTGTTACTAACTGCTAGATGCAGTAAAAGGAAGAATATATTTTTATGGCACATTAAGATACTTATTTGAAAAAAATAATTGCTAATTCCCTAAAATGGGTTGGACTGTATTTCATGCAGGTTGATATGATATCACAAGAAATCTGTTCGCCTTTAAGATGCTGGAGCTCATTGACTAATTCTCTCCCTCTTTCTCTCTTCCTCTTTCTCTTTCTCTCTCTCTCCCTCTCTCTCTCACACACATAGCTGGCTACTTCTCTGAAAAATGTTTGCAATCCCTCACCAAAATATTATGGTTTTTTTAAGGAGATAGTAGACGTTCCTTTTTCTTTTTACAATTGTTCACTGACTTCTAAAAACATTTTAGGAGAATGCATTAAACATGCATGGTTTTAACCATTCTTTTATGTCTGGATATGTGTGCACATTTTCAACCATTAAATCAGATTGGCAATCACCATATGGGACTACAGAATTAATGACAAGCTAATCCATGAGAAAATAGATAAAACAAAGCTCTCAGTTGCACAGATACCAATTCATACAGTTGTGCTTTTAGCTGGAGCATGTAGAGTTGTCCAGCTGTCTTCATGAAGAGAGATGGACAACTTTAAGGTATGGTTGATCAAAATGTTTGCCTTGTCTAAAAAGATGGTTTTCTCTATATGTCCCTTGATACCAGAAGAAAAGCAACATATTGTGAGTTATATAGTTTAGGCACTATAATAAAAATTAGACCTGCATGTGGTTGTAGCAGTTCCTAGAAAAGTTAAGGTATTCTAGACATGCGCCAGACAACTTTATTTGGCTTTGATTTGCTAATAAAAAATACACCTTTTTTCTAAAAAAAACCAATGTGTATAAGTGTCACATATTAGCAGATGAGATAAGATTGCAGTTCCCAGAATTTACAGCCAGATGCATTCCCAAACCATCTAGGGCACAAGATTGAAGATGGCTGCCTGGATTAAAATAAGGACAAATTTTGTACCATGAACATTGACTCATTTTCTCTAGACCTGTTCTATAATTGCCACACTTTGGACTGATGAATCAGTAGGATAGTTATTAAGATTCAGCCACTACCGATGTATGTTAAGCATGTATATGTTACTCTTGGCTGTTTTCCATATATTTGGAGTCTATTCAACTCTATTTCAGACATGGGGTTAATTAAAAACATATAACATTGGAAGAGAAGTCTGTGTCTGATTTGTAACAATAAATTTTTGTTACATGTTGTATGTGGACATTTCAATTATGTGTATATTTTTTGATGAAGCAAAGAAGAAGACTTCTAAGCAATATACAGTAATGCACTTTTGGAGATGTACTGTTTAATAACAATGTTTTGATTGCCCCACTTTTCTATCATGATTATTAGCTTCAAGGATAATTAGATTATTACTACTATGTCACACCCATAGAGTTTTTCTTCTTTTATTTAATTTGCTTTAATAACATAAAATATGTTTCATAGAATATTAGCAGGTGAAGCAAGCTGAATGAAAACAAATTCAATAACATTATAGAATTTAACTTTATTTAAGAAATGGTTCTGTTGAACACTTTTTTTTTACTTTTCTGGATAAAAGCACATTATAGTTAAAGGTACTCTATGTGTTTTCAAATAACTGATGTTCAGGATGGAAGAGCTGTTATTATATTGTAGCAAGACTGAGCAGCCTTATTATATAAAGAACTCCTGGGAAAATTGTCCTCAGGGAGATGGGGGCAAACAATCTAGCAGCTGACCATTTCTCTCTAGAGTAATCTGTTTTCAATCCTCTGGGCTGCCACTTCAGAAATAGTTGGCCATATAAAAAGGTATAAAGCTAAATCCAAGAGGATTCAGACTGATAGTGTTGAAGTACTATAAATGGGCCAGAGCTTTAAAGCTATGGAACAGCTGATCTTAGGATAGCGCCAGTAGTCTATTTCCAGGGAGACAGGACAAATTGGAGTGGCAGTCAAAATAGTTCTCTAAAGACTAGTATCCAAGTATTATACTGATGGAGCTGCAACTCAATAATTACAACTGATTTCTATAAAACATTGCGTATATATGCTATATATCCCATATACATACATATTCATCTATAGTGCCATCAATGTACTATTGCCAATTTGCAGTCCACAAACAATATATTATAACAACTTTGGCTGATGATTACTTCCCAACATCCTACAAACACAATTCATCCATTAACATTATTCTTAGTCCGCAAGTCTCAATATATGTGATGCTACTCTGTTTACCTGATAGCACTTAATGAATTATCTGCACTTTGATCATACTAGGAGGGAAGCACAGAAACTGAAATAGTGAAATTAGAGCCATTTCAAGTAATTTGAACTGCTGAGAGTGGAACCATTCAAAAATAAAAGACTACTTTATGCTACAGAAACCAAAATGACATCCTTGCGTGAAGTGGCACTGTCTCCATAAAATATATTTACCATGAAGCATGAATAAAATAATGCAGCATAGTAATAAGAAACAGAATCTTAAAAGTATAATGGTGTTTAGCAGTTACCTGATGCTATCTTGCCCTGATAGAAGATGACAGGCCTAACGCTCATAAAAAAGCATAGCAGATTGACCTAACGTATACAAAGCATAAACTACACACAAATGTTCTCTGGACCACAAAGCAAAGCATGAGTACAATTCCAAGATGACATAAAATGGAGACTTCCCTAAAAGGATAAGAGGATTGCTCATATCATACCTCTCTAGAGGGGCTGCAGTGACCATCGGATGTTGGCAGAAAAGCAGTATCCCACGGCTGGTTAAGTTGGCAGCAATGCACCTTGCCTGGCTCACT
The DNA here is from genome assembly GCA_025802295.1 of Psammodynastes pulverulentus. Lineage (NCBI taxonomy): Eukaryota > Metazoa > Chordata > Lepidosauria > Squamata > Psammodynastidae > Psammodynastes > Psammodynastes pulverulentus. The sequence continues at coordinate 42,805,197 of JAOYMU010000263.1, read as the reverse complement.
TGTAATCTAGGATGCCAGTTACCTGGCAAGATTCTTCCTTTTCTTTCTCAGCCTGTGCACGTTGAAAGGAAGGTCA
>JAOYMU010000263.1:42688908-42699637 GCA_025802295.1 Psammodynastes pulverulentus | reverse complement strand
ACAACTCTGCCTAGAGCTAGAAGTAGTAGAGTCAACCCATCAAGTATCTGGATACCATCGCATCACACAGGAGAATGCATGATCACAGTGGGCAGGTGGTGGATTGGAATAGTAAGGACTTGAATTATTGGATTTACATATTGTGGGAAACGTAAATGTAGTCTATTGATCTATCAGACTCAGTAAGGTTTCTGGATAGTAGCAGGCCCAGAATAAAATAATATGAACCAAAGTCTCCAGTAAAGATGATTTTGTAAGGACAACATAATATTTTTAATCTGCTGAGCTGTTGCAACTAGTGTAGTATGATTTTGCCAAATAGATAGTTTCAAGAGTATATTTGGAATCAGAACATTGAAATCGTGAGAAATTGAAAGCAGCAGATGGGTAGAGATTTCAAATGCACATGTATGTAGAAACTAACAGGCAACAAGAAAGAACAAAGAAATGGATTATGAAATGTAACAAGTAAAATTCCATTAGAATGAGGCTATTAGAAAAAGGGTATAAAAGATACAGCTCTGCAACAGATCAAGGCCACTGGCCTATAGCTATCCTTGATGGACCAGCTATGTCACTGGACTTTATTGCAATGGGTTATTGATGTAAGTAATGTCGTGATATTGTGTTATTATGATGGCTGTTCATGTTCCAAATTGCTCATGAAATAAATCTCTGAATCTTAAAGTAAGAATTACTGTTTTGTGTTGTTGTCTTTTGTTTCTTTGATTGGATTTTTCCACGACAATATAAATTCTAATATAATATACAGCCTTGTCTTACACCTCTGTATGTTGGAACTGCTTTAAATAGATGACCCCACAGGGTACATTTAATTTTCAGGGAAGAGTTAGAATAGAGTAGAATAACACATTCAGTTCAGAAATTTGAATTAAAGCATCCTAGACAGATAGATGTTTTAGATCTTTCCTAACAAAGCAAAGCTTACTATCTTTCTTACTCATAAAATTTAATTCATTTAGATTTGTTTTTGTTTTTAAATAAAAATATCCCAATCTTCACATCTAAGTTTATAAACTCTGAATGTGAGAAGAAGCAATATTAAGTGATTCACCTTTATCATAAGGATACGTACTTAGAAATAAATCTGAGTTACGTTTTTAAGAATTCTAATAGGCATAATAGGACCTCTGCATGAGCTAGAACTTCAAAAGTCATGAAATATCAATTGCCAATATGAATAACTTATATTCTTTGACTGCTCTAAAGATTAATTTTTCATTTCATTTATTTGTCAAGCATATATGAGAAAAACAAGTATAAATATAACATACATATCAACATATAAGTATAGGACATTAGGGCAGGGACAGTAGGCACATTGGTGCGCTTATGCACACCCTTTACAGACCTCTTAGAAATGGGGTGAGGTCAACAGTAGACAATCTAAGGTTAAAGTTTTGGGGGTTTGGAGAAGAGACTACAGAGTTACGTACTGCATTCCAGGCATTTACAACTGTTGCTGAAGTCATATTTCCTGTAATCAAGTTTGGATCGGTTTACTTTGAGTTTGAATCTATTGTGTCCTCGCGTATTGTTGTGGTTGAAGTTGAAGTAGTCATTGACAGGTAGGACATTGTAGTACATAATTTTATGTACTATGTTTAGGTCAGGCCGAAGACTGCGTAGTTCTAAGTTGTCTAAGCCCAAAATTTCAAGTCTGGTGGTATAAGGTATTGGTTGTAAGTATAAAAACAGGTTGTAAGTCACTTTTTCAGTGGTTATAACTCCAAATGGTCACTAAACAAATGGTTGTAAATCAAGGACTATCTGTAATAATATCAGAACTATACCAGGTTCTAAAACAACAAGGATACATATGGAAGTAACTATCAAATCAAATAAATTGAATAAAAACTACTTGGGGCAAGAATAGTATTCATATAAATCCTTGATATTGTACCTGTCAGATCATCGTGAAACCATGATTTAATGAATCTTTTTTTTATTAAACTTTCACAAGTTTCACTGCAACATATCAGATTTGCAGCCCTTCAAATAACAGACAGGTTTTTAGCATTCAAAGTAATATATGTGATTAATTCAAATTTACATTATTTGCAACATATGATGTAAATTTGGATTTAAGACATCAGGATATACACATACTCAATTGTCTGTTAAAATCAACATTTCCGGCTGAAAAAATATTTATTATTATTTTTTAATCCTCCCTTTATTACTTTATAAGTAACTCAAGGCAGGATATATATGTAATACTCCTTCTTCCTCCTATTTTCCCCACAACAGCAGCCCTGTGAGGTGGTTGGACTGAGGGACAGTGATTGGCCCAAAGCCATTCAACAGACTTTCATGTTTAAGACTGGACCAGAACTCACAATATCCTGGTTTCAGGCTGAGCACCTTAACCATTACAGGAAACTACCTTTAACTAATGTTTAAAAATTTCATTTAGGCAGTGATCCATCTAAAATTGGACTAAAACTTTTAGATCACAGAGAGACTATGTAATTTATTATTACAGCACTTTGATCAATAAAGTCAGTTGGATGAACATAAATTGTTGCATACCTAATAGATAATTTTTAGATTTACAATAGCAATTCCCAATTTGGGAAAGGTATTTTCTAACAGTTATCACTAGAATCACATGGAAAACAGCCAATCAAACTTCTGTATTTTATATAGACCATTATTATAAGGATACATTCCATCCCTCTCCCCTTCCACAAATTTCAGGATTTCTGGAGATGATGAATTTTGATAAGGCTATAAATACTTAATGGCAACTTACATCCTTTGCAGGTATTTGCTATGACTGAATGTCCTTTTGCATCTGCTGATGGAGAAAGCAATGAAGGGCAAGAAACATCCCCACTCACTTCCCTTGAACGGGAACCCTTGACTTACGACCACAATTGAACCCAAAATGTATGTTGCTAAATGAAAAATTTCTTAAGTGATTTTGCTCCATTTTACAACTTTTCTTACCACATTTGTTAAGTGAATCACTGCAGTTGTTAAATTAGTAATACAGTTGTTAAGTGAATCTGGTTTCCCCACTGACTTTGCTTGTCAGGTTGCAAAAGAGGATCACATGATCTTGGGACAGCAGCAGTCATAAATATGAACCAGTTGTTAAACATCTGAGGTAAATCAAATGACCATGGGGATACTGCAATGGTCATAATTGTGAAAAACGGTCATAAGTCACTTTTTTCAATGCCGCTGTAACTTCGAACAATCACTAAATGAACTATTTTAAGTCAAGGATTACTGTCCAAATTGACAAACAATTGATTCAGATTTTGGAAAGTCTTATCCCAATATGAAGAAACCAAGAAAACCAAGACACTGCTACAACAATGAAAGTTCATCTCCAGTTTTAAGTGAATGCAGGAAAATGTAAATCATCCTGTGTCTACATCCTAAAATAGTGAATGTGGGAAGACTGAGAATCCATGGATATATTTATCTGCATGGAAAAAAGGGAAATGCTTTTAAAAGTACTGGCTGAAGGAATGCTTATGCAGCATCCTTCCATCACTATGTATTATTCTAAACAGCTATTAGGGCCAAAGAGATCACCCATTCCTCAAAATGAAGTTGAATGCCAGCAGTCACAACCTGTCACCCTTAGAAACAGCAATTCTCTGGGGTTATTTTTCTCCTCAAATACAGAAATCTGCCAATTTTCCTTCCAAGTTCCCACACCCTGCTTGCGCCACAACTGTTTGCTTCTATCTGATTAATAAGAAATTAAATTTTGAAAGACAACAGGTTGCTCAATCCAAAATGGCTGGCCTAAATCCAAGCAGCACAGTGTCCGCCCAGGAGCTGGGGCACCTTCTGGGCAAAGGCTTGGGTTTGCTTACAATATGCTGGAGGAAAACACAAACACCAAATCACAAATTTGAAGAGCCTGTTTGAAAATAGGACTGGCTTGGGAGATCTCTTAATGGAGCATTCCAGGGCGATTCTTTTGAAGCCCCAGAAGATGGGCTATTAAAAATAGCCAGCTCCACTTGAAGTGCACATAATAAAAGGAAGTGATAAGGAAGGCTGGAGGGCCGCACAGGAAGATTAACAGAACTGGAAACTTTTGAAGAGCTGTCCTGCAGGGCACAAATGTTCAATCCCATAAGGGGTTGATGGGGGGGAGGGGGAGAATATGGTCCTGTTTGTGAAGAGGAAAAATGGTGATTTTTTTTGAAGTTAGGAAGAAGATTTATAAGAGAACACTGATGGGTAAAGTTGCACACTCCATCTCCTCCTTTTCCACTAAAACTAACACTCCTGGTCAGTAGAAAGAGGAAATGCCCAAACTCTCTTTCAACTATAGTTAATTAGGTTGAGGTGCCTCTTCAAGACACTTCCCCAATTCTGACATCAGTTAGCCAAGCACTTAATAAGCTGGCTAGGTGCATTACTTTCATGTCTGAACATATTTTTGATTTAAGTTCTCCAATATTTTCCAATTGAGCAATTCACTACATCAAGACTGGAAGCTGAATCTGCCTAAACCAGAGCCTTTAATGAAAAAAACCAGTAGCTGCAGCTCACTGAAAATAAATATACATATTTTGGGCAGTAGTGTGTGACCCTCCCAACAGCAGCCAAAGCCTTTGCTCAGAAATGTAAGCCAAAAAGAATACACAGGCTTTACAAATAAATGAATAAAGTAAATCCGTCTAACAGAAAATCTAGTCAAATTTACCAATCATTTCAACATCTGAAAAGCTATAGCTCAGATTATACCAATTTCCTTTAAAAGAAAACGAAAGCTCTGGCATCTTCCCCTTTAAAAGAGCGGAAGGGGGTGTTTCTAGAAAGCCCAATGCACCTGCTATTTGCACACACACACACACAAATTTTTTTCCAGATCTGCATGTCTATTGGAAGAAACACATTGAGAAAATTAATAAGTGGACGAAAGTAGTGTCGCGCGATTTGAAAATGAATACAGCCCCAGCGTGCATGTATTTGTAAAGATCTCGAGAAGGGGGGGGGGGGGAAGGAAACCTGAAACAGCAGCCCCAGAGCTCCAATGTTATGGGAGTCTCTCAGATAGGAGCAAGTTGCAATAAGCAAAGCAGTTCTAACCGCTACCTACTCTCTTCCGGCGTTAAAGAGAGAGAGAGAGAGGGAGGGAGGGAGAGGGAGAGACAAGAAAAGGAATTCTAACCATCCCAGCCGTGATCTGGAAAAATACGTCCATCAGTTTTCCCACCCTGAATAAAATCCGGATCAAGTGCATTAGAATTTAACATTAAAGGCGAAGTGTTGAGAAAAACCCCCCCCACTTAGCTACGAATTACAAGGCCATTCCGCCTTCCCCAGTCCAATGAGCTCTGCTAAGACCTCCCTTCCCGCACATATAACCCTTCTTCTCTTACTTGCATGCACGCTGAGAATAAAAGGCTGGAGAGTATTTTATTCCGCATGCCTTACTTGCTTCCTATTGTAAATTCCGAGCACAGATACATTTTTTGCAAACTGAAATGACTTTGCAAAATCCGGTTCTAAATTCTGCAAATGTAAAATAAGGTTAACGCAACTTTTTTTTTTTTTAGAAATCACCAACTTACAATTACTCTTATTCGCGAATCTGTATACGTTTTTCCTTGTGTGTTGTGGTGAAATGAAAATAATCCCCCCTTCTGGTTGCTGATGGTTGCAATTGCAGATCTGAGGCAGAAGGCAGGGAGACTTGCAGTGAAAAAAAAAAGAGAAACAGCGTACAAGGAGACAGGCCCCCTCTTATTTATATAAATTTTTTAAAAAATGTTCCAGGAGGAAGGAAGCTGGGTCAAAATCACTTGCAAAATTAAAAAAGTAAGAGGGAAAAAAAGCCTCCTCTAAATCTTACTGGAGAGAATCCAGAAGCTAAAAATAGCAAAATCACACTCCAAATTAAATAAGGGCAGGCTGACTGGCTAAGGGGAGCTTAGCCCTTCCAGTGGAAGAGAGAAAGAGGGGGAGGGAGGGTAAAGGGGAAGGAGGCGGAGCCATTCGGCGTCTGCATCATCACCTGTGGGTGGAGGAAATATAAAAGAAAGCAGCAAGGGTGATTTTAAAAGGCTGCTTAGAGGGCTCGAGAGGGGAAAAAAAAAAAAGCAGCGGCTGCGCCGAACTGCGAAGAACAAAAGGAAAACAACGGCGGGAGCGCTACCGTAGCTGCTGCCTTTCCCCTCGCGCCAAAAGATGAGGAAGAAACGAGGGGGGACGTTTTGCAAAACTTAAAAAAAAAAAAAATCACTGTCCGCTTACATTTTTTCTTCGTTTGAAGGGTGGTGGTGGTGGTGGGAAATAAGTTGCGCGATTTGAAAAGCTCAATGACCCTAAATAGGATTGAAGCTGATTTAACAGTTTTTTGGGAATATAATTTAGGGTCGGCCCAAATCTAGCCCAGAAGACTGCCACACAATGTATGTGTTGCGGATTGGTGTGTAAAGGTTTATTTTGGGGTCAAAAGTCCTGGGTTTCTTGTTTGTAAATCTGGCCTGGGATTATTGACAGTGGGAATGTAAAACGTGGTTACATTCAGTTTAGAATGTAAACATGGTTAAACTATACTCTTCCCCCCCTCCTGATACATTTTTTCAAAGAAATTGAGAGGTAGTAACTACTCTAGGTTGGAGGTGTGTGTTCATTGCAGGCTCCCTAAGAAGAAAATTACAGATTTCCAGGAGTCTTATCTTTCAGTTTACTGGCTTTAAAAGTACTTCTTGTATTTGATGTTAACATTTCAGGGTCCTGAGTCTCCATCTAGTGCCATGAGTCTCGGGCACAGTGAGGTACTAGGGTAAACAATACTATTTCTGCTTGCCACACATTTCTGAATGTATTTTAACTTGCAAAATATCTAACACCTATCCTTGTAAAGAGAAGAACAGGATCATCCTTGTGTGATACATATGCAAGGATACTTCCTTTCATATGTATCTCACAATTAAATGGACGTGATAAAATTCTGTGCCTTATATGGTGCATCTCCTTTCGTGTTTCTTGTGCTGTTAATTTTTGGGTTTACCTATAGAGAAAGGGAGAGAAAGGAAAAAAAACTGGCCTGCAGCAGAGCAAAATGCCATTCTGACATTTTATTTCCAGGAATGACTTTGGGCCTCATAAGCTTAGAAGATAAAATGATGGATGCCTAATTGTGCTCCAGAGTGTTAGTAGGAAGTATGGGGATAGCAATAAGGCTGCTGCCTATTTATTGAATGAATGCCTTGTAATGAACTGGCCCTGATGTCAGCCATTTTGAGAAAACTCTACTACAAACTAAGAAAAGTCCAATTGTGCCCACCAATTCATTGCATAAAGTTCACAGTGCTTTGTTATTATGAAATATTAAGAAACTCTTAACTTTTCCTAGATCATGAACTTTATATAGAACTCCTCAAAGGTTCCTTTAACAAGATTTTATATTCCATTTTTCTAACAAAAATAAAGGCAATGTTTTTATCATACCTGCCTTCATTTTCTACAAGTGCAGATCAATTTTGAAAGGCCAACACATGGAAGAAAGAATTATATTCTTGTTGCTCCTTTAATTCAAACAGCATCCTTGAGGACATAACACGTTTTCATAATCTATATCTTCAGACAACATTATATATTGGAAACTACATTAAATATAATGGGATTAATTTACAAGTAAATATAAATAGGATGGCACCCTTCAGGTTTTATGAAAATATCTAGAGTGAAGGAAAGCAAGAACTTTTATTGATCCACTGAAGAGATGACAACAACCAGGCATTTTTTTCCTTGGTTTTCTTATAAATAAAGGTAACAGTTTTATTAGAAGTGTGTACACATTTTCTCATGCTGGTAACTAGTGGATTTGAACACTAAAGATTGCACTACAAAAATGTGCATGGGCCAGGTGTTTTAGTTTTTAAATGATAACAGGATTATTACTCCAAATCATAATTTTATTACTCTATATCATAATTTTGGTGGTGAGCAAGAGTATCCTAGTGCTGCTGCTGGATACTGCCCACCTGCCAGAACAATGCTGAACTAAACATAGAGCAAACTGATGTCGGGCCTATGTGACAGGCTGACCAGTCACTTTTTTGTTGCAACCAATGGATCTACAGCCATCTCAAAATACAGACATGACCCAGATGCTGTGCAAGATGGCATTTTTCGATCCAAAAAGTGGACTCTGCACCTGTGGGAGTAGCGCTAGAAGGATGATGATATATTTCATGATTTTCTCGTTCTGTTGTATTCAGACTTAACGGGCCATTTGAACTCAGAACTAGCTTTCAAAGCCCCATCGAAAGCTTTCAGGGACTTCATATGTACTAATAAGATTAAGGAACAATCTAAATTGATTGGCAGAATAAAGTATACAGGATGGAAGATTTGAATCAAATAGGATCAAGAACTCCATAAATGCAAAATAAGTGCTGATTGAAGCTAATTAAAATCACTCCCATTTTTGTAGGAAAACATCTTAAGTACATTTTGGAGGTGATCCATCCATCCTTAAAGACTGAACATTTTCCTTTCCAATTCTAATCTCAAGCATAGTGAATTCAATTTAACCCAATGGAATTAATTCTGAATAAACTTGAACTGACTTGTGATTTAATGAATGCACCTGGATGGTAACATAATTGAAAACAAATTCTTCAGTATACTTATTCCAATAAAAGAATATATATGCCAAGTCCACCTTTTTTTTTATTAAAATGAGTGATACTAATAGTCTTGCTTTTAAGCAAATGTGACTAAATTACTGTTTTTAAGATGTATACTCCTGAACAGTCTTCATCTAATCCAATATGTCTAACATACAAGTAAGTATATTTAAGCCTGCAGCTTTCATAGTTTAAACATGAACATATTCATTCATTTATTTGTTTTTTATTAAAATTTTAGGTTCCTCCATTCCATTATGACTTTATAATCTAAAACAATAGAATACAAACAATACAAAAAGCAAGCATTTGAAAACAACAGAATTCTCACAATCTCTGCAAGGGGTCTATAACCCATTCTAGACCTGGAATGTTTTAATGGAATCCACCTATTATTTTGATTGAGTTTAGGGCCCTACCTTTCTTTTATCTTTTAATATTTTTAGCATCCTGATAGTTATAGAGGCACTTGTTTCCATGGAAAATCAAGGTGAAAGTACTGTTATTTGATTCTTTCAACTGAAGAAAAGTCAATATGACCAGTAATTTGTACATAGAGCAATATGCTGCATTGTGCTGGTGGGCTTTTGTAAGCAAATTATATTTTTATCCTTTTTTTAACCCAATGGAGTGTTAAGAAAAGTTTACATGATGAGGCTTAGCGCCCTATCCATCCATTCATCTGTCATTGAGCAAGGTTATTTTCTGAAATCTTAAACACACTGGAATTATGTTTGGCTTGGTCAAAGAAGCTGGTGAAAGAAAGACTGAGTTTTAAAATGGCCTGGATATTTCTCAGTGCTGCTGGGGAAAAAAAAACAAGCAAAACTCCTTAATGGCAGAAGGAGTGGGATAGCAACTTGGAACATTGCTGACTTGGTAGCTCTTGAGTTACGATCTTAATGCAACCTGCAGTTGTAACTTGTGACAGTTGTAAATTGGGTCATCAGTGACTGATCTGATTTTACAATCTTTTCTGTGGTGGTCATTAAGCAAATGCCATGGTCATTAATGGAACCAATAGTTTGCTGTGGGCTGGTTTTGTTGAAAACTAGCATTTATTTCCTTTGTAAAATGCGATCGTGTGACTGCAGGGAGGTCTGTCATAACTTTAAACGTCACAAGTGACTGGTCATAAATTGAGGACTATTGTATTCTAAACTCTCCCTGCTGATCACATGACCTAAGGTAGAAAATGCAGTTCTAGCCTGCCCCCATGTTTCCCAGTGTACAATTACAAATACGGAATATGAGGGGAGAATAAAAACTTACGCTCATTTCAAGTAAAGGGATTGGGTGGAATAAGATCTGCATGTTTTCCTGACCTTTTTGGAGCATTTACCAAATGCTTCCATTTGGAGGGCTCAGGCTCTATTTATCAAGTATTATATAATTATTCTGTGTTTCTTGTTTCATCACATCCCAAGTATAGAAGAATTGTACTCGGGTGAAAGCTGGAAGCATGCCAATATACACGATGAACTTAGATTTCTTGTATAATGTGGCATTTGAAGACTGAATTCTAGTCCCCTTTAGGCATAAAAATCAGCTGGGTGACTTTGGATCAGTCACTCTCTCTTAGTCCAATCCACCATACAGGGCTGTTGTTGTGGAGAAAATAGGAGGAGGAAGGAGTATTATGCAGCTTTGAGTTACTTATAAAGTAATAAAGGCAGGATAAAAACCTAATAAATAAACAAATATTTAAGTATCCATTGTTAGTTTTATGGGGACATCAAAAACATCAGGGAAAATTTATGTTTTGTAGGTGGGTCTAAGCTATAGTGGGTGCTGAAGTATAAATTGTTGAAATTCATACCGTATTATAATTTGAAGAGAAATTCATTTCCATGTCTCCTGATAATGAATATGTCATTGCTGCATCTCAATCAAAGAAAGGGCTTTATGGGGTAAGAGTTAAGACAGTGTTGTTTCAGATCAACTACGAAGATGTTGGCATATCATTGAGTGTTGTATCTTATGATTCTTGATGAATGTATTTTTTTTTTTTGTACACTGAGAGCTGATACACGGAAGAAAATTCCTTGTGTGTCCAATCACAATTGGCCAATAAAGAATTCTAGTCTATA
>JAOYMU010000263.1:42580117-42592842 GCA_025802295.1 Psammodynastes pulverulentus | reverse complement strand
AAGATATAATTTAAAAAAATTAGATTGTGCAGAAATGGACAGATTGACAAGAAAAATAAAAGAAAAAGAAGACACAGAGTATTTTCGGACATAGGACTTATTTTACAAATGGTTGGATACTAGAGGTAGAAATTAGAAGTGGGAAAAGTATTAGAAGAAGACAGCTCAGCATACTAATTGGATCTTTCCATAACTGGCTATCTCTGACAATTTCTCTCCATTACTGAATGGACCCAAGCATGGCACCCTATGTCTGACCTTCAGCAGCTAGGGAAAGTGTGGATCTAATAAAAGGTTGCCTGGTTTGTAATTTCAATATTCCTTTCCACTTCTTCAGGAATGACACATTCAAACTCCTTCTGGCTAATCACAGAAAGCAGATGTAAAGGCCAAGCCTGACACGTAATCTTTGATTTGGGCGACGTCAATGAGTTCCATAAATTCCTGAGCTTTTAGAGGGATTAAATGTTTGTAATTTTAATAAAATATAATATTACTTATGATTGGTGGGTTTTGCAATATTATTTTCTGCTTGTTCTACTATTGTAAATGACCTTGAGTAGGCTGTATACAAACAATTGTAACGAACAACCAAAAAAACTCACTTTGTGCAATGAATACCCAGATTCAAATATAATTGGCGGAAGTAAAAGAAGAAAAAACATATTAGGACGAAACATTTCTTCTTCCTGTAAAATACCAGAAACAAAAAAAAATTAAGGAATTATGAGAAAGGGAATAATACCATATTAGAACAAAGGTAAATCCAGCATCTCTAATAATTTTATTACAGTATGTGCCACCACGTGAGTGTTGATTCCTAGTCATCATACAGATAGATTTTCTCCAGGATAATCTGTTCTTAACCTAGTCATTTAAGTCTTCCATTGCCATTTCAATCCAGCCCATCCAGCTTGTTGTTGGTCATTTTCTTCTTCACTAGTCCCACCTTAGGCATGATAGTCAGCTGGGTAATCAACCCACCTCACAGGGTTGCACTTGGGGAGAAAATAGAAGGAGGAAGAACTGAGAAACCTCAAAGAATGTACTACCCTGATATCTGAATTGTCAAAATAGGCAACATGATAACAAAGATAACATTGTGAAGTAATGTATTATTATTGAGCGTCACCCATTGGCATGAAGAATCTAAATTCTATATTTAAAATTAGGGATACTTGAATTTAAATATATAATGGGACAGGCCTTTTGATTGTTCAGAATGCAGTTTTTAATTGAATGTGACTAGAGTAGATTTTGGTTCTTTTTCACCTTTTGGCAGGCTTTAAAGGACTAAATTTACTTACTTTCCCTCTTAAGTAAAACAAGTAAAACAAACAATCCTTCACTTCTTAATTCCTTAATTCCCCTAAATTAGACTGAAAATGCTGTTCTTGTTCATTCCATGAGATCACGAAAGGAGTATTGTTGACTGCAGGTTGCCCAGTAGTGGGCTACTGCCAGTTCGGACCGGCTCTCCCGTACCAGTAGTTCTGACCACCGGCTGGGCCTGACCATCTGCTCTGGTGCTCTCCCTTCCTATATATCTGGCTCACTCGCCCTGCCCACAGAGTCCAGCTGCTTTCCACACCTCGCCCACTCTACTCACGGCAGCTGCCATGCGCAGAAAATCCCTGTCATTTTAAAGCTGCGCGCGAAGGGTACAAACAGGCTCACATTTTCGGTTCTGCCCTGAGCAAACAGGTTGTTACAGTATGTGCAGCCCACCTCTGAGGTTGCCTATCGGTGGCTTAGGAAATCTCAGTTTTATAAAAGTTCAAAAACATTTTAGAGTTAACAAAAAGTGCAAAGGAGAAGAGGTCCCCCCATTTCCCCCCAAAATGCTGAATAAAAACTGAGTGATTGGTGAGTCTCTGGGAAAGCAGTTTATGGAATAGAAAACAGGCATATCTATTTTGCAATATTTATCATCCTTTTTCATGGCAGAATAACGAGCTCAATTGCTGTGTGATTATTACTCTGCCAGCTATTTCTGATGTGATCTATGTATTGGATTATAACTCCTAGAATTACCAGCTAGCTGTTTGTACAGCTTATTGAACTGAGTTGACCAATAAAAAAATTCTTCTTCCTTTAGCTATGAAGAAAAGAATATTAATTGGGAGTTGGGCATTCAAGCTGAATTGTTTAAAATAAGTATGGAATCAATTATATGATAAACGTATGGTAAAAATTGCTGATATACCTTCCAGTTGGCCAGCTTTTGAGATTCTATAATTTTTATAACTGCACCCATCAAGATACCTAAAAAGAAAAAACAGAGAAAGAACAATTCATCTGTTCATGCGATAATTGAAAGTCGTAAGCCGTTACATATGAGTCATCTAAAAGTAAGTATAGTCTCAAACGGTGGTCCTGTATTCCTTCCTTCCTCCTCATCCTCATTATGCCTGAAAATTTTTTCATAAAGCTCTGGCTTCTGGGCTTATCCTGTCTGTCTTCATGTTATTAATAACAGGACCAATCTGCTGAGAACAGAACAGGAAACCAAAAACAGCTCTACAGCTGCTATTAGCTGCTCTGATATCAAAGAACAATTTCACAGATATTTGTATTATATGAATACAAAAAGCATCTACATAAACAGAATATAAAAACGCATCTATATCACCATGTATTGAAGAAAGAAAATCATTCAGTCGTGAAGGTTTCGGTAGTTCTTAAAAATTGATTTGATGGAAACAACATGTGCCATTGAAATGAAATAGATTTATAGTCATATGCATATTCCTGACTAGAGTTAGTATGACACGCTGCTTAGCATGATTGATCCCAGAGGCTTTAAACTCATTTCAAAATCATCTGGAAGGAAGAGCAATCTCTGTTTTAGCTCTTGGGGGGTAACAAATTCCAATCATCGTTCTACAACTTGATGTCTCCTATATATTTTTAATTGTCCAAGACCGTATGCATTCTAAAGCATCTAGAGGACATCAGGCTGAGGCATCCATGTTGATAAGGTACTTCAAGCATGCCTCATTTCCTACTGGCATTCCCATTACCACCCTGGTAATGGGTAAAAGGACTCTCTCCCTTGGCTCCATTTGCTTCCATAGAACCACGAAAGGATTGCAACAATCAGAAAAAAATCACTGAAGAGGAAACACAATTTTTCCTCTCCCTACTACATAAAATAGAATATGGGGAGATGGGAAAACATTTTTCGTCAAAAGCAGCAAAATAGCTTCAGCCACATCTGACATAGATAAGTACACTAATAATGTTGATGATGCAAAATGTATCTCACACATCTGTTTCTATTCCCTGCACACAGCTAGTTGTTAATTTCCAGGGAATTCCTTATCTTTCAATCACGGCTTGAAATAACCAATCTTGATGATGTACCATATTTTGCATTACAGGAGAGCTATAATATGAACAGGTGAGAGAAATCCAGTAGGGACAATCAATACCATTAATATATGGTCTGTGTCAGCAAGCAGTCAGTGGAGGAGGAATGTGATTACTCCAGGCTTCTTAAGAGCAGAAACTGTTTTGTTCTATAGGCTAATATCATGTAACAAGGATTGGGAATCAGCCCTGCTTCCTCCTCCTTGCCTTCTAATTGCTTTTCAGTAGCTACTGAGATCTTGTTGGACGCATGTTTCTCTCTTGTTCCATGTCTTGTAGATGCAGCCCAGTTTCCTCAAGCAATGTTCTGCTATTGATTTGAGAGATAAATGTTTTGCTCCCAAAGTCAGAATCGCTTTCGCTTGACATGTCTTACCAATGTCATTTAGAATTACTGAGTTCAAATATTCAATTGCCATTGAATGTAAAACAAAACGGAAACTGCTTGGTTTTTCTTTGTACTGTGCAAAATGCATACACTGCTGTTGTTGCTGGCCTGACTGCCTCTCACCCTTGATCAGGTGACAGTGTTGAACATGCCGCAGATAGATTTTCACGACCAATTTATGTATCGGTCATTATGTTGATAGATTAGAGTCGTTAATTCTGTCGATGATGATTTCTAAAGGGTCCTGTTTTGGATTAATTAATAGGTCAGAGTGGCTATTTTACAGCCATTGGGGGCTGCCAGTGAGTTTTCTCATTACCATAAGATGTGTAACAATTGAGAGCTCTGTTGACCCTGCTGTTGTGTGTAGCTTTGACTATGTAATGCACAGCAGAGCTCTGCTGTGAACATCTTGGTATATGCAGTGAAATACAAAAATTTGGATGGTAAAAGTCTGAGGTTCACAATCTTATAATTACAATAAGGTAAGATAGTATGGTGGACAAACAGGGATATATGGGTCTCTGAACCCCCCCCCCTCTCTCTGTGTGTGTGTGTGTGTGTATTTCAGAAGGAACAACAAAGTTGCCTTTGTGATTCCCTAAAGACGGTATTTTTTCCCCCTTAGCTTTCTTCAACTTGGTCCCTTGCAGAAATATTAGGTTGCAACTCTGGTAGCACTTGGTAAACAGAATGGAAAAGTTTATTTAGATAGCTTTATTTTATAATTGTAAAATAAAACTATGGAAATTGTTTTTAGTGTGGTCATGTTCCATAATGTCTAAGTCCTAAACCAGACTTCCAGGATTAATATTTTTAATGACCCTCAACAACTGACCATACAGAACATTTCTAAATTGGTAAAGTTAAAGAGAGTTAAAGATTGCATCACAGTTATCATAATAAAACCCTCTAAAACTTTGTAGTATATGTTGACATCACTGAATCTGATTGAATAGTTCTACATTTGTAATATCGTTGGTGCTCCTAAAAACAGTGACCTTCATGTAATTCATTCATAGTGCTTATTTTATACATCTATGTTGTGCAATTTAAATGAAGGGAGTACTGAAAGGCTGTGTGTGTCCTTTTAAAAATTGCATTCCAATGCAGGTAACAAAGAGCCTTGTGGTATCTTAGACTAACACTTTCATCATTACATATTATGCTTCCATGGACTAAATCTCTTATCATGCAGAGTTGAGTGCACACACACAAACTTTCTAATCTGTGGAATAGAAAAATAACTATATGGAAATGCCATGACTTCAAAAAGGATCTTGTAGGGCTTCATTTGCTGTAATATCAAGGTGTACTAGTTCTTTAAAAGGCTGGCAGAAATCAAAGCCTTTTGCTTAGCAGCAGAGCCAAGTGCAAAACTTACATGCCTCCCTCCTTTCTGGCTGCTGTGCATGCTGTTCAGCAGATGTTATCAGACTGAATTTAGTTTTGTGTGATGGCAGATCCCCCTCCCTCCTGCCCCATCATTCATTTTCTCCCAGTGTCTATCTTTTCATCCAGGACCAATCTCCTTTTGCTGCTATCCCTGAATGCTGAGAGGAGGAACCGTTTGAAGGCTTTCACCCATGAGAGACGAGGAAGATTGAGATTCATCTGACACTACACATTCAATCCCTGCTGGCAAGAGTTCTGCTACTTTATGTGTTAAATTCTAGGATTTCCTTGAAACTGAAAAAGGCAACTGGATCTGGAAGGTGTATAGCAGCAAACAAACCCTGCCTCAGCATTGCTGGCTACGGAATACAGATTTTCTTCAGCGGGATTCATAGAGGATAAGACACACACATACACACACGCACAGACACTCTCTCTCTTTCCCAGCTTCTTAGCGATTGGCTCTAGAACGGAAGGTTCTTTCAGGACCATAAGCCGAGGACAGCTCCTCGGGGCTAGCCTAAGCGAGGCACTTGGGGGGAGGGAGGTGTAAAAAAGCTTGCGCGTGCTGTATGTTGCGGGTGTGTGCTTGTTTCGGGGGTTCAGGAAATCAAGCCCTCAACAATACCCATTCATTATCAAGTGGTGTAAGAGGAAATCGGGAGACCTGCAACAGCCACAGGAAAAGCTTGCTGAGTTCCACACAGAAGGACGGGCATTCTGCTACCTTCAGGTGAATGAATGAAACAGTATATACCTGTATGTATAACCGCCGCCACGAACTGCTTCTTAAAGTATGCAAGACCCATGCCCGTCCTGATTTTGGACAGAAGGAAGAAACGAAAGTCAGCTTTTTGGTTTTTAGACTGAAAGAAAAGGAGAGGGAGTTTTAAAGAACACCAAACCTTTAAGGAATTGAGCAGCACAAGAACTGCAAACAGCTTCTTGCCAAGCTTCTCCGAAAAGTGAAGCTTGTGTGAACTGGGGTAATGTGGATTTTTTTTTTGTTTTTTAAAAGAGAAACACCAGGAGGAGCGAATTTTGCAGAGCTTCGCCTAATCCTTAAGGGTGAGTTCTTCAATTTCCCTTTGTATTAGTGAATGGATAAATCCCTTGAGATTGCCTGAGAAATCGCTTTCTTATCCCACAAGTACATGTGTCTGTCTATCTGTGTATCTGTCTGTCTGTGTACCTGTCTGTCTGTGTCTGTCTCCTTTAAATTTGAACTGCTGGCGATTTTCTTGTCTTGTAGGATTAGTAATGCTCCACTCTTTGAGAAAATACCAGCTCACCAGGCTTGCAGTTAGCAAGGGGTGTGCAGTTCTGCATTTGTGCATCTTTGTAATGAGCTATGGTTCCCCCCCTCCCCTCCGCTTTCTTCCCGACTTTAGTGACAGGAGAACTCACCACATGTGAAGAACTTCGCTGTGTTTGAGGGCTTTGATGTTTGCAGATATGCTAATGAACATATCAGCACCGCCAGTGGGATTGGTCAGGCAATGAAATATGAGCACAAGGGTCCTGGTAATCACTGGCACTGAATCACTGAGATTGCAGGGTTGTGTGGAAAGGAGAGGTGGGAAAATATCCCCTTTATAAGGCGGACAATCTAATCATACTTAAAGAGAGGTGGGCAGACTGAAGGAGTGCTGCAGAAAAGGAAGCCTTATTCCATCAAATAAGAAAAAGCCGTGTTGCATTTTTGCCCATTCGGTATTTTTTTTTAAAAAATAATACGTATACATTGAGTTGTTGTGGGTTTTTTTAATTATTGTCTTAAACCCTGGTGCTTTAAAAAGGTCCAAGGAGAAGAAAGTCTGCCTCCATTTGGGCTGCAGCAGGAAGACACTTAAACAAAACTGCTTTCCAAGCAAATAAATAAATGAAACCAGCATAATGGAGAAGGCTGCTTTTCGCTGTTTGGTAAATACATGTTAAAAAAAAAATGTTGGAGGAGGAGAGAGGGAATACGAAGAGGATAAAATGCAGACAGTGTTTGGATGTGATAGCACTTTGAGATGGTAATACAGTATGGTGGTGAGCTATTTCAACTGTTCTCCCTACCTCTCTTCTAAGTTAATTGCATTAATAATTTGCATTTGCTACCCCATTTCCCTCCCAGCACTGTGGCTGGCTTTTCCCTTGATGCTTTATGCTAATTTGTCCTCAGACTAGATTTTCTTTTTTCCTTCCTCCACCGCTTTTACTATATACTGTGTCTGGAATTGAAAATAATGGTTCTGATGTTTTGTTGCCTCAAAGATAATTCTCTGAAACACCTCTAGGCTACGATAAACCTTTGGCCGTTTTGCTTCAGTGACTAAATAGCAAAATCATCTATTTAACTTTTGTCCAGCAAACACAGTGTGGAATTATTTAATTTTTATGGAAAGAAAATGAATGTGGATACTTTTCACAGCAGGCAATGATACGTTAAGGTGAAGGATACCATTTAAGCACAGAATTACACTGTTAGTCAATGGGCAGAGCTGTCTGACTTAGAGACCTATTTGTTTCCAGCACCACTTTTTGAGGGGTAGATTTTCCTAGATCTCTTTATTGCTAACCCAGAAGAAAGTATGACGAACTTCTATTTGTCACTATCCGTATCTCCTAGGCAAGTCTAAAGGTCTGTTGTTTTCCCTGCAGGAAGTAAGTAACCACTGTCTATAATGGATCAGTTGGCATGACATACATTGATTATGAGTTGCTGTTAGAGGGGGAAACCAAAAATCTCCACTTGATGGCGTTTTAAGATTAAGGGCACAATGTGAAAAACTGAATCGTGCCTTTTAGAAGTGCTGCTGCTTTTAAAGGACAGGAGACCAAGGCTTTGCTACTGCACCTGAGTCAGTCAAAAATATGGTGGTATTTTCCGGGGGCAGGGTTGTTCTCTCTGAATTCAATTTTTCATGATAAATTTGTTTATTTGTTTTGTAATAAGTTGTGCCCGTTTTAGCCCACAAGCAAAACGCTATCTGCAATTTAGTCAAATGACTAAAAACTTTTGGTAACCACGAATTTCAAATATAAGCTTCTGCTGGTATTGAATCATCTTTGGCACTGAGCTAAAAGAAGCTCGCACAAGCTACAGCTGAAAGAAATAGCAGAGTGGGTCATTTTCTGCATAGTTGATGGATAACGAGCCTCATGTTGTAGTGACATTCACGTGTGCCATAATTTCTACCTCACTTAAATTCAAAAGGTCTGTCTGAACATGTATTATTTAATCAGTTCTACTATTACATTAAATGGAGTGCATATAGCCTAAATGCTGCTTCCCAGAAGGAGGTTTTGATGCCTTGCAATAGAAAGCAGCCCTGTAGATATCCATTAAACTGTATTAGGATTACAGATAACTACCGGTAACAGTGGGAGTATGGGTTGTTACAGAAGAAAAATACATCAAGGTTATTTTGATTTTTTAAAGACTTCAGCGTCTTCACAGATAGCGTAAAGTTTCAGTTCCACCTCTCAATGCACATAACATGCATATTTCATCAGAGATGTTCAGCGGATCTCTGAAAGACCCAGAGGTGGCAAATTATTGGTTACAGAACTCTTACCAGCCTTAGAACAAGTCCAATGAAGAAACATTAGATCTTGTGGATTGTAGCACATTGAAAGTTGCCCAGGAAGACTTTATGAAAGGTGGCAAGCATTTCTACGAAACAAAGAAAGAAGGACACAGATGTAAACAGAGATAACTAGGAGGTGATATGATAGATATCTTTAAATATTTGAAATGTAAAATCTATCGCTGCAGAGTGCAAAATCTCAAATAAATGCACTTTGTATTCAAGAAACTTGATTTTGCATAAACGCTAAAGTTTAACAATGGAATAAAGTATTGTAGAATATTTATTTATCACATTCATATCACTGCCCATCTAACAGGAATGGCTCTGGGCAGCATGCAGCAATCAATAAGAACAACAAATATATAAAACATGATATTAAATATTTATAAAAGTATAAAATCATTATTAAAAATGAAAAGACCCTATAAAAATTTAAAATCTACCTGCCAAATAGCAAAAGTAAAAGATAACCTACAATGGAACCATCTAAGAATATGGTATATTCATTCGATTTTTTAAAAAGTAAAAGCTGAAGACACTATTTTTCTGTCTCAGCAGAGCCTGGAATATAAGCTCTTTGATCACCCCCTCCTATGATTCCGTCCTGGCCACCTGGCCACTCCAGACCATATTTCCATTCCTGCTAGGATGAGCCTCATCAGCATTAGAAGATGAGTAGAAAAGCTCAGCAGCATTTGCAGGTGGTACCATGTGTGTATGTGTCAAAATCGGCAGGATGGCAGACAAAGTGCTATGTTGCCAGCCAACACAGCCGAAAGCCAAATCATTTGAATGTGTATGAATCATCCACACAGGTATAAAAGAAGTGGAGATTCCATTGCACGGCTCCCTCTACCATCTTGCTAATTTTGCAAGATGCCTCCTTCTGCGATGACTCTAGAAAAGTAGAATAAGTACAGAAGCAAAGTCACTATCCTGAAATGGTTAGAAGTAGAACATTAACACGAGACAACTCATGTTGTGCAAAGTGCATGTCCTACAAATGTCTCTCTCTCTCTATATCTGCCTACATTCATGCATATTTACTGATAATTTGTGTATAATATTCTTTGGCTGATCTCTGCTCAGTGATATGCTGAAAGAGAATCTGAGGGTAATTTTCAGGGCCTCTTCCACTACCAGAAGCTTAGAACCATTGTAAGTGGGCACCTGAATGTTGCAAACTTTGTGATATGTTATTGAATGACCCAAACATAGTTTTGGTCCCTCCTTTCACAAAGCTGCTAGAGAAAAATGAACCGCTGTTTATAAATGCCTATACTTTGTTCTACCTGAGCAATCTTTGCTGGTCACTTGAGCATGCTCAATGATGCCTGTGATTAGCTTATAGCAATAAGAAAGCTTTCTCTTTGAAATGTATGTCTCTGCATCCACAAGCATCACACATCATAGCCAGACAAGAAACTATTCTCTTGATATATTTTCTACAGAACATTTGCCAGCACTGAAGCCTGGAAAGAGAGTGCCAGATATTCAACATGTTGTTAATCAGAACTCCCTCTCCCCCCCTCCCCCGTGTATGTATGTATGTGTGTGCGTGTGTGTGTGTGTGTGTGTGAGAGAGATTCATCCTTCATTAAAAAAATAAATAAACAAACCTGGGCACTTGAGATTTCATGGTGGTTCTTTGCAAGGTGGGTGTCCCTGTCATTTGAAAATTGTGCTGCTCTAGTTAGCAAGAGGCTATCAAAAATTTATTTCAAGACTTCACTGCATTTGGCAAGAGCAGAAATAAAAGCTGACTTTCACCTTCTTTCTTGCTCCCTCTTCTGACACTAAGATGCATTGAATGGGTTTGTTCTATTTGCATATGTTCACTGCCAGAATAACTCCACTCTTGCTTCGGTACCTGTCATTCTTACTCTGAATTCCTATGATGTGTCCATCATGACTGCTGGGTTATCAGTGCTTTTAATTTTCAATTAAACAGGGGTGTAGATGAGAAAATAAGGGAAGAAGGCTGGGAGGAATACTGCATAAAGCTAAGCAAAGGAGGTTGTTATCTGTGCTACCACTCAAGAGATATCCTAATTTTCTTCAAAGACATGGAACTTTAAGCCAAAGTCTTGCTAACCGTCTGATTTCAGTGGAGTACTCCACTTTAAGAACTGATATTGCGAGGTAATTGATTGCCAGTCTCAACTGATAACAAGTTCTTTCTTCAGTTCTTGGATTTTCCTAACAAATATTAGCAGTAGGATCAACAGACCAGATGGACAAGATGTTGATCAACAGATCAGCAGGATTATATGGGCTTACAATTATATGAATATTCTTTCCAATTGCCCATGCCTATTGAACTAGGTGTCAAGAAATCACACCTGCATTATAAGCTTGTTTAAGCATATAGGAGAATTAATTTGATACTAAAAAAAGTCTTAGAATGATTGGTCCTTTTGCCTCCATTCTGAGGGAACCAAACAGTTTTTTTTAATAAAGTTTAGCCAAAGGAGTACTTTGGTAGTGATGGAGGTGAAACTAACAATGTAAACAAATTGGAATATTCTGCAGTGATAAGACTACCCTAGCTCTCTCAAGGATTAGTGCAGCTGGAGAAAATGGTATCGATCTAAAGGAGGAAAAACAAACCCTGACACAACTCACAATTTGCAGCCACATAATTGAGGTAGTAGCTCCGTCCATTTGTACTATCAGCATGGGAAATCAGGTTATTTAAGATTAATAGATTTTAATCACATTATTGGCAAGTTTTATTTCTGAGAGAAAATAAAAAACACATTGAGAAACTGCAGGCTGTAGGTTACAATGCGGTCCAAAAAATAGGATTTCTAGCATTTATTCCATATTAGATGTGAGAGAAGCACATTATAGAAGGATTGTAGTGGACTCTGAGATGATTCTATACAAAATATTTCCTAGTGAACAATTGGTTTATTTCCATATACCTTATGTTGCTGCTACTGCATATGTCACACCAAACCAAATTTGTAGAAATCTGCAACATGTTCAAATACTGAAACATTGATGTACATGCATTCACTATATACACAGTGATGTTTGTGGGGGATGCATGCAATTTTTTCCCCAAGGAAATGATGTCTGTGTAAGTTATCTGGCATGTGTGCAGAAGTTCTGAGGGTGACTAATAAATATCACCACAGTATCTATATCCTCATTGACACAAGTATAAAATAGACAAGCACTTATTTTTACTTCATATGCATTGGTACTTTCTGCAAGTTAAGTATTTTCCATACAGTTCTTTGTTTCAGTCTTCTCATGCTGAGAACCACAAGTGTAACATTTGGGATTTTGATATTAGGGTTAGTGTATTAACTTCAATAAAATCTATGTGTGGAACAGCAGGAACAAGGCTTCACAATTTATAGTACATCTTGTGGGATAAAATGTTCAAAGTCTCCAAATCAAAGCAGAGGCAAAATGTGTTCTTTCTTCCCATAGATAGAATATTCTGGCCTGAATATTGTCCCCTTAATTCAAATAGCCTTCATGATGCTTGTAAATCATTTCATATTGCCATCAAAACAGTATGGTTTAATTGGAGATATTATTTATTTGCACCAAAAAACTAGGTTATCCACTGCCATGCATGAGCATCCATGAAGTACAATTATAATAGTAGCTAGATACAACTTATCTCTAACAGACTTTTAATTGGCATACATGTGTTGAATGACATTATACGTGCAGTGGTGGGATTCAACAGGTTTGCACCTATTTGGAAGAACTGGTTGTTAACTTTCTAAGCAGTTCAGAGAACCAGTTGTTGAAAGAAATCTCCCTTTGTTTTTTCCACTTTACAGAGCTAATCCTATAAGGAAGGAAACATTCTGGTGTTGTTTCTAGCCTAGTCTTTATTGCACTGTTTACAAAAACTGCCTCTTGGTTGACCCGTATAACAGCTAAAGTTTCTTGGCAGTACGCCCAGACTTACTGTTGCCTGAGCTCCACCCAGTCACATGATCACCCAGCCATGCCTACCCAGC
>JAOYMU010000263.1:42419151-42436745 GCA_025802295.1 Psammodynastes pulverulentus | reverse complement strand
ACTTTCTTAAGGCAGCGTGAGCTATAAAGCTCTTCCAAGGAGGGGAGAGGGCAACCAATGATCCTCTGGGCAATGATATTAACCCTCTGGAGCGCTGTCCTATCTGCCACTGTG
Organism: Psammodynastes pulverulentus; assembly: GCA_025802295.1. Taxonomy (NCBI): domain Eukaryota; kingdom Metazoa; phylum Chordata; class Lepidosauria; order Squamata; family Psammodynastidae; genus Psammodynastes; species Psammodynastes pulverulentus. Next base: position 42,436,631 of record JAOYMU010000263.1, on the reverse strand, counting down.
CAATTGGCAAACCAGACATAGGTGCAGTACATTCTCCTGAGTAATTTGTTTTCTTTCTTTAGAAGGTGAGCCAACTTCAACAGGGCCTATCATGCTTTTCTTAGAGCTTAAGTAAATATATAGGGAAAAAGTATAAGAAATTACAGCTAGACATGCTTGTTGGATATACTTTTATCAGTATGTGTAAATGAAAAATAAGTAAGAGATTGGATAGAATTGGTATTAAGGTGTTTTTGACAGGCACAAGTGCAGGTATATGTTTTACTAATGACTTAGCAGCCATCTGCAAATGCTACCTAGTAGCTCCATCTGTGTAGCAGTGATAATGTGAATTGTCTGTCAAAGAGTTGGGAATAAGGGAAAAGCAGCCTCTTTTTGCTGTCAATTTGAATTATATGTAATGCAGATTTGCAATCTGAAGTAGCAGCTTTCATGAAGAAGGGAGCATTGCTAGGAATCCTGCTCTTTTGGGGCTGAACAAAGACATGAAGCATTGCAGCAACAGCCTCAAGGATATCTCCCTCAAATCGAACAAAAGTGAGAAGACTATTGAATTTGTGTTCCTGGAATCATTTCTCTAATCCTCTGATGGCGATTTTCTGATGTTGTTTCTGGCTAGAAAAATTATTTGACTTTGCCTTAAATGCTGTGGCCATAAAGAGATTTGATTTTGTCTGAAAGAAAACGACGAGTAAGAGTTTTCATTTTGTCCAGGAGGCAAAAGCCCATTTGGAGACCAGCCATCTCATGTTGGTGAATGGGAACAACAATTTCTCATATCACCTATAGATGGTGCTAATAGTGCTGGTCTTCTCCATCACTCCTGTTAAACAAGGGCATAAAGGATGTAAGAGGACCCAGGCAATTCACTGCCCAAGCCAACCTGCACTACATGGGGAATGTTTGCTGTCCGAATTTGCCTGAAGCATCATAAAATTAAACTCTACAAAATCAAATCCACCTGCATTACCTTATTTTTTTTAAATCTTATGTCTGGGTGACTCATCTTCATTAAAATATTTTTTTGCCCCTAAGATACTGAAGTAGAATAAAGTTTTGAAATTAGATCGTCCTGGAAATTGGATTTTGATGGCAACATTTGATCTCGGAGTTCAATTTACGAAGTTTAGGGCTGAACACTGAAACTTGCCTGCTTGATGAAATAATTATATTTCATTTCTACTGTCCATCCAAAATGCATCAATTGGTTTGCATTTAAATATCAAAATTGGGGTTGAAACCTCTGATTTTTTTCAATATGGTTGAATTGTGGTTACTAATAATTCCTGTCAACATAGCCAATGGTCAGGAATAGTGGGAATTATATTCCAACATTATTTGGCAGGCCAAAAATTCCTCTTGTCTTGGCCAAATGAATTTAATCTGTTCACACTATTATTATTTATCTTTACACATGTATTCACACAAATATACATCTGAATATGGGCTTATATGCATTATGCAAATGTTTTTTTATTCCACCTTTATTATTTTTATAAACCACTCAAGGCAACAAACATACTAACACTCCTTTCTCCTCCTATTTTCCCCACAATAACCACTCTTTCAAGTGGCTTAGGTTGAGAGGGACTGGCCCAAAGTCATCCAGTTGGCTTTCATGCACAAAACAGGACTAGAACTCACTGTTTCTTGGTTTCTAGCCTGTTGTTTATTGTTTTTGTTTCTATTTTTAAATAAAAGGAAATAACGGGTGATCTCCAGTGAAAGTTAGCCATCCCAATAATATGAAATATTTATTGCTATGGCAAATCTTGTTTATTATAATTAATTTAATGCAAGCCACCTAGAGAGTTTTGACCATCGGATGGTTTAACATTTTTAATAAATAAGCAAATATGTGCTCAAATACTGTCACTTGTTAGTTACTGAGTATTAGATATTGCCAAATGCAGAATGCTACTTTAATCTAAAAGATTATTAAATTTAACAGCTTTATTGCCAAATGTTAACTTCTTTATCTTTAATACCACCAAACAGTGCTTGTATTGCATGTCTGTTACAATAACTTAATGCTGTTTTATGCAGTGGTAGGATTCAATTTTTTTTACTACCGGTTCTGTGGGTGTAGCTTGGTGGGCATGGCTTGGCTTGGTGGGTGTGGCAGGGGAAGGATACTATAAAATCTTCATTCCCACCCCACTCCAGGGGAAGGATACCACTGGTTCTCCAAACTACTCAAAATTTCTGCTACTGGTTCTCCAGAAGTGGTCAGAACCTGCTGAATACCACCTCTGGTTTTATGTCAATTTTCAAATAGGATTCTAGAATTCATTTGAAAATAGACATAAAATTTCTCTAATATATTTGCCAACTACTGTCTAGTGCTATTATCATAAAACCCTTCTGTATCAAATATAGATGATAAATGCCCTTTATCAAGAATTCATCATAGAAGAGTATCAATAATCTATTGCTTGAAGCATGTTTCTTTTATTTGTAATCTTAGCATACTGTATGTGAAAGCAGCCTCATACTTTAGAAGGTGATCATATTAACTACAAATGCTTCAATATTTCCTTTAGTAAACATGCATTGTGTTAACATATTGGAGACCTTTAGATTAGATGGGATTTCCAAAGCATGGATATGAATATTCAATGTTATGTGTAGGCTAATAATATACTATTTTCATGTTTACTATGGCAAACTCTCATATGTCTCCATGGCAAAGATCTAAATCAATTGAGAACAATTTATCTTCCTTTCCCGCTTTTTTTAAACCAAAAGTAGAAGCAGATCAGCAACTTCCTAAAATGTGATGCATTTTAGATGATTTCCCAATTGTGTGAAAATGACTTATTTGGGAGCCACTTCCAAATAGAGCTGGGAATAATAAAATGAGTCAATCATTTCAAATTGACAAATATGTTAGTTGCATAAGGAATTTTTTAATCATTGGATCATTCAAGGATCACTCAAATTATTTTTAAATAAATAGGAAACCAAGAAAACATCAAAAAGGTATTACTATTTCAGAATTTGCTGCATTTCTCTTCCTTTGGTGCAGCTTTATTTTAAATTCTCTGCTTTCTCCTCCATAGCACAGCTGTGCCTCTGCACTTTATGCCAGGCCCATATTTTGGGCATGTATGTTTATTTTCAGATTATAATGTTTATTACTGTAGTTACCGGTTTGCATTCAAGCTGTTTTCTATCTGGTGCACTGTCAACTTGACCTTCAGTTTCAATATTTTCTGAAGTCTCATATTAAATCTTAACATTTTTGGGAGCATAAGATGCTGCTTTTGAATATGTGGTTAGATGCTACTAAAGGTAAGAAAATTACTGTTTTGATCCACTACAAGTGATATCCAGTAGGTCAAGCTTATCTAACATTATACGGTAAGAAAAACGATAGCTATGGATTTGTGCTTGTTAAAGGCATTTGAGCTTGACTGGGAGAAACATTGTTGACCCCACTTGTAAGATTCTGAATCCTTGGGCCCAGAAGCTAAGTTTGCATGTGCTCTTTGTTTTAAAAAAGAATCATTGCTGTGCCTTTGACCTCAAATGCTTTTCTAGAAATCGTCAGGAAACGCTTGTCATAGTGTGAAAATAAATATTATCCTGGGTCATCTGTGCCTAACAGGGTGCTGAGAAAAGCTGAGCTACAGAGGTCATTCTGTACATTGGCAATTCTACTCACCATCTAAACAGAGAATAAATAAAAACATTGTTGAAAGGTAAATGACTTTTTTCTTGGGCTGTTGCATGATTCAGGCTTTCTAACCAATCTCTTATTGTTCTGCCAACAAATGCACTCTGGTAAAATATTACATGCATACATACATACTTACATACAATGTGTGACACGTTTTGCACTCTCAATTTTAAGTAATTGTAAGTAATATTTCTAATGGAATGCAGGGCTCCTTAAACATCTGCCTAGATCCAATTTCATATTGTCATTTTTCTCCATCTCTTCAGTCCTGACTTTTATTGCTCCTCACTGCATTTTAGTTAAAGGATTGATACGTATTTTTAATGCATTTGTTCATTACTATGTGACATTCGTATCAGAACATTATACTGTTCTTGATTCATTGAAACTCTATCCCAAAATAACTAACTAAACGGTTAAAATTTTAACAAAAATATTGTGTTGGGTATATAAATACTTGATATATGGATTGCTTGTTTTTTTTTTAAATTCTGCATAACATAAAAATGCTAGGAGGTAAAGTGAGCAATTCTATCTAGAAAACCTAATAATATTTTCTCCACAAATGAAGAAAATGATGTAGTTGGGGATTCTCAGCTTCATGTTAGCCACGCTGGTCTCAGAGACAATAGAAACATAGTCTAACAGTGATGAAAGAAAATAAAACTGAATTGAAAAAAAGAGACCCAGAACTTAGATATTCTTAGTTATTGACCTGTGGTGGCACAGTGGTTAGAATGCAATATGGCAGACTAATTGTGCTCGCAATTCAACACTGACTGGCTCACAGTTGACTCAGCCTTTCATCCTTCTGTGGTTGGTAAAATGAGGACCCAGATTGTTGGGGACAATATGCTAATTCTATAAACTGCTCAGAGAGTGCTGTAAAGCATTATGAAGCAGTATATTAGTCTAAGTGCTACTGCTATTGCTATCCTGCGAAGTGCCAAGAAGGATTCAGAACCTGCTTTGAGGTTATATCATTACATCTTCTAGCATGTAGAATGGATCTAAGGCTACTCTCCTTCACTCTTTTGTTTCTGACTAATGCCTCTTACTTCTGAATAAACATGTATTGCAAGGCATAATGAGTATTACAGTTTTTAATTTCTCATCTAGTTTCTTCTCTCAAGGACAGACTCTCACTAGGAGTGCCAGTTCTGAAGTTAACTCTTTCACTTCTTATTTCATAGTCATTTGCTCATCTGTAGGTGATAAATACAACTAAAAGAACCTTTACCTGTTAATTCCATGAAAAGCTTCATCAGCAAATTCTTGTTTATTGAGCTCTTGGTAAAGGCATGCTAATAAGCAGGGATTTTTTCCCTGTTTGGTTGATAATCCTTTAATAACACCTCATTGCTTAAAGCCAACACAAATAATAATGTATTCTAAGGTACAACAATGATTTACTATATTTAATAAAATGTAGAACAAAATATTATGGTAGTGATTCTTTTAAAGGTCTATTGTAACTATTTTAAATAGCAATCTAATACTCTTAAATATAGGCAATGCGTTTTCCTTCCATAGAAATCACATAATAAGTAAACATTCGTCTACTTTAATTCCTTACATTAGGAAACTTTTGAAGGCATAGGAACAAGACAGCTAAAAATATTGGCATGCTTATTGACATAACCACCCCAAACAAAAATTCATACTATGCAACCAATGTGTCCATATACAATATTCAGAAATAATGGGAAGTCCGCAGCACTTACTGGATTTCAATTTTTAAAATGTCAGCTGCTCCTAGCAATGAGAATGGACAGGAGAAATTGCATTCTTTTGGGTGCTGGGTTAACAAAGCTCTAAGGAATTGAAGAGTATGAATAATAACTGCTATCAAAGGTAAAGATAAAGACTCCCTCAACTTCTGTGATTAGATAGACAAGTACTATTTGTCAACACTACAAGAACATGTATCATTCTTAGGAACATTAGTGGTTTCCACTACCTTGTGTTTTAATTTCTTAGACTAGCCTGCAGCCTTGGTTCCCCATTCAAATATTAATTAGGATGATCCTTCTTAGCTTTTGAAAATCAGCCAAGTTCAACTAGGTATTGCCACAGGGAATCTTCCATGTCTTAGGTTAAGGTAATTTCCAACTAAGTCTATTATATTGTGGTTTCCACTCTGTGCAAACCAAGTGGAAGCTGCTTTTAACTTTCAGCCCAAAAAGAAAAGAGCAAGTCTTGCATTTTAGTAAGAGCTCATACTAATTTATGAGGAAAGAGGTAGAATGACTGAGGCCAAGGGAAAAGCACTGAAAGGTTAAGGTGTTAGAACATGCTCATATATCTTGCTAAATGTCTTTCACATCAATATGCAATGCAGTGTGACAGTGTTTAAGAAATGGGCACAGAAGCAAAAGAGAATGTAGAACAATCAAATATGGTTGGCAAGATGTCAAATTGCAGAGCATAGGAACAGCATTGTTCTCCAAATTCTTAGCTTATGATGGGAAATTGAACAAGGAACTGGAATAGTAACCTCTCTAGTCATACTGAAGTCCATGTGTTTGGAATCTTATATGTCTTACACAAGTGCCGTATTATCCAACATGTACAGCCACATCAATCCCTCTGAGCAACAATCCCTGGAGTGTTACTATATTCGGTGTATGACACTTTAGCACATGTTGAATTCATTTTGTTTCTTAAATGATTTATTAATTAAATTTCTATAGTTATCCATCTTATACCATGACTCTTTTTTGTCAGAATTAATATATATTTCAAGTGGACTTCACAGTGATATCCTGAGGTTGTCCCTGTTTCCCTTTTTGATGTAGCTGTATGTTTTGGGCAGCTTTATTATAGATATGTATAGATATAGCTATAGCTATCCCTGGCTTAAAGGTAGTCTATTGAATTTCTGATTTGTCAAACAGCCATTAATTCCAGGATAGGATTCTACATTTCTCTGGCTGATGCTGTATTGGAATTTCCAGATAAAACAGCTAATATTTAGTGGTGTTTAGAGTTTGATTCATCTGGAGAACTGTAACTTCCCCTCCCTTTTGAAAGGAGAGAATTAATGGCATACCTATAATCTACAGCAATTAAATAAAATCCGTGTATGGAATTTGTGACCCTCCAGATACTTTAGATGCCAGCTATTGATCATATTGACTGGAGTGGAAGGTTCAGGAATCCAATCACATATAGAAAATCATGGGCTCCTTCTCCTGATATGCAGGATTCTTTGTTATCAAGCTGGGACATAAGTTGGATTTCATTGCCTCTAGGATAAACACATTAATTCTAAGGGAATTAATGATCATGGTGTAGCACAGCTTTCTTTTTCTGTTACCAAGTATGTAAGATATATCCAATTATCTATAAATTAATCCTTATCATCTCTAAATATTTTGTAGAAGTTGAGGAATGGAACCATAAGCAGAGTTTCAAGCTGTTACTACCAGTAGAACTTTGCTGATATCAACCTGCAAGATATGAAAGGATATTTACAAATTTGTTTTTAATTATTGTTTATTTAAAATGAGCAATTAAATATACAGATTATATACATATTATCTGTTAAGTAGCAGAATAATTCTGCATATAACTTTGTAAATTGAGAAGCAGAACTGAGGGGTAAAATGAGCAATAAAATATCCAATATGATCTGTGAAGTAGCAAAATAATCGCACATAAACTCAAGGTAAAAGGAGACAACTGATTGGATTATAGAAAGATACAACACAGTATCAGAAGAGTAAGGAGTTATTTATTGTTATGGAACTATACAAACAATTCCAGAGTTTCCTTTCTAGAGTACCTGTTGTAAATGCTCCATTCTATGTTTTACCAAAAACTGGGGATGTTCAGCTGATCATAAGAGAATGAGCCACCAGCTGAAAGACAAATGAGCATGTGGTGATCTGGGACAACGTGTTGTGAAAATAAAAGTGGTGTTCAGTGACTGATGCATCATCTTGGAGGGTATGCATTCTTGCAATGTCTGTCCATTTAAGGACCTCTAAGGTGTCTGTTACATTCATAAAATATACCAAGTGAAGGAATAATATGGTCAGGAGAAATCTTGCAAGTTTGGGTAGGAAAGGAAAGAATTTGGACCACATATAATATTTTAATTATTGCTTTCTGTAAAAGGTCAAGCATTTGAGGAGAAAGTGGGGTACTAAAATTGAACATCTGGCTATGCAGATGGTGATAAAGGATTTTTTAAATCATAAATTATGGGATCAAATATGAAAGACATCACAGAAGATGGGGTATAACTCATGAGGATTAGGGAGAATAAGTTTGGCAAGAGTGTTGCAAATGTTATCAAGAGGATGGAGAACTTGGCAAAACCCCAAAGCAAAATACTAAGGAAGTATGATGATGAAAAACAATAAAGCAAGTAGAAATTTGGGATGGTGTCCAGAAATCTACAGGTAAATGCATCATAGAAAAAGTAATTGCTTCAGCAACTATATAATAATACAGCAAGTAGTGAAAAATGAGAATAAATTTGAGATACTAATAAGCTGTAATATGCTTGATGTGACAAATAAGATTGAGTCTTGATGGTTGTGATTCATGATTGACCTATCACAAGAATATATATTCTGTAAAAGGAATGGCTCTGAAAGAATTTGTGGTACATTCCATTTTGGAAGAAAAAGGCTGTGTGAACAAATCTTATATCCAGCTATTTATGTTTCATTTTTCCGAGGAAGATCATTTGAATTTATGACAGAAAGTTATGTTTCTGTCTTGGGTACTGGATGAAAGAAAGTGAACATCAGTGCTAAAAAAAAGTATAAAATGTTTGGAGATGAAACAGAACAAACAACTTGATGCAATCATACCAACCTATCCACTAGTCCCCAAATACATTACTGCTGATCGCATTTTCCTTTCATTGGAACCCAGTGGATTGCAAAGTTTAATCAACTCCTTTTGGTCTATGGATATTGTGAAATGTTACCACGGTGAAGGAAATGCTGTGTACAAATCACCAGGGAGTTAGCAAGGGCAGGCGATCCCTCTGGTTCTTGTCTCGTCATTCATCCCCATCTGTCCTTTCTGCCTGATCTACAATTGCTGTCATTATTTTTATTAATATAGCTCCACATTAGATGAAGTGGTTTTCCAAGGTCAGGTTTTGTTTTATCTCAACAATCCAGCAAACCAACCTCGGTATGTATATGACTAGGTGGATGAAGGTTTCACAGGTGTGGGCATCCTAGTGAAAGATTTCAACTTCATGATGAATTCCTGAGTTACTGTTGATTCTCACAGTCATTCTAAGCTATAGTGACATCAAACTAAGAGAATTCATAAATCACAAGGCTAGGTCTCTCCCTCCCCCAGTCTGCAATTAAATATTCCATAGCATCACTTCATGCCACAATATTTGACAGCCCATTATTACATATTTTATTAAAAACAATGTTACAGTAATTGCTAGTTTTTAACAAAAATGGATGAACAGTAAGTTACAGGAGAAGGGTCTTCAAGATATCTCGATATGATTCTTAGACATTCTTCCCTTTACCGATTATATTCCTACTCTCAATTTGTTACATTGCCCTAAAGTAGTCTTTGCCATACACAACAAATAAATCCTTGTGGATTTATTCAGGTACAGTTCACTGTCATTGGCACATAATCATCATCTAGATAAAAGAATATATTTTATACTACCCATTTTCATTCTAAATTATGTCCTTCTGGCTATTAAGAAAAGTATTTGTTAGCTGTGTAGCATAGAAATAAATATAGATACCAACATGCCCACCATCCTTGTCCTAATGTTTCTTTTTATTCGTACTCATTTTATGTATTCATAATCATGTTTATACTTATACCTGTTATCGAATGCATGCTTGATGAAAATAAATAAATAAAAAAAACTTATCTGGGGTTGATACAGACATGAGGGCTGTCATTCAGACTGTAACTAGGCACCTTCATTGTCCTTAAATATTCCCTTGACAAAACAAGAGATCTGTTAACAAAAGACAGGTGAACGTGTAAGATTTATTTTAATTTATAGACATCCAGGACATTTCTATTTGCTTCTTACATTGCTTTCTGTGTAGAGTAGCTTCAATAAAAGAAGGCTCTGTAATGCTAAGTCTATTCAATAGCTTTCTATTGGAGATTATGGAAGTGAGGAATATAGGATTATTTTTGTTGTTGTTTTGCTTCAGTGCCAGGCCTGCTGAAATGATCCCATGGCTCATTTATGTGAATTCATGGCTCATTTATTTATCCAAATGAGTTTTTATCTAGTGAGGTTCCTGATTATTAACTGGAGATTTCTTTGTTAATCTGTAGTGAATGGAGAAATGAAGATCTCTTAATTGTTTATGAGAAATAAAATACGGTAATCAGATCCCCCACCTCCCTTTTGAGTTAGTGTTGATTCCTGGCAACTGTCTGGACTAGTCCCTGCAGCCTTTTGACAACATTTTCAGAAGTGGTTTGCTGTTGCCTCCTTCGTAGGGCTGACAAAAAGAGAAAGAGAGTTGGCCTGGTTTTATGCCCAAGAAAGGGCTAGAATTCACAGTTTCCTTGTTTTCTAACTAGGTGCCTTAACTACTGCACCAAAGTGGTTCTCAACCAGAAATATTAGTTTTATGGGTATAAGTTTCCATGTAGAACTTTCATCATGAAATGGATAATGCGATAACCATAATTCTGATTCTTCCAGCATCTTAAGGCTAATCCTAAAATAACATTCCTAACCGGAATCTCCCGTATTCCTCAGTGGCATAAAGGATCAACTTTGTAAAGTAAACTTCATCCAATCTTTTGGCAGCACCGTTCCTAAGTAGAGCAAAGAGTTGGCAAGCAGACTGGTATCTCTTGCTGAAGCTGGCAAAGTCTCTTTCCAGTCGAAAGGATGGCAAGATATCTCAGCACAATCATTTATGGCTCCAAAGTGAGTTACGTATACCATTTTCATTTATAAATCCATAAATGCTGAACTAAAGTAAGTTGGCAGGAACAGACTGGGCAACAAAAGACTATTGAAAATATGCTTGAAAAAAGGGGTGCTCAACAAAAGCCACTTGGCAGAAAGAAAAGCTGACTTTGCCAAAAGAGGCTGGTAGAGTAGACTTTCCAACCCAGCTTCCAATGGGATATTATTTGCAAAGCATTCTTTATCTTGCAGGTACCAGATGAGTGATTTATAGTTTGGCAAGAAAATTATATGATTAGTAGCAGCTTTGACACATCTTATTTGGCCTTAGGTTTGCAGTACTTGAGAATGCCATACAGGCATGAAGACCAGGTGTGAAGCTGCCTGTTGGTTGAAATATAAAAGGGAAGACAGGATTCTGCAATCCCAGCCCTGTTGGCATGCCCCTGTTATTTCTCATTGTCAAGGTATGATTTACTAAATGCTCCTTAATCATTTGTAGCTGGTAAGACTGATACTTGGGAATGTCAACAGGACTGTGGCTATAACTTACAAATAGCAGTATAAGTGGGAGGAGTTGCTTGACACTGTAATAAAATATAATTATTCTCAGTCTCCAATGCATGATTGCGCACTGATGTGGATTATAAAACAGATTTAGGTGTAGGGTATTAGTAAGGAACAATAGAGGAATAAATATCTGATAATGAAGAAAAAGAGAGATGGATGGGCCAAGGAATTTAACCAGTTTAATCACTGAAAAAATAATCCTCTAAATTTCATGCAAAGAAATGAAGAGAAAGGAGACTGAATTGGGTGTAAATGATAGTCAATTCTATTGTTTTCACCTTAATTAATACATATTTAAAAGCCCAACTCAGAAAAAGCAAATAAGAAAAAAGAATATTAAAAAAGATTGAAAAGAGATTTACATGCTATATAAAACTGAATAAAAAAAAATCAAAGTAACAGTGTTAAAATCATTATTAAAATCAAGTCAATATTGAACAATTAATAAGATAATCAGTGTAATAAGAATCATAAGTTAAAATAAACAATAAACAAATGTTTCTATCTAATATAAAAAGCTCTATCCTTATTTAACAAGTCAGGCAAAATCTACTAAACTTTATGTTAAAAGAAATCTAAAGTTGAGGCGCAATAAGAGTCCATATATAGAATTATAGTCAAGAAATGGTTTCCAAGTTGAAGTACATTCTGTATCAAACTTATTTTTCAAATATCAAGTTATTTTTTTTTTTACATTGACGCATACTCCAGTTTAGTTTGCTATTCTTTTGAAGAGGGAATTCTATGTTATTTCCCCCCCCCCAAAAAGGGCATAAACTATCTCAGCAGCAGTTATCTTATACCAAGCCCACTTCATATTCTTTGTAGGAATCTACAGTTTGGTGATATTTAAAACAAGGAAAACTAGCAGGAAAAAAAATTATACCTTTAAGATTTGTTACATTCTATAACAAATCATCTTTCGAGTTGTTGAGATTCATAACGATGGTATCAAATATGAAAGAATGGCTTGATCTTATTGTTAAAATCAACAATCTTTAGAAAATGGATGATCTATTTTGGCAATCAGAACTAGAGTAGTATAACAGTGGTAAAACATCTTGTACAGTTTTATTTCAATGTGATATTCATGGTAAAAATTAATATTTGTGTTCCATTGATATTCCGATTGTATAACAATTGTCCTGTTTAGATGCTGGATCCATTTAATCATATACTGTAGTATTTAACTTACTCAGTTTCAGTATCGTATTTCAATAACAACTTGTGAGTGAGCTTGAAGAGATGTTCTAAATTTTATATTACAATTTTTAAAAATCCAATTAAGTCTCCAACTACCTTGTTTTTATAATTCATTTTGGACAGTGCTACCCTTCTATACAAATTATATATAACTACCAAACTTCCATTCCTGAAGGGATGATTGAAGTAAATGAAAATTTTCTACGTGTGACTGGAGGAAGATATTTCTATTGTGAGGAGAGGGAGAAGAAAAAGACACACACACAAACACACACACATGAGATTAGTAGCCTCTGTGCCCCATGCCTCTATTTCTGCCACAGGTTTAACAAAAGGAGCATTGATCCCATCAGGAAATAGAAATATCTTTGCTTTCATGGTAAAGAAAAGAAAAGAAGGATATAAGGTGAGAGTTGAGGATGATCTGAGGAAGTTGAGAACGATCTGTCTTCCAGAGGAGGAAAGGAGCCACATTGTAATGAACAATGTAGTGTGTGTGTATCTGATTTTTTGAAAGAATGATAACTATTAACAGTTCCTTAGTCTGCCTTATGAAAGAAGTGGTTGCCATTTAATATGAGGGAATAAGAGTTGGCATGGGCTGAGGGAGGAAAGCACTACTGAAGGTTTATGAGATGGGATGGGTAACTTAGACAGCAACCATTTTTAATATTAAATAATAATTTGATATTATTATGGGCATTGTCTTCTGGTTGGGTAGATTTAAACTGGCCCTACAATGACATCAGCTTGCTTCAACTGGTTCTTTATACCACTTTCATGCTGTAATCATAGGTCTCACTGCTGAATGACTCTTTAAATCAGGGGTCTCCGACCCCCACCCCCCACCCCCAAACTCGGCTGCTCAGCTGGAGGTGAGCAGCAAGGAAAAATTATCTTCCATGAAATTGGTCCCTGGTGCCGAAAAGGTTGGGGACAGTTGCTTTAAGCTACGTGAACCTCTAAAAAATATTGACACCTTTACATTCAAATTGATACTCTAGTTCGTGCAGCACAAAGAGGCCAGGAATCAAACTAGTCCCCTGTGTGTTATAGCCATTGATCTGTCTGCTGCAGACAGTGCCTGCTCATTCCATGTCTCCAGGTTATCATCTTCCTTTGTGAATCATATTGAGAAAAGTGCAGCATTTTGTTGCCCTGTAGGTTTGTGGGCTCTTGTCCAACAAGACCATCTTTCCCATTTTACTTCCTTTAGCTCCTGACTTATTTTTGAATGATGACTTACAGATCAATCCTGTAGTTACTCCAAATTGCTCTTCACACATGAAAGCCATTAGCCAGTTGGCACTGGCTGGCAATGCCTGGCCTTGAACCTCATTCTTAACAGAAACCCAAGTAATAAAACAAGCTACCTGCTGCTCTTTTTCCTATCCCTTCTTTTGGACAGATGGCCTGACAATAGTTATCCTTATTCCTTTCCCAGTCTGCACAGTTGCTTCCCAACACATAACATTGCTGCATCATCTGATGACAGCTTGCAGAATGCAAGCCAACATTTTATACTGGGAAAATGGCTGATCTTAATGCATTGTATCAATGTAATCTATTAAGTTCTGTTTAAAGTTTGTGCTTGCCATGTTCAAATATAACAAAGCTATATTAATGTTTTCGGTGAATTATACTCTGATAACTTATTATGTTAAATCGTGATTGGAAGCTGTAAACGTATAAACTCATCACCTGTAAATGTATAAACTCATCAAACACATCACCTGTGTTTGGTGAAATGTGTAACACAATAATGGAAGTTTTAAATGCATAGGCACATTTGCTAAAGCTGCCGAAAGAAGTAAATAAAAGTCAGTTTACCAAGAATTCAGATTTCAATATTTATCTTCTTTATCTGAAATTAATACTTAGATTACATAAACTTTGTATTTCCTCTCAAGCATTATGTTGCCATATTGTACTTTCTAACAGTATATGTTCTACAGATTTATTGCTGGTGAAGTAGAGATGCAAAACATCAAAATAAGAGTACAATATCTTCAAGTTAATGCTATACTCCAATGATGGTAGTAGTCATGAAGTATGACACATAAAAAATAATGTCTCAAATCTAAATTTAGGAGTATTGTAAACATTACAGAGAAATATTTTTCTTGCAGCCCATCAAATTAGAAAATGTTAGCAGTTCATTATCTTTTGTGAATTATGATATCATTAGCAATATGTAGTAATACTATCTCTCTGGCAGAATAATTCTCAAATGGACTGCTGAGGGTTATGGTGGCTCCGTTTTGATCCTCTGGATTTCTCACAAGTTTTGTTCTCTTCTTCCCCTAGTAACACAATGTACCTGATCTTATACATAACTTGACTGTGCTGAGTGTATGTATGTATGTATGTATATATATATATATGTAGTTATGTATATATATGTGTGTGTGTGTGTGTGTGTGTGTGTGTGTCTATATAAATGTTTGATTAAAAATAAATAAAATCTGCATGCTATTTATGGATTGAATGAACCTGATTTTATGCTATTCTGAACTAGATTAGCATTCCTATCTCTCTGGGCACAATTGGCTAGCATGGTCCCCTACTAGCTATTGTTCCCTTCTCTGTATACATGAGGAAGCTAACAATCTTTCATCCTCTGAACTGGTGGTATGTGGGAAGGCATAATGATTTGTTCAAATAAACCAACTTTCTCAGAGAACTTGCCATATATTTAAAAAGATCATTTGATAATATCCATCAGCTGAATATTATCTATATTACTATCCAAAGTACTTCTTGGATAGGAAAAGCACACGATGTACCACTGATATATGGCTGTTCCCTAAAATGCAACTTAATTTGTCCAGTAAGATCTGCTAACAGGGAATTTTATTTTCTTATTTAGATTAGATTTATATGGCTGTATGTGTCACCACGTGACTCTGGATGGTGAATAGAGTTTAAGGATTAAAATAACAACATAAATAACTATAAAACACTTAATACATAAAGAAAAAAAGCAATGACAGCTGAAAATAAAAACATCAAAGTAATAACAAATCACCTAGACTTCATCAACTTCCTGATCTCATGCCTGGACAAACACCAATCCTCCCCTAAGAATCCTGGTCCCAAGCTGTGAATTGCACTCAGAAGTATACTGGGAGCCAGTGCAAAGCAAAGAAATAACACGGGTGAATAAAAAAAAATATTTTGGACCAATACCATCCCCGTGTAGACTGCATTATAGGGAAGGAGGTGACTAAAACATAATGACTATGGTTTTACTGGTTCTTGTGTTTTTATGTACTTTGTATTTTGTTGTTCTATAGATTGTTCTATTTGTAGATTGCCCAAAGTTTGGCTTTAAGATATCCAAATGTTTTAAACAAGCAAGCATGAAGTTTATGTAAAAGCCCCCCTGGCCAGGGCTGCCACTTGCTCCTCGTGTAGGAATTATGAATCACAGCCCTCAGAACCTTGGTTGCTTGGCTTGGGGTACAGCTGAATATCATCATATATTGATGACCTCACCCAATGGTTTCATGTAGATGTTAAATAAGATTAATGACAGTGTCAAGTGCTATGATATCCTATAAAGAAATGCTCTGACCTAGATGTCTATTAACACTGTACCCCTATTAATTCTAACTAGAATCTATCCCAAAGAAAGGATGAAAATCGGTGCAGGATTGTACACCCTTAACACCCAAAGCTAGTCCAGGAGTATAAAACAATTTATGATATTGAAAGCTATTGAGGGATCAAGGACAGCAATGATGGATACACTAGAGGGTTGGTATTCAGCAAGTTCTGACCAGTTCTGGAGAACCAGTATTGGAAATTTTGAGTAGTTCGGAGAACTGACAAATACTACCTCTGACTGGCCCTGCCCACATCTATTCTCTGCCTCCCAAGTTCCAGGTGATTGGCTGGGTCTTCTTTTGTTACCCTGCACAGGAGAACGGAACTGGAAAGCAGGTTAGTGGGGTGGGGAGGGAATGGGATTTTACAGTATCCTTCCCCTGGATTTGGGTGAGAATGGAGATTTTACAGTATCCTTTCTCTGCCATGCCCACCAAGCCACGCCCATCAAACCACGCCCACAGAACTGGTAGTAAAAAAAATGGAATCCCACCAATGATACACTACCTTCATCCTGCTCCACCAGTGTATGTGATCAATGCTGTTTCAATGCTTAGGCCTGCAACCTGATTGGAGCAGAACCAAATAACTCTATATGGGAGGGTAGGCTGCAAAGTATTTTAGTTGAGAGTAAATGGGTAGTTCTTTATTCCATTTCAATGTAGGCAGAAACTTAATTTGGTATGTATTAAGTTTTGATTGTTAATCATCAAGTCTTTACAGAGTGTAGATTTTTCTTATTTCCCATATTCTGGTAATTGTTCTGCAAACTCCATAGTACAATTTTCTTTCAATGTAAGTACTTCATAAACAGGTTTGATGGTCCTTGAAAGGTATTCATACTTATTCCTTGAGTATGCTAGTGATAAATTGAAAGCTATAGGCAACTTAGTTGCTAAAGCACAAAAAGTTTGATCAAAGCAAATGGAAACTATGAGTACCACTTACTGTAGTTATAAGCTGCATGGTAGTTTTAACTGATCGACAGGCATTGCAAAGCTGCCTTATTCCAGCTTCTATCATGGTTATTTCTGACCTGAATTAGATGATCCGAGAATAATTTTGCAAGTCCAATGTTAATTTTAGGGCATATCCAAATCACTCTAGGACTGTGTCATCCAAATGTATGGGGCCACAAGTTCCATCACTTCCAGCTATTAGAGGGCATATAAATATGGATGAGTAACTTAATCAGTTCACATTGCCAGAAGAGTTATTTGTGTAATAAATATTAGTTTTGTCTGACTAGATATGAAATAAGGATCTTGCTGCATGAACAAATCAAACATATGTAAGGCATATGGCCCCAAATCCTTTTCTCTGCGGTTTTGAGGTCTTTTAAAAGAATTGCTTTGAAAATTAATAAGAGTTTTAGCCAGAAAGCATACAATGTAGTCTTTTCTAAATAAATAAATGAAGAAGAGAATTCTTCCCCACCCCCTCAAAAAAAACCCATAATATTCTGAAAACAGACACCTTAGGTCTCTCTTTTCCTGTAATAATATGTGTAGCCATGGGTCCCAGAAA
>JAOYMU010000263.1:42326694-42341039 GCA_025802295.1 Psammodynastes pulverulentus | reverse complement strand
CCTTCCATCCTTCCGAGGTGGGTAAAATGAGGACCCAGATTGTGGGGGCAATATGCTGATTCTGACTCTGTGAACCGTTTAGAGAGGGCTGTAAAAAGCACTGTAAAGCGGTATATAAATCTAAAGTGCTATTGATTCAGATCTTGCTTTTCTTTTGTTGCTATCATTTCAAACTCAGTAAAAGTACCTCTTCTCTACCAATATGGAGTTGGGGTTTTTTTTTCTTGGGTTTTGAATGGAGGCACTTCTGACACATGAAGTCACCTGGTGACCCTGTCACTCTCTCTTTCTCTCTCAGTTCTAGGATTCAGGCAATGGCAAACCACTACTGAAATCTTGCCAAGAAAACTGCAGACTTATCCAGGCGCTTGCCAGGAGACAAGACTGACTGGAAGGCACCACAACAATATTAATAATAAATGGCAATGAGGCCATCTCAAAGTTAACAAGAATCTGTTTCCCAAAGTTTTTAGATTGAAAATGAGATGCTCCACCAAGGACATGGAAAAATAAGATAGTCCTACTCTTTAGTGACTAAAATAAATAAATGTTTAATTCTGTATTATAGGTAGCCCTTATATAATGAGCATAATGGACCCAGAATTTCCATCATAAGTCATTGTGATTGTTAAGCAGGTCACCACATGACCTGACTTGATTTTACAACCATGGTCAAGTGAATCACCCTGTTAAGTGAATCATATTGTCACTAAGTGAATCCATTCTCCCAGAGGAAAACAGCAAAAAATGCCACAAATCACGGTCATGTGGCCATGAGACATTGCAACTGGCTGCCAAATGTCTAAAATACTATCATGTGACTATGGGAGGAGAGTAATCAGTATCTTTTGGGGAGTACATTGTAATTTTGAACAATCATCAAATGAAGACTATCTGTACAGTACATACTTAATAATTAAAAGAAATAAAATTCTAGGTACCAAGAAAAAAAAGTGCATATCACTATTCAGTTCCTCCTCTATTCAAACCCTTCTGAATCCTGGTAAAACAACTAGCACCATTACCAATGGTGTAATAGAATTCCCATTAATCTGACAGAAATACAAAAATTTGACTGGATGTGAAGTAGTTTTCTATTTTCCTGTACTCAAAATCTTTTAAATAGCTTTCTGGTCATGATGGAGCCATAATCTTGTAATTGGTAAGAGTAAAAATACAATTAATAAATCTTTGGACATTGACAGAGGAAATATGATTCTTTTTTCAATGTTCAAAAGGCTTTTAATAGTATCAGCCATTATATCCATTTGGATTACTGTACTGAAAGTTTTGAGAATGGGAGACAGTTTCTGTTTAAACTACACACTGGTATATGAGGTCCCTCCATTTGATCTCCACTGTTTTTTAATATCCAAATATGTCCAAATATGGAGGTTTGGAGCAGGATGTTAGTACACAGATGTACCCAAACCTATTTTCCTGAAACATCTTCAGATAACAGAGTGGTTCTTTTGAGTATCTGCCCTCAGTTTGTAATGAATTGAATGTGGGGGGGGGGGGAGGTTTCATATATTGAATTTGGAATCAGGCAAGATAAAGATGTTCTTTGTGAGAGTCAAGGTAGATTTTGTTCCGAATGGAATTACACTTTTACGAAAGAGCAGATCTACAGTTTTAGAGTATTTCTCGATTTTCATCTCTCTCCAATTTCCCCAAGCTAGAGATACTTTTCATTGGCTTTAAGCAATATGCAAAGTCCTTTTCTTCCTGGAAGAAAATGATCTTAAAACAGTCATGCATATAGTATTCTGGTAATCCAAGCTTAAACAATTATGGGACTGCCTTTATGTCTAGTCCAGAAATTTGAATTCGCACAGAATTCAACTGCCAGGTTGTGCTAAAAGCATTGTAGAATCAATCACTTTGTTTTAGATGAAATACAAAGTGTTGATTATTGTATTTAAAACCATCTATGGCTTGGGTTCAAGGGATAAGACAACACCTCTTGGATTACCCCTCCCTACTTATTGATATCATCTGAGGAGGTTCAGTTAAAGATGCTGTAGGCAACCAGGGATCAGGCCTTGTCTGTAGTTACCCAAATTCTTTGGAATTAACTCTCTGTTGAATTGTGGAGCTTAACTCACTTTTTAAAAAGCCCTATGACATGGTTTGAATTGTTGATTTTGTTTACATTATTATTCTAGCAGAGTTTTAATTTAGGTTTTAAGTTTTTACTATAAGTTGTCAAGAGACTTCAATAGTTGGCAGTATAATAATTTTAATAAATAATAACTAAAATAAAATTTCTCCTAGCTCTTGCAATGAAATCAAGAGCACGTGTTGGGTTTACTAGTTACTAGGCTTGGCAGCAATTTCAGAAATTGGAATAGGCTGTGTCAAGTAAATTAAAAATGGGATTATCTGGTGATGCGGAATGGCACAGGCAATCCGTTTTCCCCTAGAGAACATTATACTATCATTTCAGGTGATACTGGAACAAAGATGCTAGGTAAAAATAGTGAAATTACATTTTACATTTTACTTCAATCCTGTAACTAAGTTCTCCTAAATCCTTATGCCATACCCTCCAGAGTTTAGTTATAAATGGGATGCATATTATGGAGGCTAAAAGAGTTGTAGAATGTCAAATTGCTCCTAAATACATGGCCTCACTAACTCTGTGTTACTTCTTCACATTAATAATATGGGAAAAAAGTTCCTGTATACCTGATCCTGGTTGTCCAGCATTCATTGACTCTTTAAATGCACACTCCATTATTTTCAAGAAATGCAAAATAAAGGATCACTGGATAATCAACTGGTGAGATAAAGTCTGCAAAGATATGGTCTGATTGCATTATGCTTGCTTTGAAGATGTTAAAGGTTGCTTTGAAGAAGAATACGGATTTGGATTTCTATCTGTATCCATAGACTTAATATTGCGCAGAGAAATAAATATGGCAAATAGGACTTAGTGCTGTGAAAATTGGTAACTGAATAGGTTACTTCTGGATATGACTGGACATGCCAAGTTAAATTTTATTTGCAATTCATATAGTGAACACAATGTGGGTGCTTCCTGTCTTGCCAATTTGACACAGTGCCTGCATCAGTTTAAATATAAAACCCCTGATGATCACATAAGCTGGTTTTTGCTTTTGTTTCTCCAGGAATGTGTTGATGGCGGCAAAGCGAGCCAATCAGACTGGGCACTTCATCTGGATGGGTTCTGACAGCTGGGGCTCCAAAATTGCCCCTGTGAGAGATGTGGAAGAGGTTGCAGATGGATCTGTCACCATCTTGCCCAAGAGGGCATCTGTTAGAGGTAAGTCTAGAAATGTTCTAGAGCTCTAGCTTGTTCTTTGAATTTGGTAAGTGTATAAAAATAAAAATCTGTTATCATTGTTCTTAGCTTGTAATATCCATTCAGATGTCATCCACCATCCTTTTGGTGATTATGGAAAGAATCTTATCTTGATTTGGGGCTTTATTCCCTGAATGTCCATGATTTTCCTTGAATTTTGCTCTGCTGAAACTTCTATCTAAACAACTGCTTGTTTAGCAACAACTGATGTATGTCTTGCTTATGATCAGGCTGCTGGCTGAAAAGGTGTCCCAGTCTGTTGAAAAATGACAGTAGATGTTCTGAGCTAAAGTTAGTTTAGGATAATTTCATGCTTATGAAACCTATATTGCCTTATATTAAAACTTCAGTATCATCAGCTATGTCTGGCCAACGCAGTGACTCAGGAGTTAGTCTCACATTTAGAAGTAGCTGGCTTCCGAGTGTTTACTTAGCCCATTAGAACTAAAATTTTAATCCTTTTATACAAAAAAATATAAAACCAACTCATTTCCCACCCTCTAGCACTCTTTATTTTAGCATCCAAATTCCATTTTAGTTGCTGGGATTATTAAACAATTGGGAGTCAGAAAACCTGGTGATCTAGTTCAAGAAAAGGCACGTGTGGCCCTCCAGATGTTGTTAAATTTCAACGCTGATCATTATGGCAAATGAAGAATGATATGATCTGCAGTCCAGCAGCATCTGGAGGACCACAGGTTGCCCACTTTTCATGCCATTAGATAGTGATCTACCATATACTTTCTTCCTCCCACAGAGATATGGTTTATAACATGGAGCAAATTTCTGGTTTATGGGATCACACACTGATGCTTAATTGTGGTAACATTTATACATGCCGTAGATAATCATAACAATGTGCCATCTGGAAGATTCTTTCTGAAATGCTCAGTAATTGTTATGATCATTGAGAGTGATATATCCCAGCTGAAATGGACAAAAGGATATTAAATGGGGGTTATAGTAAAGTTGCCACATACAGGCTGTAAAAATCCAGACAATGCCATGGCAAGAAAAAGGAAAGGCTAACCCTTTGCTGTCACCTAATGGTCATTCAGAGCTTTATAGCCAGATGTTAAGATAGGTTAAGATTTCTCAACTTTGCAAAATGGCAACAGTACTCACTTGAGCAATTTCTGTTGTGTTAACGTTGGACAAGAAATGACCACTTTTTCCTTGATTCATTTCTAGGGATCATTTTGAAAACTGAAGCCAAAGTACCAAGCTTGCCTTGGTACTTTGAGTGAACAGCATTTTCTTACAAATGACAGATTAAGATCCTTCTTCTCCAGTATGAGAAACAATTATGAAATCAGAGATACATTTCTCAGTATACTTTGTTAGTGTACTTTTTTGATTTTGATTTGCATTGGATAATGTAATGTAATTTTTATCATTTCTCTCACCACATACGAATATCTTTTTAATTTATTTTTGAATGGTTAGAAACTTAAAATAATGGATAACAATGTTTACTCTTACTTTACTATACATCTTTCTGTAAAATATCTGTGTATACTTCTACATGAATCCAAATATCAAAACTGTATTGCTACCAAGGACACTAATACAGAAGCTGGAAGCATTTCCAAAAGAAGTTGAACCAATTATTGATGGCTGATTTCATGGATCACAAATATCCAATAATAATTTGTCACATGTCAGTTGTAACTCTCTGCAGAAACCAGACTTTTATTCATTTCAACTGTGTGAAAAACCACACTCATAAAATACAAAACAATTTAAGTCACAGCAACTTATACAGTTCTATTGACTTTTTGACAACTTGGCAGACTTTAATAGATAAACATCTTGTAAAATAAATAGACATGAGAGTATAATAAAAGTTCATTTCAAAGTCACATTCTATAACAGAAATAATAACATAGAGACCACTGGATTGTATGTGACTCATAGATCCTGTGTGCCTCTGCTAAGAAAAGAAAGGAGGCAGAAAACCATTTGTAACTTTAGTAATACTCAAAGTTTAATTGCCTGAAGCAATATTTTAGAAAAACATTGTGACCTTTTTCTAAGTTGCTCACAACCTACAGTTGGAGAACTCCTGCCCTAAGCACGATCAGGATTATTCCCATACATTTGAGATGATGGTATCAAGATATTTTAGAAAGACTTTCACTAAGAGCAAGTAGCTCTGGTGTGCTCTCTAAGAAGACAGTTAAGCATACTTGTTTTCAGCTTTAGGATGAGACATCCCCAGTTGATAAGTATTGCAAAGCAAGGAGAACTCAACCTGAGCTTTCCAACTTAACCTGAGCTTCTTTAGCATGCTTCAAAAACAAGGTATCAGTTCTATCACAGTTGTAATGGACATCCATATATTCTCTTTTAACCAGCAAGGCAAAATGGTAAGTTGCTCTTCAAGAGTTGTATTTAAACCTGTGCTTAGCTGCATCCCCCAAAGACAAAGCTAGATCGGAGATACAGGGAGATCCTGGAGGAAGGAGGAGAAAGCAGCCTCTTTGAGGACATTGGTGTTTTGTAATTTCTCCTTCCCTTCAACAGAAAACACTCACTGCATCCTCTCAAAATTTGAGACATGCCTATCGAGTCCTTGTTTCTTGTGAGTTCCTCTTCTGTTAAACAATATAAAACCAGCAACTCACTCCAGATTTCAGACCCACTTGCAGGATGGTCCCATCTGATAATAACACACCTTGCTGAAGTTCAGCAAGTTTAGGTCAGAAAAAGGATCTATAAACCTGGGAGAATGTTATATTGTATGATATTTATGATCTTTGTAAGAAGAAAAATACAATAAATAATCCAAATGTTATTCATATTAAATTCAGATTCTTGTAATACAAGGCTTCCTCTTTCAACATTTTATATTACATTTTGAGGAAGTTTTTGTATCTTTAATTTGGTTTATTCTTCAATGTTCCAATCCTGTTTTTATATATATTGCACACATGTTTTCTTCTTTCATGTTTGTGGGCTGCTGTTAAGACTTAATTTGCAAAATAATGAGCTTCTCATTCCTATTTAATGATTCAAGGTAGCACACCAAAAGATTAAAACACACCATAACCATAAAATAAGAACAAAAACGATAAATGGACATGCCAGGGAAAATCAAATGATCCTACAACAATCCAGTTGATTAGTAAATCACCCCGACACAGGGCCTGCTGGAAGATTCCAGTTTTAAAGATTTCCTAAAGAAGAGCAGGAATAGGGGCACACAAACCTAGGGAGGAAATGTTCCAGAGGCCAGAATAATGACAGAAAAGATGCATCTCTGATTTCTCATAAAAAGGCATTTGTTTTGGTTGTTGTTGATGGACTCAGAGCAATTGACTGTGCCAGGTCTTATGGGATGGGGAGAAATAATTGGAGAAAGTAGTCTTGTAAATATCTAGGCCACAAAGCTATGAAAAGCTTTATAGATTACCATCAGCATTTTGAATGGAACCTGTAAACAAAGTGCTAATCTGTGCAGTTCACAAAATAAAAGTGTAAGAGTTATGAGGTGCACTCATAACTATTGGCAGCACCATATATTGGTCCAGATGTAATTTTGGAATGGTTTTCAAGGACAGCTCCCTGTAGATTGTATTATAATATTCCAAACTAAAGATAGTTATAAGAAAGGTTCCCTGATTGAGGGAAAAATATAGTTGATACAAGATAAATCAAATCAAAGGCCCTCCTAAACATGGCTGACACTTCCCCTTTGAGACTAGAAACAAAAATGTCATTATTTTTTCCCAGCTGTCTTTCCATTAACCCCAAAGAAAAGCCTCTAGTTTCAATAGTACTTTACACTTTAAAATCTTCTGAATTATTGTATGCATTTGTATTTAAAATTTTCTGGCTTTTTACATGCCCATCAAACATGATCAAATGTCCCTTCATGTCATTCACGTTTAAGGTTAAATGTGAAGACATTAAATGTTCTCTTTGTTAAGCTTTTTGCAAAAAAATTCTCAAATCTTTAAATCCTTAAAGTCTCTCTTGATTTTTATAATCCTGAAAGATGGTTTAATTAACCAAAAGGAATCTTATCTTTGCTGCAAAGGAAATTGTTCTATATTTATAGATTAATTATTTCCCAAAGTGATTAAAAAATGAGGATGGCAGGCTTATTGTCCATATAGGTTATACTGCAGTTATGAATGTAGGTAGAATCCCAGGATGGCTAGCTGCTCAACTCCCAAGCTGACTGCAAAAAATTTCCATTTCCGCAGTTTATGAGGAGTTGCCACCCAGAGTACAAGTGGGTTATCTCAGCATCTGTCTTTGATCCAAAAAGATTTTGGAGGCCAGCATCTAGGTTTCAGACTGAGATCTCTGTTTCAGTGTCTCTCTGCCCTTTCAGAGATGTCACTACACCAGATTTCTTCACCAGTAGCCTCAATAGTTGCATACAATTCTTAAGTGATTGCATCTTCGTTTTTAATGGCCAAAATGAAGATCCTTATCTGGGATAGTGCTTAAGATGTTGAAATCACATAGGAGAAAACCTGAATACAAACCTGTATTCAACCATAAAGCTCACAGGGTTACTTAGGTGAGTTATTATCAGGTGTAAAAGACATGTGAAGGTTCAATTAAGCTGAATTATTGCTTAAAGCCCATGCCCAGGAATCTTCTTAACTAACAGTCATAACCTGGTTAGAGTTAGATAAAGATCAACAGCACTCAAAGGGGATTAGACTTAGTCCACTTGTGGTTGTATAGGGATTCTAGGCTGATCCCCCTTTTCACTCTGCCTTCAGGATTTGCCACTTATCTGTTATAAAACTCAGCTCACACACTGTTAAGACAATAAAATATTAAGATATCAGCCAGACTGAGAATTTTGAAGAAATATGCATGCAATAAAAATATTCAACCCGTGATTATACAACTTTTTTTTTAAAGAAAGGAAAAATTATTTATGGTGGTAGTGGTAGTGGGGAGAATCCAGAAAAATGGCACTTTAACAGTGCTCATGTTGAAACTGCTATAAATTTAAAGAGCAAGTATATGGGCTTAAATCAAACTTCCTTCATCCTTATATTCATGTGCAAATAAATGGCATGGTCTGAAATCAGTTGTCCATCAAGCAAAGAATAATCAGCAGCCTGGAAAACACATATTTTTTAAAAAGAAAACTAGTGAATGCAATGGATATGGGCCTATGCTACGCTGCTCTGAGCCAATAGCAAAAGCTTAATTTTAATTATGCTAAACACGAACTAATTTCTTTAGTGTAAAATGACTACCAGAGGGGGGGTTGAAATACACACACTAAGGATGGTGGCTTTATGACTCTTTCCCTAAGGCATAGCTTTATTAATTGAATGAAGTCTTTAGTGGGCTTATGGTACTCGACAGCTCTTTCCCTTCTAATGAATGGCCCTTCAAGAAATGTAACATTGGCTGTGAGCTAAATCTGGCATTGTTAGACTCTTGATGCTGTCTAGATAAGTAGATTAAAAATATACTTACCACTGAGGACCATGTGATGTTTCACTTCAGTGGTAATTCAATCTTTTAACTGAATCTTCAGATCAGAATTATCAAATAGGTCTGGTGCATAGAAGATCAGTTGCCTCTGAATTAATCCAGACATTAGTTGGACTTCTAGGCATGAGGAGACTTTTGTAGCAACAAATCACCCCAATGCTTTGATGATTCAAATCAATTTGTCAAATGAATTGCAAAATTGAATCAGATTTTGACCAGCTGCCCTATTAATCACCTGGGAAGGCAACTTAGTGTCTTCTATATGTTTTAGATGACAGTGTTCATAATTCCCAGCCAGACATGGTCTGGCATGGGTTGATGAAAGCTGAGGCAATGATTCATCAATAGGATGAATCTGCTGCAGGCCACAAACACCAAGCTACCTTCAATAATCTTTAACTCTAGCACTTTGCATGTCTGGAATTTGATCTGCTTTTACATCAGAACATTTCCAAGCTGACCATTCAGCTGATCATTTGCTACAGGTAAAGAAATTCAATGTACATTGTTTGTCTCTTTTGATGTCATGAAAATAACTGTCTAAAATAGCTTACAATTTAAATCAACAAAATGTTGTATTCTGAAAACTCTGAACAACATAAGTCAAATGAAAACTCTTTTCTGTTAAGAAAGCCTATGCACCTTCAACGGACACATTATGAATGAAAACCAAAGCATTAATTTCATGCTTATTTATGTGATAATGCAAATATAAATTAATTTCCCTTGCAAATACATAACTTTGGGCCATTGATCTTTAGGAATTTAAATTTACTACCATGTGATATTGAATCTGGGGCATCTTAGGAGTTTGTGGTCTGCCAAACCTAGGTAATTAACAGCCCAACACATACTGGAGGCTGCAAGCTAGATCTACTTTTTGTCTCAAAGTTGAGGTGTAATCTGGAAGAGAGGAACATTACCATTAGATCAATATTACTATAGAAAGATCACTCTCTAGTTGCCTTTTGGCTTACAGTGCTACTCATCCCTGCAGGAAAATAGGGCCTGTTCAATCAGCTTCCCCCAGGTGAATGATGGACCCAATAAAGTTCCAGAGAGAGCTTGGGGTTTTCTCTGAGGATTTGGTGGGTTGTTTGGCTCAGGCCCTACATGCTGCCTGGAATGAGCGAATAGCTGAGGCCTTGGATCATATCACTCATATGGGGTCTCTACCTGTGTGCCTGTACTGGGGTGCACCTTGGTATACTTGAAAGAGTGTCAGGATCAGCACTGGGGGAAGGCTCAAAACTACACATGTTAGAGCCCATATTAGGGATTATCTTGTGGCAATAAGGATGAAGAAGATTCTCAACAGCCATTTGTTTTCTCTGTCATCTGTGTTTGTTTTGTGTGTGTGTTGAATGTGCTGTTTCTTTGTTTTTAATTGTTTTTAGCAATATGTAAACCATCCTGAATCACTTGCAGTTGGGCAGCATATAAATTTAATAAATTATTAATTTTTTTTAAAACGGCAAAGATTAAAAACCTGAGAAGCAAAACGGAAGAAGAGTGTTCTATAGCTAAACAAAAGAATTGAGGAAGCTGTTAAGATACAATGTAATTTATGCTGAGTACATGCTTGCTATATATTTAAATTTGTTAAGGTAAGAATTGTTTATGTCAGAAATGGGTAAGAGCTATAGGTATGGAATAATATGATGGGCTGGGCTGTGATGCATTTTTGACATGACAGATCTTCAAACTGAAGCGCATATCTATGCATATTAAAATAAATGCATATCAAAATAAAAATGCAGAAACGTATCTATTTTCAACGTATGCTACTTGTGAATGTTTTTATTTATTCCATTTGTTTCAGTGCTGATTTTTCAGATTTTTAAAATATCTTCTGAAAATATATACATGTGATGCAACTGAAGAAGAGATATACAGCTTGGTGCCTCCACATATTTTAGATTTCAATTCAGTTCCAGCTACCTTAGCCAATGGCAAGTAGCTGTGAGAGCTGGAATCTAAAGTATTGAGTGGCATCAGCAGTAGTGTCCATAAAAAGCTTTGATACCTTCATCACACAAATATTGCACATTATCATAACATCTGATGCAAGTTCATAAGTGCAGAATTTGCATCGTGATGCCTCCAAATTTCTCAATTTTACATCATCATGCTTCCTGCGGATGCCACTGTCCAAACTATTTTCAATTAGCAAGGAAGCGCTAAATGTTATAATTGAGTGAGCTGGGGTTTTGATCTATAACTTTTTTTCTCCTTTCAAAGAGAGCAACAACAACAGCAAAAATAGCTAGCTTCCCCACTATCATATTTGAATCTATGATGCAAGTTAACACATTTAGTTATTGGTCTACTGGTAATTGTGTTGAAGATGCCTTTGAAATCTTTTAGGCTCTTTGATATCCAATAAATGCTAACACTAAACCACAAAGTATTTCAAAACTACCTTCTAATAATGATTATTTTTTAAAATGTTATTTCAATAACTAAATTTCCCCTTTATCCTTTAAGATCTGCTGTCTGCTCTCGCATAGCTGGCCCTGTTTATTTTGGTTTCATGTTTTTATTATGTGTTTTCCTCATTAGGTTTTGATCGCTATTTCTCTAGTAGGACACTGGACAATAATCGCCGGAACATTTGGTTTGCTGAATTTTGGGAAGATAACTTTCACTGCAAGCTAAGTCGCCATGCTCTCAAGAAAGGAAGTGCTATCAAAAAGTGTACAAGTAAGAAATTCTAAAATATGGATATATTTGGGGGCATGGATCTTTGGTTTGTGTGTGACAGAGAATGGGGAGGACTGAACAATCTGAGTGGATGGTTGTTGGCTCCATTCATGTTGTAACCTAAAAGAACATCATTATTTAATGGAGATGTGGCCATTAATTTGATCTTTGTTAGACCTAATGGGCAGTCCCCATTTTGGAGGGAGTTAGCTATTTCATTTAGAGATACTAGTTGATACTGTTTTGCATCTTAGGGTTATATAGGTTGAATTCTCTGAGGTGACTGTCAGAACATACCGTCAGATTTTTTATAATGCCAAGTTAATCGTGTGGATTTTATAATAGTAGAGTGAATGGGAAGGTGCTGGTGGCTAAGATCAGAAGCTCTGGTAATAGCAGGAAGCAGGTAGGCTGGAATGATGATTTATTTGTGGGTGAAGCATAATAGAAAAGTGATTGAGCTATGAATCAGGATAATCCTTTCTGATCCGATTTCAATAGGTACGTTAATTTCTCCCATTCTTAGTTTCATGCAATATTGGGCTCACATGCAAGCTATAAAATGGGGTAACTTAGTTTGTTGCCCTTCAAATGTGTTACTCTTTCATAATTTCCATACAGCACAATAAAAATGTTAAACTATCATTCTGAGTCAGCATGGCAGTAAGGAACATAACAGTAATGTGTCTAAAAACACAATATTTGCTAACATTAAATGAGCCCTTGCTATGAATCATTGAGATTGTTTTTTGAATAGGAGGGAAAAGGGCATATCTGGAGTAGCTAGTAGCTAGTATAGGATTTTACAGGGCAGGAAAAAGGTAATTTGTATTGGTGGAATCAAGGACAGAGATAGAATAAGAGATTTGTCACAGAATGGGCCTTTGTGGGTTTTCTCTCCCATTTCTACCAGTCTCCCCTTGCCTGATATCTTCAGGTCTGTTGGGACCAGAACTTTAAAAATCTCCCCAAAAGCAATTGTTTGAGATTTGAGACCCCACACATTTGCTAGACACTAAGTGGAAGATGGCAGTTCTTGAGGGATGTAAGATTGGCCCCTTTATTATTTTGTTAGACACGAGTCAAGATCCTCAACCCTGTCTGATATTTTAATGCTCCTCGGTGTTAATGTTAATGCTGCCCTCAGATTTTTATAGCTGCTTTGTTTTGTTTCTGTCCCTGTGTTCCTTGCTTCTATGAGAACTTCTTAATTATCATTTTTAATTATACGTTTTGAGCACCTGGCAAGCAAAGCATATATTTGTATAAATTAAATCAATCAATAAAGCCCATGAGCACCAATAGACTCATTTGGGAGTGGGCCAGTAGATTAAGAACTACATTTTAGGCTATGATTCCCTGAGCTTAAGAGCAGAAGGCATTCTTCACGAATAAATATGCCTACTGAAGACTTGATAGAAACTTGGAGGACTTAGTCTATGAAGCAACTAAATGCCTATTATATTTATAGTTATTAAATAAGAATAAATGCACATTAAGTTAACTGACCCACATGGTCCAGTCCGCATGATCCAGTCCCAGCTTCCTTGAGCATTTTCTGTTGTCCTTTTTTTGCTATCCTGCTTTTATTTTACACATACCGCCACCTGCACATTAGTTTTCTTTTAATTGCTTGCCATCTTCTTTCCTCTTCACAGTACACAAAGTCTTTCTTCGTTTACTCATAATTCCCATTATGATATTGCAATCCCAACTCCATTGTTCTCTGCTACTGTTTTCTCAGCAATTCTCTCTTAGCCTGGTTCATGAGGGAGAGAGAATGTATTATAAAGCTGTGCCACCATTGTTTGAACCTGGCTTAAGGGCTAGAATGGCAGGGAGTTCCTGAGAATAAAAAGGGGATGAGAAAGTAGCCCGCTTAAGTGCATGAGGAGAGTTAATCCTGACAGGAGACATGAGATACATGTCTCATGGGTGAATGAATATATTTGTTCACCCTCCCTCTGCTGCCAAAGCTGACGGAAAGTCTGTTTCTGATGTGAAGTGACTGAAACCTTGGTGCTGGACACCTTTTGCCTCAAGCAACAATTAAAATATTTCATTCCATAAAAAAACATCTAGCCGCATGGGAAGTACAATGCAGAATTGTTGTTAAAAGGAAGGAGGGGGAAAAAACAAACCCCAGAGAAATCAGCTGCCATGTAAATGATAATAAATCTTCAAGCCAGGATTACAGAAAGTGACTGGGACTGCTTCTTTATCTCTGTGTTGTCACATTTATTCACCCTCCTTGCCAGACACTGAGCCTCTGTGGAATTGATGAGTGCCACAGTAGATCAGAGGACAAAACAGAAAGACCGAGAGGGACAGGTAAAACTAATCTTGACCATTGCTTCTATTACCTCCTCTCTCGATCCACCCAGGAATAGAGCCAGATATCAGAGCAGCTGCTTGAATGTCAAATTTGTACATCTTGTAAGGATATAAAAAAGAGAATTCAGGGTGGGACACAGGGTAGGAGACTTTTCATGCTCAACTTCATCTTGATTGTAAGCCATTGTAAACAAAACCAACATGATATTAAGGGAAGAATATTTTATCTAGTTCTCTGAAAAGAAGGACTAGGGGTGACATGATAGCAGTGTTCCAATATGTCAGGGGGCTGCTACAAAGAAGAGGGAGTCAAGCTATTCTCCAAAGTACCTGAAGGCAGGACAAGAAGCAATGGGTGGAAATTTATCAAAGAGAGAAGTAATTTAGAACTAAGGAGAAATTTCCTGACAGTTAGAACAATTAATCAATGGAACAACTTGCCTCCAGAAGTTGTAAATGCTCCAACACTGGAAGATTTTGAGAAGAGACTGGACAAGCATTTGTC
>JAOYMU010000263.1:42061426-42073656 GCA_025802295.1 Psammodynastes pulverulentus | reverse complement strand
ACCATAATTTGCAAATAAATTCATTCCAACTCAGCCAATGTGATTGTCTGGATTTTTTTTTCTCATTTTGTCTCTCACAGTTGAGGTCTACCTATGATGCCAATTACAGGCCTCTCTCATCTTTTTTAGTGGGAGAACTTGCACAATTGGTGGCTGACTAAATACTTTTTTGTCCCACTGTATAAAGTATGCCCTAAGTTGATCTTGATTTGTTTTTTTTTTCTATAAACAGTGAGCCTAGTTATTAAAATGAATGTGAACAGAATTATATGAACACTAGCAAAGTACATTTCACCAACCTAATATTTCAGAAAGTCTATTGGCCTTGATAAATTAATTTTGTTCCATGGAGAAGCATCATCCAGATCCAAGGACCCAAAACAGCCCAGGTAGCTGTACCTTAACATAGGTCCTAGATTCTTGGATTTTGCTGTGTTAGACTAAACTAATCTGCACAATTTAAAGGAAAAGCACCTGCAAACAAATTGAATGTTTCTAAGTGCAAATTGGATTTTCAATAGCTCTGGATTTAAAGTGCCATTATAGTAAAACAAAATTATTTTAAGATCTCTACCTCTAGAATACTAATTTATTTAAGTTTCTGTATTTATGTTATTGTTTGCTTCTTTGTATATAGGTTGATGGGAGAGATATTAAGAGGGAGAAATAAGCATAAAAGATCAGAGAGATAGGAAAGAATTAAACATGACTGCTTGAATTTTGTGGTTTCTAAGGTTGAGATAAGCATTTGAATTTCTAGGGCCATGGGCAACCATGTCCTTTGGAAGACTCATGATGTAAAGCCTTTTGCCAGTTATTTCTTTGTGGGTGTATATTCCAGTGCATGCACAAAAAACTAGGGTAGTATTTATCTGCTCACATCTAAGTTCTACAGCCCAGAATAGACCTGCTATTTGTTACCCAACAAATTCAGAATATCCAACTTGCACTATGCCGGGGGTGTCAAACTGGTGGCCTGTGGGCTGGATGCATCACACGCAGGCCCGCCCACCACAGTTCCATGAAGGGAAAAAACATTGCAACATGTCAAATGACAGCAACATGACAGCAATGTGACTTGGTGAGTTTGACACCCATGCACTCCACTATTCAGTCTTTTTTTTCATGTAAGCCTAACCCAAAAGGAAGGCATCCAGGGGTTAGCACATTAAATCTGATGTTCTTTCCACTTTCTACATATGACATATAACTAGAGGAGAAACATTAACATCTGGGTAAAGCTTTTGGAATTCACTTCAAATCTCTTGTTTTCTTAGGAATGGACTGATTAAGAGTCAACTCCTAAGGCTGGGAGGTCTCTTTGAACACATACTTTAGTAGACTTATTTTGGAGGGAGGGGATAGGGTTGCCATGGTATTTGTGGTGATGTCAATTGCAATAATTAATAAAAACAACAATAATGGTTTGAAACATTTTGGAATCCAATGTTCCATTTCTTTAGTGCCTCAGCGGGATGCTGTAACACAGAGACATTGTGAGAATTTAAAGTGGTGTATGGCTTTCACAACAGTTGAGTGCAAGAAGGAAGATCAGATAGGAAACAGGAGAAGTAAGGCACTGGCTCTCAACAATTTCCTGAAGACACCAAATTGTGTGACATCAAACCTTGTCTTTTTGGAACACATCTTAGAATGGACATTCTTTGGAGGTGGTTTTTTTTAGGCCTTATATAATGAACTCCAGATATTCTCATCCCAAATCCTTGACAGATCGTGAAATTTCATAGATTCCACGGATCCTCAGAAATCTCATGATTTTCAAATAATTTCAAATAGTCTCCTATAAAGTTCAGAAAAATATTTAAAATTTGGGTAGGGAATGGGCATGCAAGTTGGAGTGGAATCACTCTTCCTATAGGCACCATGTTGCTAACCTCAGTTTTCTTGGGCAATATAAGAGGTTGAGTATTGAATATCAGCTAGGATATTTATTATCCCAATAATCTGGCAAAAATGGAATGATTTCCAGAACTTCTTATTTTGCACATAGAGACTTCATACTCATACATTATTTTTAGCTAAATAGTTTAAACTATCCATATTTAGTGTGAGGAAGACAATGTTCATGATATACTGGGCTAATATTCTGTGGTATTTAAAACTACTGGTGTCAGAACAATGATCCTTTAATTCACACGTTGTTATGATAGATGTCAATCATTCTAGATTTTATAAGATCCTGTCATTTTATATGAATACTAGACTGGATCTGAACCTGAGTAGTCTTTTTTTTCTTCACTGCATGCTTGAACTTTGTAAGTAAAATTGTCTAATATGCTAAAGTTGTCCCATATTTCAAAATGCATTTTATCTTTTCCCATTGTTTTCCTTTTTAATATAATTTCAGGTTTTTACATCTGTACTGTTTGCTTTCTGGTTTCTGTTCAAAAATCAGACTCATCAAATACTTTATTGAAGTTTTTGGATTCCCTGCTTCTTTTTGAAGTCAGAACAATCTGAAGTTAGCCCTCTGTTTCCAAGGACTAAACATGCAAAGTGTAAAATAAAATTATGGTTTGCATTCTGAGTGTATATCAGTATACACATGTAGGCAGCGCTTTTTTTCGGCACCAAAAGGTGCCGGAACGCTCCCCCCGCGCTCCCCCCGTCGCGCGCTAAAAAAACCCGGAAGTAATAGCGCGCGATTGGTCGAGACGCGTCACGTGATGCGGACTCGAAAAAGGTGCCAGAACGCAGTACCGCTGCGTTCCGGCAGAAAAAAAGCCCTGGTTGAAATAGTTTTTCAAGCTGGAGAATCATTCAAAATATTCAAATTAGTGTAAAAACACATATAGTAGGTAGAAAAACATTTGGTCAGCATTGCTATGGAAATTCTCAATCATCCAGGCCATGTTTGTCCCGAAGTTGCTTTTCAAAAGCATCTCTGAAGTCAGAACTGAAGAAACTTTTTGGAGGAGAAGCAAAATGTTTTCAAGGAAAAAACATTTAAAAGGTGCCTTTTAAAAAGAAGCTTTGGGAAAAGAAGCAATTTAAGTCCTATATTGATGTATAATCAAAGAAACCTTATTTCATGAAAACTGATGGCAGATCTTTGATGATTTCATCATTAAATATTTGGAGGAGATGACACAGTTTGGAGGGATTTGGTTCCCATTTGCAAATAATTGATATTAAAGTTGGGCACTGAGATATTGTATTTAAATATATTATTTAAATAGTATATTTAAAGCAAAGTGTTTATATTTCTACAAATCTATAATGTATATTAATTCCTTATGCATGTATATTCATATTTTTATCCTACTGTCCCAAAGCTTATTCATTGCTCAGACTATCTTACTCAAGGAGGTAGGTTATAAATTGTTGATAAAATGCATAGTATGGTTCTGTGATAGCTGATATTTGACTTAGTGACAAGGATAATGTTCACATGATATGTGTAATTAAGTGATACAGAATCTTAGCAGCAGCAGTTGCTCAATATGCTTGGTTAATATTAATTTTTATTTAGTGTTTCATGGGCTGGAAGAGGATATTAATCAAAGTCAGTTGCTCAGTTGGTGGAAAATGTAATAACTATGTTGAGAATGTTGCATGAAAGCAGCCAATGTATCTGAAGTGAGGACTGTAAACTGCTAAAATTGATGAACTGTAAATTCTTGGCCAACGTAAGTTTTATAATTCATTTTTTAAAGCTGCTTCTTCACTTGTTCCTTTTGCTTGTCTCCTTTTACTAGATACAATAGAAACAATAATTCATACCCATGATGTAACCAAAGCAGTTTTTCTTTTTTTCTTTCTACAGTAAGATCTTCTGGAGATAACTCCAATATAGTCACTGTCTTTAATCACTTAAAAAGGCAATAATTCAATTATAGTATCCTCTGAGTAGCAACTGCCATTATCTTTGTGTTCAATTCTAGTCTCTACAAATAAATTACTTCAATAAGATTTCCCCTCCATTCTTCACTCACATTTTTTCTACAGAGACTGCACATAAAATATTAGCAATATTGCAAGGACAAAACAATTTTGTGCTTTAATTAGGAACGGGGGGGGGGGGTTATCATTTTAATGATATATTGTACCTCTTTTTTATGCTGAAAACAATACTGAATATACTATTTTGTGCCATACTATGGGCATGAGCAATATCTGCTGAACACTAGGTTTAAATAGCATTGATTAACTGAATTATCTAGGATGGCACAAATAGATCATTGTGCATCAACTCAGATTATCTTTGGGGAATCTTGCTAGCTAAAGTAGTTTTGTTTATAAACAGATCGATTCACTAAATAATGAGTTGCTGTTTCTTTCTGATTCTTAAAACTTGTCATTATAAGTACATTTTCCTCCCAGCCTTAAGAAAAGAGTTTTTTGGGATTTATTTCCTTGACTCTCAGTTATTAATAGTTTCAGAAACACTTTTGCCCATTAGAGCCTGTTTGGTAACATGAGTTATCTGGTGAAGAAAAGCAGTATGTTTACATTATACTATACTTACCTGAAGTGAAGGAACATTTAAATTCATAAGAGTTTAACATTGCAGGAAGTGTAGAATCCATAGCAATTTGATTTAGGATTGAAAAGTTTTCAGCTAGTTTTCTGTCTTTGCTGCTATCTAGTGGCTATCCCGATTTTTGCATGCCTACTCTGGTAGCTTTGTAATTGTCCTCGAAAGCCAGATATGTGCTTTAGTTATTTAGAATTAGATTTATTTTTTAATGTATTTATACTTTATGTTTATTCTTTTGAATGACTAAAGGCATCAGGATGTGGACTATAAAGGGGTGAAAGCTTTTACTGCAAACTGTGTTTCTTCAAGGCACTGACTATTGAAGCCAATCCTTGAAGGAAGTGCTTCAAAATTAATTTATTTTCCATGGCATTTATTTTCCTTTGAGTTGCCTTTTTAAAAAACTGTTACAAGACCTGGGCTGCACATTTCATATTTTAGTGGCTTGAGGTTGAAATGTTTGTTATTGCAGCTGATGTTTATATGAAAATAATCAGATTTCGTTTTACCATTTTTAAATCCCTTGCATTTTTTTCCTGATCAAGGATATTCAATTTGTGTTTCACTAAAGCCCTTTTATTCTTAGTTAGTTCATCCCCCGGGTTCTTTTGTAGTTGAGTTTCTAATTGATGTGGACTTCCAGCGGTAACAAGGTGTCATGGTGGTATAGGGGAACAGAGCTCTGCTCCCTGAATAAAATATTTCCGCGATTGGTGGCCCTTCGGGGTGAAGCAGTGTCCTGGGGGGACAGGCAAGTAAGAGGGGGGTCTTCGGAGGTGGTGTGGTGCAGTGTGGGCTCCCACTATATCAAGAAGAGTCCCTCTAAATCAGTGCGGAAAAGTCTGCCCATATGGCAGAACTGGAGACCCGACATCCTGCTCTATAAAGAAGGAAGCAAAGAGAGAATGCAGTGCAAGACAGCAGTGAGAGTGAAGATGCAAAGAAAAGGATAGAAATCCAAAATTGTGATTTGGTTTAAAAGTGATCCGAAGAAATTTTGAATTGGAATGGAGCCTCCAGTGGAACGGGACAGCCTGATGGACTTTGCGGCAACTTGAATAGGAGAATGAAGTGAAGGATCGAGAAAGAGAAAAAAACAGCCACGGGGAAGGATCGAAAGAGATTGGGAGAAATAAGGAGAGACTGGCATGTGACGGGCTGGGACACTGAGGAGATTGCCATGGGCATTCTTACAGAGGAGGTCAAAACACTTCGGAAAAAGACAGGAAGGCGAGAGTGACAGTGCATAAAGATAGAGAGGCCATTTTAAGTCAAAACAGTTGACTGTCAAAGTTGCGAGCTAAGTAACGGAACTTTTTAAAGACTAAAATTCAAGACATTTTCCCCTTTTTCTTTACTTATGTGTTCTTGATTTCTTTCCCTTTTGCTTTATGCAATGCCTCAATACATTTTTTGGACAATTTTGAAAGTTATTAAAAATTAATTAAATGATATAAGGAAACTATAAAAGAGCTGGAAGGGGAATTATAGGTTATATGTTATTTATTCTATCTCTATTTTATACTGTAATTAATTCAAACTTATGATTATATAATATTTATATACTTACAATATTATTATCCATAGACAATCAGATTTGAGAAAAACTATATATAAATTGATTGACTGAACAGATATTGATTTCCTTTCTTCCCTTACCTCTATTCTCTTGTCCCCTTGCTCTACTATATCTGTATTTTATTTAAAATTATATTTTTCTATATTGAGTGCATAAATACATTGATTATATAACTTTAAATAGTAACTGTAATTGCTACCTGTTGGTTTTTATAACAAGTTTAGCTGAAAGGCAAATATAAATAATTAATTATTATCATTTAAATTCCAATATAAATATTAATATTATTGCTACTATTAAGATTATTGTTATTATTAATATATTTATTATCATTATTATTGATTTATTTAAGCAGCATTATTAATATTATTGGCAAATAGATAAAAAAGGAAATGTAGATATATTGTGCTATAAAAACATGGGGAGAAAGAATATAGGGAAGTAAATGATACATAGAAAATCATTACAGGAAGGAATGTAAGAGAACGATCATAGAATAGGAATAGGAGAGAGGGAAGAGAAATAAGAAAAGAAGAAGAAATAGCCTTTAAAAAATAGTGAATGGTAATTTGGGAGAATATAAATAGAATATTAGAAGAGCAATACAGAATTTTAAAGGAAATGACAAGTTACTCTACTACTACAATGACATTAAAGACAAGAAAGAAAGGTCCACCAATTCCAGCAGCGACAACTGCCTCTCCAGCTAACCAGAGACTGATAGAAGAAATGCTTACAGCAGAGAAGGCAAGCAATACAGCCAATATGCAGGCAATGCAATCCACCCTGTTAACAATCCAAAAAACGATGCTAAAAATGCAAGAAAACATGACTAAAAATCATGGCAAAATGAAGGAGGAGATGGGTGGAATTAAAAGAGAAGTAAAAGATGGAATTCAGAAACTAGATGAGAAGATTGGCTTCATCCAGGAAACAATTCAAAAGAATGATAAAAAAATTAAGACAATTCAAATGAGGACGGAGCAGATGAGAAGAAATTAGATTTAATGGATCAGAAGATGACAGGATTAAATAAAGAATTAGAAGAATCTGTGATTCACTTGGAAATGGATCGAGCGGCATCTTAATCTACGGTTTCAGAATGTGGTGGAGGCAAAAGAAGATCTGGCAAAGATAATGGTTGAGATGCTAACTGAAGCCCTTCAAAGAGACAAAGGCAAGATAATAAATGAGCTGGATGAAGTATACCGGGTGTATACGAGTTACGCAAGAAGACATAGAGTGCCGCTAGAGGTGCACATACGATTTGCCATGAAAAAAGTGCAAAAGATTGTTTATAAAATTATGAAAGATGAGCCAATGAAATACAAAGAGAAAGAAATAATAACTTTGAAACAGGTCCCTAGGAGAGTACAGGAACAGAGGAAGGACTACCACTTCCTGGCAGCACTATTGAACAAGCAAGGCATACTATTTCGCTGGATAACACCGAAAGGGATGCTGGTCTCTTGGTATGATAAAAAGATAGCAGTGGACTCCCTGGAGCAGATACAAGATCTATTTGATCATCAGGCAGGATCGGAGGAAGAACAAAGTAGTAGGGAGGACTTGAGAAGAAGAAGTCAAGAAGAGGAGCGACTATCAGGAAAAGGAAGTGACCAAGAAGAGAGGAAGTAAAGAGGGAAAGGAATATCGAGAAGAAGAAAGAGCAAGACAGAGAGTACAAAGGGACACAAGGGCAAATAGGAGACAGCAACTAACACAGTAAGAAAAAATGGAAAATGAATTGAAAATACTTTCTCTGAATGTTAACGGACTAAACGCCCCAATTAAAAGGAAGCAAATATTTCCAAATTTGGTGAAACAGAAAATGGACATTGTGTGCCTCCAGGAGGTGCATATTAAAAAGCAGGATGAAAAATACCTATATTGTAGTAAATTGGGAGAGCTCTATACAACCTTGGCCGAAGGGAAGAAAAGAGGGGTGGCAGTATATATTAGAAAAGGGAAAAGAGCAAAACAGGTATATGCAGATAAAAAGGGAAGAATATTATTAATAGAACTAATGATGGAGCAGAAAAATATTTTATTAATGGTTATATACACGCCCAATAAAAACCAAAAGGAATTCTATAAGACAATCCATGAAAAAATTAGGGAAACAGGCAAAGAAAATATATGTATGATTGGAGATTACAGTGGGATTGTGGATATAGAGAAAGATTATGTTAGCGAGCAAAAATATAAGAAAAAGAGAAAAATTCTCCTCCAAATTCTTTTTGAAATGACAGAGG
Source organism: Psammodynastes pulverulentus (assembly GCA_025802295.1). Taxonomy (NCBI): domain Eukaryota; kingdom Metazoa; phylum Chordata; class Lepidosauria; order Squamata; family Psammodynastidae; genus Psammodynastes; species Psammodynastes pulverulentus. The sequence goes on along the minus strand of JAOYMU010000263.1, from coordinate 42,065,321 downwards.
AGTTGAATTTGATAGATATCTGGAGACCTTTCAACCTAGAGGAAAGAAAATTTACATTTTATTCCAACCCCCACAAATCTTGGTCACGGATAGATATGGCCTGGATAAATGCCGAATTAGGCAAAGAAATAGAGGTAGTAGAAATAGGACCAAATATTCGGGCAGACCACAATCCATTAATAATAATATGGAAGGGGAGGAAAAAACAGAGAGGGGGGTGAATGCTGAGCCCACAAATAATAAGAGAAAAGGAGTATATTAAATAAATTAAGAAAGAATTGGAATTGTTCTTCCAGGTGAATAAAAAACAGCATACGTCCCTACAATACCAGTGGGACACAATGAAAGCATACATAAGAGGGCTGACAATAGTGTATACTGCAAGGAAAAATAAGGAAAGAGAAAAGAATGGAATATACTTCAGAAAGAGATAGAAGCCCAACTACAAAAGAAACCTGGAGATGTGCAAATTAAGAATAAAAGGTCCTTAGCAAAACATAAATTAAAATATGTTGCAATAGGAGGGATATGCCAAAAGCTTAAAATTTGCAAAACAAAACTATTTTGAAAATGCCAACAAGCCGGGGAGATGGTTATCCTATAAATTGAAAAAAGAGAGGGAAAAGAGAATAATTCAGCAATTACAAGATGAGGAAGGGGTGCTACAAAATAATTCAGATAAAGAAAAGCAGATAGCCCAAGATTTTTATAGAGAATTCTATAAACACGAAGGGGTGGCAATAGAAAAAATAAATGAATACTTGAAGGGGGGAAATATGCCTATCCTAAAGGAAGAGCTCAGAAGTGCAATACATAGATAAAAAGCAAATAAATCCCCTGGAATGGATGGGCTCCCAGGAGAAATTTATAAAGAATTAGGAGAAACAACGGAATTATTGCTACTTGAAATTTGTAATGGGGTACTGTTAAAAGCTAAATTACCAAAATCTTGGAGGGGGACTTATATTACACTGATATGGAAAGAAGGTAGAGATGGTACACAAATCAAGAACTATAGACCAAAATCTCTACTAAATACAGATTGTAAGATATTTTTGTCAATCATGGCAGAAAGATTAAAAATGATACTAAATGAAAACATTCATCAGGACCAAAATGGGTTTCTACCAATGAGGCAACTGAGAAATAACATGAGAATAGTGATTGATGTACTAGACTATTATGAAACCCATTCAGAAAAGCAGGTAGCCCTGGTTTTTTTAGATGCCCAAAAGGCATTTGATAGAGTTAATTGGCAATTTATGATACAGCAAATAAAAGAAATGAAATTTGGAGAAAGATTTGAGACAATGAAAGAATCAATATATTCGACACAAGAGGCAAGACTAATAATCAACGGAGAAATCACAAACCCATTCGAAATAAGGAAAGGAGTGAGACAGGGATGCCCACTATCTCCATTATTATTTATAATGACCTTAGAGATTTTATTAATAAGGATTAGGTCAAATGTAGACATTAAAGGGACTAAAGTTAAACAAGAAGAGTACAAGGTCCAGGCATTCGCGGATGATCTTGTATTTTTCATAGAGGAACCAACAGAAACAGGACCAATTCTGCTACGAGAAATTGAAAAATATGGGGAAGTAGTGGGTCTCAAAATGAATAAAGAGAAAACTAAATTGTTAGTGAAAAATCTATGGGTAAAACAGAAGGAAGTGTTAGAAAAGAAAACAGGTATACGGATTGTGAAAAAAGTAAAATATTTAGGTATTTGGCTAACTGCAAGATGCTCTACTATAAAGGAGGATAACTATCTGACCTTAACTCAACAGATTAAGAAAGATCTAGAAATATGGGGAAAACTGCAGTTATCATTACTGGGGAGAATAGCAGTCATAAAGATGAATATCCTTCCCAAATTGTTGTATTTATTTCAGACGATCCCAGTGAAATTAGATAAAAAAATTTTTACAGAGCTAAATAAAATAACCTTAAAATTTGTTTGGCCAGGAAAAAAACCATGAATAAGAGCAACTGTACTACAGGATAGTAAGAACAGAGGGGGCCTGGTCTACCAGTTTGGGAGCTATATTACAAAGCTGTGCAATTAGTATGGATAAGAGATTGGGTAAATCTAAAGAGTAGAAGGATTTTGGCTTTGGAGGGCCATGATTTACAGATGGGTTGGCATGCCTTCATGTGGGACACCAAAGCTAAATTGCATACATATTTTTATAAACATGTATAACGAGATTGGCTACAATGTACCCAAATTTAAGTCCAAAATGTTGGAAGTGTAAGTCGGCCCAAGGTACCTTCTTCCATACTTGGTGGTCATGCCTGAAAATTCAAGAATTCTGGACCAAAATACAAAAATGGATACAAGAAATTACTAGTATGCAAACTGACCTTAAGGTAGAACTGTTTCTTTTGGGGATCATTCAGAGAAAGTATGCTAAAGAGATAAATTATTTAATTATACATATTACTACGATGGCGAGAATAACATTGGCACAACATTGGAAGACAGATATAATAGCAACAGACAGTATGATAATTCAAAAGGTCTTGGACTGTGCCAAAATGGACAAATTAACAATGGAATTGAGAAACAAGGAGGACTCAGAATATTACAAGGTTTGGGAAAAATGATATTATTGGTTAGATAATAGAAATAAGAAGCATATAGCCTAAGATATAATTTAGAAATAGATAGAAATAGGAATGGCTAGGGAAGTAAGTAGAAGTAATGAGAGTGATAAGCAATATGGAAAATATGATAAATGTAGTTGTAAATATTGAGACATGCCGGCACTGCCAAAGAAGATTATGAATTGTATATAGTGTTTATTATTGATTTTTGTTTTTAAATTGTATTTTAATGTGTTAATTCTAATAAAGGTTTTTAAAATTAAAAAAAAAGAACTTAGAATGAGATGAATGTCTATATTTACCAAGCCTAGAGTAGTTTTTGGCTTTGAAGTCTAAATTACATTAAATTGAGCTTTAAAATTAACAGGTAGCAATGGAATTAGATCAAAACCTGGTGTCATAAGTTAGAATAGTCAAATACTAATAAATCAAATGAGAATGCCCCCTCTCGCATGGCCTTTAAGAAGACATGGAGATCTGGCACTTCCAGTTTTTGAGGACTAAAGTTGTAGTCAACCAATTCCAAAATTAAAATTTATTATTGAATTACATTGTTCTACCTCATCATTTTTGAATTAACATCTTTGTGCTATTTTAATTTTGGTGCATTTTGATAGCCTGACTGGAATGGGGCAGTAAACAAACTGGATGGATGGATGGATGGATGGGTGGGAGGGAGGGAGGATTGAAAACTATTTGCTCTAAGTTAATATTTTCCTGATATCTTTGACTACCACAAGAAATCTCAAAGCTTGATTTAGTCCTTTTCATCCTGCAGTACTGTAGAAATGCTTTGACCACAACTCTCATAATACCAAAAAAACACCACCTTGTCCACACTATACTGTTGTTAGACTTAGTCTAATAACTCAGCGGACCACTAGATTAAAGAATAGTGACTAGGCTCTTTAGATGGCCTTTGGTACTGTTTAAACAATCCCAACAACTTTGGTAGAAACCCTTAATTTCTTTTTTCTGTGTGGGATGTTTAAATGGATTTCCATTTCTTTTTGTCTGCCTAATTTGGTTCACTTTTATGGTTCAGTACTTTCTGCCTTCTTCGGACTTCATAAAAATGCCAGAGAAATCTTGACTGCTTGTCTTTTTCCTTGTATTTGTTTCAAAGATTAATACCGGTCTTTCCTATTCTAGGTATGTGACCATGAACTGCAGTGCCAGTGCAAAGAAGGATCAGCACCACCTCACTGTGATGACACCACAGGAAACAAATGTAAGTTAATTCAGGGGGACACGTGTCTACCCCCCCCCCCCCCGCCCC
>JAOYMU010000263.1:42037753-42054541 GCA_025802295.1 Psammodynastes pulverulentus | reverse complement strand
CGGCTATAGCACCCTCTTCAGCTGTGAGAGGGGGGAAATCCCACCCCCCTCCCACTTCAAGGACGCCTCGCAACAGCTCACTGATCAGCAATTCAGTCGTCTCTTGCCTCCTTGCTCTCTGGCCACCATCCTCCTTCAGTTCTCCTTATGAAGCCGCTGCATTAGAAGGCGAGCCCCGGGCCTACCGGGCACAGTGGCGTGATCGGCGACCTAGACAATGGCCGCCGGACGCCGCCTCACCCCCCAGAGCCTCAGGCGTGCAAGCATTGGCCACTCGGCCCTGGATTTCGGCCGGGGACCCCTGGCAAAAGCCGCCCCAAAGCGGCAGGCACCCCTGCAGGGCGCCTGGCATCGAAGGGCCTCCGAGGCGGCGGGTTTCAGAAGCTTGGGGCAAGAGGTAGCCACTCCAGCTTCCGTCGCCACCGAGGACCGGAGGTCGAATCGCATTTGGAGAATATTTTAATGAGGGATTCCAAAGAAAGATTCTTAGTAAACCAATGGCAAAGAAGGGAAAGGATATGGAAATATATTTTTGGAAAAGGACAAAAATGAGGGTGAGGCTGAAAATTAAAAACAAAATTGTTCTAATTTATGAAAATCAAAAGTTCTCCAGGGAGAATTTGGACTACCCAAAAAAGAATAATGCCCTTGTGTTTGCAGGAAAGAAAGAAGGAAGGGAATTTTTTTTAATGCTTTCTGGGCCCTTTGGGTACTTGGTTTTTTTTTTTAAGTACAAAACATTGCTATATCAGATGAAAATTAGTCCAATTAAACGGCTGGTTTATAGTTCCCTCTGTTTTGCATAAATGGTTAGAGAAGATTAGAACTACTCAATCCTTTCCACTGTTGCTTGGCCTTAAGATCTTTCTTTCCAGACTGGGATTATTGGATTGTTTAAAGTGAAAACTATAGGTAGTTATTGACATTCAACCACAATTGAGCTCAACATTTCTATTGCTAAGTGAGAAAGTTGTTAAATGATTTTTGTCCCATTTTATGACTTTTTTGCCACAGTTGTTAAGTGAATCACTGTAGTTGATAAATTAGCAACACAGTTGTAAGTGAATCTGGCTTCCCCCTTTGACTTTGCTTGTCAAAAGGTTGCAAAAGGGAATCACATGATCCTGGGACACCGCAGCCATCATAAATATGAGTCAGTTGCCAAGCGTCTGAATTACGATCACGTAACCATAGGGAGGCTGCAATGGTTCTAAGTGTGAAAAATGGCGATAAGTCACTTTTTTTAAGGCTGTTGTAACTTCAAACGGTCATTAACTGAACTGTTGTAAATCAAGGACTACCCATACAGAAGGAGGGTAGGTACGATAGGGACAGCACCTAGTTCAGATTATCCTCTTCAAAGTTAAAACCATATCTTGAATTGAGACAAATGAGCAGTTCTAGGATCCCAGGATGATAGATTGACACACTTTCTGTGAACCTCACTGTACCTACTTGAATCAAATTTTGATTATCAGAGCAAATGTGTAATACATTCCAGGAACCTTTGGATTCACGAACTTTAAGTGTTGGCTGAAAAGCCTACACTGATATATGATATTTCACATTTATGGCACGTTGACACTCTCTTACTCACAAGTAATAGAGCCAAACTTCCTCATCAGTTTGGGAGATATATTTTTGCAGGAAAAAAACATGGTCAGAAAATGATTGAAATGACTTAGATGAAATTTGCATAGAGAGTGGTACTGCATATTAAAAATACTCTATTTACATTACCAAAAGATTAATTAGCTCAAGTTAGATCAAGTTATTATAAAAAAAATGTAATTGGGCAGCAGAAGCATATGAAGAATATAAAATACAGGAAATGTCTCTGTATGTTACCTTATTTTACTTGAACTGCCCAAGCATGGACATTCAAAGTAGCCTTGTCAGTCTATTGAAAATATATGAGTTAGTCATTCAGAATGGCATTTGTTTAAAAAGTGCATGGAGGGCAGTTGCACCTGATAATGTCCAATTATGTTTGCTGCATATTTTCAGAGCCTCATCACCTTCTGATATAGAGACATTTATCACTAGAATTCAGCATTCATTAATGCTTCCTTTAAAGTCAAGGACTCAATAGAAAGGAACATTTTCCATAGCGCTGAAAAGCCATTTAACTATTGCATTAGACATAGAAATAGCATAATCAGACATTAAATTAGGGTTTAATTTAAAATATGTTCCCATTTTGTCATGCTCTAAAGAAAGGGTGCAGAAAAAATTGTAGCCCAGAGTGGATAGGTCCAACTATTTGTCCTCTTTGCATTTCTATGGTGTTTGGGGGATTTTTAAGGAACAGTATGGATGCATCAAGCCTTGACTTTGCTTAAGGCACCTATCTTGCTTTTTAAAATTCCTGTAATGAATTTTAAAATGGGACTTGCCCCAACTGCTTTTGGAGTGCAATGCTAACTAGAGATCCTCAAACAGAATCTGAATAATTACCTATTAGATTTACTGGAATGGATCTCATAGTAATCTGGAGATTAGACTGGATGAGCATTAAGCTCACTTCTAGGTTTAGGAATTTGTGATCTTGTGCTATGCAAAGCCTGATACAGTCCTCAGTCCTAAGAAGTCGAGTACTCCGGCCTTAAAACCTATTTCTCAACATTAACAATTTAAAATACATGGACTTCAACTCCCAGAATTCCCCTGGAAGTTGAAGTCCACACATCTTAAAGCTGCCAATGTTGAGAAATCTACTGTAAAGCCTCAGAACATGCCACATGTCAGATTCCTATAGCTCTCTAGAAAAGGAAATTAGAAATCTCCAATCAGTCATCCCAAATGTGCTTTTTTCTAAAGGCAACTGGACTTGCTTGGTTTTTTTTTTTCTTTGAAAATATTTCGCTTCTCATCCAAGAAGCTTCTTGAATTGTGATGGGGAATGAAAGGATTTATATTTGTTGCAGTCAGCTGCATTTGCACTCTGAGGATAATTGAGGCCACTTGGAGGTTTATCTGTATCTTCAGAGTCACCTGAATCAAAGTGCAAATAGGAGTGGAACCAGAGGTGGTATTCAGCAGGTTCTGACCAGTTCTGGAGAACCGGTAGCAGAAACTTTGAGCAGTTCGGAGAACCGGTGGTAACCTTCCCCCAGAAGTGGGGTGGGAATGGAGATTTTACAGTATCCTTTCCCTGCCATGCCCACCAAGCCATGCCCACAGAACCGGTAGTAAAAAATTTTGAATCCCACCACTGAGTGGAATCTTCTTGGGACTTCTTGGATGAGACATTTTCAAAAAAAGAACCAAGAAAGTCAAGTTGAAAATCCTTTTGAAAAAAGCACCTTTGGGACAACTTTGACCTAAATGATTAAGAATCTCCTTAGACCAGGGGAATCAAACTTGCGTCGTCACGGCATCGTCACGTGACATATTGGGACTTTTTCCCCCTTCGCTAAACTGGCCGGGACAAGGCCAGCACATGACACATTCGGGCCACAGGCCATGAGTTTCACACCCCTGCCTTAGACATTTCTCCAATTTGTCATGACTAAAGTGATGGTTGATGATCCAACTCAGTTGATCCAGACTATCAGTTTTTTAGAATATTTAATTTCTTACTCTTATTGCAGTTCTGTATTAGATAAGACATTCCTATTTTGTACAGCAAATGAAAACTGAATCTGAAAAATAGTAAAGATTTACTCAAATATTCACATGAAAACTGTGGCTAAATAACAATCTATTGGTTTTCCAGATTGTTTTCCACCTGTAAAATAAGGATGCTTGCAGGGGTGGGCTTCAAAGATTTCAGCAACTGGTTCTCTGCCTGGCTGCTGGGTGGGTGTGGCCATGGTGGGTGTGACCTTGTTGGCCTCCTGCACCATGGTGGGGGGCATTTTCACCCTCCCCAGGCTCCGGAGGCTTTTCTCAAGCCGCTAGGAGGGCAAAAACAGCCTCCCCCAGCTCCAGAAGCCCTCCGGAAACTGGAAATGCACTTGGATGCACTTACGTTGCATCCAAAATCGGCCACATGGGGACTCCTGGGAAGGGTGGGATGGGCGGGGCCTGCCAGGGTTGGGATTTGGCAGTTCTCCAACCAAGCCATAACATTAGCTATGAGTTTTCCTGAACTGGGCAAACCCTTAGCAGCCCACCCTTGGATTCTTACGAACCATTATCTAAAAGCTGAACCACAGCAGCATAAATTTCAAAAGGTTATCTAACACACAATTATTCATAGGATGTTCTAAAGTTATAAATGGTACTCTTCATTAGTGTAAAACTGAGGAGAGAGAAAAGGAAGTATATTTCTCCGAAACAATTATTAGAACATTTGGGAGAAACTGAGAGCTAGATCCAGCCAAAAGAAAAATGGAAGCTGGAACAAATTTCCATAGCAGAGTTTGAAACCCAGCAAATAGGGATTTATAATAGATAAAATGATAAAGCTGAGAGTCTGGTGAGAGCTCTGCTAATGGATATTAAATGATTTGTGATCCTGTCACTTGCAAACACAGCTGTAAATAGAGGAGAAGCAGAACAAAGAGAAAGGAAAGAGTTGATGCGATTTAGTGGAGTCTAATGAAAAATGGGCTTAATGTTCCTTCCTGGGCTGGGGCATTTAAAGAAAAAGAGGGGCAGCATTCATTCACATCTTTGATGTACTCCTTGCACTCAATCTCATTTAGCTCATCAATTAAGTATTAAAACACAGGAGAAGGACATTTTCCTACCCCCTTGGATTCTTTGCAGATTGAATAGTTTTATATACAGTTAGCAACTCCATGATCTCTCAGCTATTGCATCAAAAGCAGTGAGGCAGAAAGTTAATAAACAGAGCCTGTCTTCATTGCCCCCCCCCAACCTGGGTATTGCTCTTCTATTCTCCTTCCTGATACCCATCCTGCAGCCTTCTTTGTGGCTTTATCATTTCATGTATTTTCACTTTTTTTCCCCACCATCCTTTCTCCAATTTACATTTCCTCCTAAGATTTATTTTCTGCGTATAGTCATTGTATTACGGTATTATTTTCACCATCATTTATCCCTACTGTTCCAGTATGTTGCTTCAGAATGTGCCCGTGAATACTTTTCTTGGTACCTACCAAAGGCCAATTAACTATTTCCTTCTCTGACACCCTAAAAAAAAGAACAAACCTAACTCTTCATCACAGTGTGCACCAATTTATTTGCTCTGCAAACTAAGAATAAAATGGAAACAGATTCGCTGCATAGGCTGCATAGGGGAAACCCTTCAGAGTCATAGATACTTCCAGGAATGATTTAGTCCCCAATAAGCTCCATCAATACTTCTGGAAAATAAAAAAAGTAGACATCTGCAAATCAGTGCTTAGCCTACATACATAGAGAATAGTCAGAAATACAACATATAGTAAGAAGCATCGTATGGCAGTCATAGCTAAAAGCTCTTGACATATTTCTTTGGCTTATTACATTTTAAGTCAACTATGTGATTAACTATTCACCTAATCACTATTAGTTTTGTTTTATTCATTTTTGCTACTCTTTCATCTACACAGTATATAGCCATATCATAATTTTTATAGTCCTAAAGTTAGTGGCAAGTTCCATTCCTATCATTAGATTTTATGCTGGCTAGGGAATTCTGGGAGTTGAAGTCCACATGTCTTAAAATGACTAAGGTTGGGAAACACTGTAGTAAAGTATAAAATAACTCCTTAGACACTGACATTAATTATGTTATTTTATGTCTTTAATTCTACTATGTCATTTTATGGTATGGTACTGATGAATTTCTAAAATTATGAAATCACAATATAAGATATTTTTTAAATATCTTTATTTCCAATGTATTGTTTTGTTTTATGTCATTCAGCTTAATTGCTTATACTGTATCACATTTTAGTTTTAATTACTTTAATACAAACATCAAATAGAGTTCTTGCAATTATCTTTTAATGTTATAAAGATTTACAATTCTTTAGTAATCCACATAATTATATTATTCTAATTCCCAGAAAGGTGGCATTATTTTGTACTGCTCTACAGTACTTGACTGAACCATTCCTGCCAGACTGGACTACTTAAAAGAAACACACAAAGAGAGAAAAAGAAAGATCCTTTTAAGGGCAAATAGCTCTATTGACAGATTTTAGCCATTATAGTTAAATTGGATGTATGGAGACAAAGAAGTAAAAAGATAAAGAGTGAAAGACTCAAAACTAGGTTAATCAGCATTCACAGCATTATTAATCTTCCTATATGGGCAGCTACAATGGGATAACAAGAGCACAAAGAAGCTGTTACCAACAAACAATCTTGGCAAAATGATGTTTTTCATGAAAGGTTGGAAATGACTAAACAGCTGAACAACAAAATTCTGGTGCAAATATAATTCTTTAGGTTGAGAAAGGAGAAAAACATCCATCTACTGTACCTCCACAAGAGGTGTGACGGCTCAGCAGTTAAAGATGCTGAACTTGTCAGCTGAAAAGAGTAATTCTCTGGTTCAAGAATCAAGTGCCACATAACAGGGTGAGCTCCTGGCTTCTGCTCACCTAGCAGTTCAAAAGCATGCAACTGAGAGTAGATGAATAGGCACGGCTTTGGTAGAAAAGTAACAGTGTTCCATGTACCTTGGTGTATAGTCATGTTGGCTGCATGGCCATGGAAATGTTTTAGGACATGACTCTCCGCTAAGAAACAGATGAATACCACCTCCTAGAGTCAGACATGACTGGACAGGGTAAATCTTTACCTTTACTGTACCTCCTAACCCTTCCTTTGAAAGTAGCTCTTGTAACTTTAGACCAAGGATACCTTATGCAGTAAAGAAAGATCTTCCTAAACTATCATCTCCCTAAACCTACAGAACTGCATAGAAATTTCTGCCAATCAAGTCTAAGAGAAGGAGAGGGAAGTGGGAAAATTCTGACTGGGGTATTATGGGAGTCCATACTTCTTGAAGTTGCTGTGGTTGAGTGGTCTGTACAAACTTAATTTGCTCAAGTGCAAATTGCCTTTTCCTTTCCAAGTCATCAAGGTTAATCTTTTTACAGCAGGACTATCCCCATCTTTTTATTCTATTTATACCAATTGTTTGCTACCGAGAGTTATAGGTGAATTCACTGATGATAATGATGGTTAATAACAGGCTGCACAAGCTGTTAATTAGGAGTTATGCACTGAAGGCAAAATTAAGTATGGACCCTGCTTTAGTACTTTGGATAATAGGCCATTGGATCCAGATTGCTTTAGGCATGACCATGACCCACTTTATTTCAGCTCTGAAGCAATTTCTTGCTTAAGACAATCAGGCTTTTTAGGTCTCTGCTGGCCTATAGAGGTTGAATATAGAGAAGTAGCCTGTCAATATTTTTTTAAAAAATAATTCCGACAGTGTGTCAGACAAACTTTTTGTCAGAATGGTATGACATTTTCAGTCTCAGTTGGAGGTGTGTCCCATTGTCAGAGAGAAAAATAATGAAACCACAGGTAGCTCTTACTGAAATAAATGATAAAGGGAAACTAGGCCTCCAGCTCCAAAGAAAGGCTGCATACAGCCTGTCCCATCGTGGCTGAAAAAAGAGGCCTTCTTTAGACTCCATCAACCAAGGAATTTCGGCTAGGGAGGATCATAGAGAAGAGACTTCTCTGTTGTGCCCTCTCCAGAACATCTTGCTTCCTGAGGGGAGATCCACTAATCATCCTTCCTGTCTTCCAGAATAGCCTTAAAACCAAGCCTCTCCCATTGAGGCCTCAATGGGAGCGCATTAATTTAGAAGTAGTTGACTGAGCAACAGAGAAAAATTCACCACCGTACTATCCATGTTCTTGATTTTAACTTTTTATTTAATTGTGGTTCATCTTAATTTTAATACTTTTAATGTTTTTATATTAAAGCCTTTATACTATTATAAATGACTCAGAATCACTCAGGCCAGTGAGATGGGCAGCATATAAATTTAATAAATTGCATACTTTCTGAGAAGAAAAAGGTACAAAAACACACAAAAAATCTTCAGTAAATAGAACTATTTTGTGTCATCCTAAACGCTTCCGGTCTCCAATCCAGATTTCCAGGCAGAAGCTTGAGAAATGGGGTTAACCTGCATTTATCAGATAAATAGGGAGATGGAGAGGGTTGAACAATTAGATTTATTTTTGCCATTAAACTTTGAAGATTTTTTTTTGTCTGTATGGAAATTGGATGAAATAATTAGGCATGGTTAGATCCTTCTAAGAGGATGGATTCAGTCCAATTTTAAAGAGAAATGCAAAGTTTTGCCAGTGACTCATATTAGTCCCCAAGAATCACACCCCCTCAATAATATTTCCTTTAGGAAGTCATGTGTAGCTGCAGCTTCTAGCAAATGACAGCAGAACTTTCTTTTGATGATTTGTTTAAGGAAAACCTCTAGCTCAGGGCCCCCCAAATTTTGCAATTTGAATTCTGGGAGTTGAAGTCCACAAGTCTTAAAGTTGCCAAGTTTGGAGACCTCTGAACTAGTTGGTCCTGAAGAAGGAGAGGTATGACAAAAAAAGTGGCAAGAAAATGGAGACCAAAAAAGAGGCAAGAAAGAGAAGTAAGCATGGGGTCAGGTGGAGGGGACAGCAAGTGGGAATGATGGGAAATGAGATAATTTTGAAGACATAAATTAAATAAGTGGCAGCCATGGTAGTGGAGGAAAAAGGATGTCATCATTGCTGGAGAGAGGAATCGAATGGTGATGGTCTTAATGCACCTTGCAGCACTTTGCTTGGAAGTTCACTCCTCAGCCTGAAAGTAAATGGGTGGTGCAAGAGTAATATTAACAGTTAACAAGAAGACCAGTCTCTTCCCAACATTCTCTCTCCCCATTAAATATAGTGCCTGTAACTTTAATGTGGAAGCTAAAGTAAAAAAAACCCAATTCTTAATTAAATTTCCATCCTAATTTTGCAAACCTGTTTTTTGGAGGAAATGTACCATTTATATCAGGAGCATCCCAATTCAGTTCAGGCTACTTCAGGGAATCCGGATAATATACTCTGTGCTTCTGTTTTGTTAGTTAGTTTACTTTATTATCATTGCACCTCGTACAATGAAATTAAATACCTTTTTCAGTGTACATTATGACTATAAAAATAAAATACAAACACAAACACATCCTTCACATTCTATACATTGAATTGAAAACCGTTGATACTTCATTAATATTGCACTATACAGTAGAATTCAATATGGGATAGAAGCCTGTTTGTCTTAAAGATGCATCTGCCAGATGGTAATAGTTCAAAAAAAGGGTGCTCAGGATGAGATGCATCTTTAAGAATGTTTTGAACTTTCTTAAGGCAGCGGGAGCTATAAAGCTCTTCCAAGGAGGGGAGAGGGCAACCCATGATCATCTGGGCAATGACATTAACCCTCTGGAGCACTGTCCTATCTGCCAATGTGCAATTGGCAAACCAGACACAGGTGCAGTTAAGTTAAAATACTCTGTATGGTGCAGCGGTAGAAGGTCACCAGCAGTTTTTAACAACCTTTCTTGCCATTTAACAACTATGGCACGAAAGGTTGTAAAATGAAGCAAACTCACTTAACAACTGTCTAGCAATGGACTAAATTTGGTCATAGGTCAAGGACTGCTCATCCATAAAAACAATGCTGCTGGGATTCTGGTGATATTTCTATTTCTTTTTAAAGGGATACCAAGTCCAATTTCCAAGTATTTTAGGTCTTTCATCCCAGCAGTGAAAAATCAAGTTAATTCTAATACATTTTAAAGCAAAGAGGCAACCAATGATCCTCTGGGCAATGATGTTAATTCTTCTGTACTTTCCAGATAAAACCCAGGTCCACTCAGGAAGTGCATCTAGAAGGTGAAAATATTAAATTTCAAGTGTAGAAAAATCTGTGAATGATGAATAAAATTATGAATAAAATTAAAGTAATTACTAGAGTGGCTAAGCCTGTGGCCATATATCTTGAGTGTTTTAGCCATTGAATAATGGTATCAATGGCATCAAGACTGACTTGGCACACATACAATCAATGGATCTCTTAGAAAGGATTCCCAACACAGGGAAGGGAAGCTGCATGTCTTGTCCTTCAGATATTCTTATATGACTTTCTTGCATTCTTGATCATAGGCCAAGTTGACTGAAACCAAGGAGGACTGGAGGACCAAAGCTTTCCTAATTTCTCTCCCTAAGCAAATGAAGTATATAGCCAACAGTGAGATCCTCTATTCAAATGAATAAGATGCTTAAAATGGAAACAGATATTTCTGATCATACTATTTTTTTAATACCATTCATATAAAAATCCAGATTGCAAAAACAGTCTTGAAGAGACACACTTCCCCCATTTTGCCCCATGGGATGATGAGCTGTTCCATATATAGTTGTGCATTTTATAAGAAAAATAAAAAATGTTTCCTCAATATTACTTTCATCCTTATTTTAAAAAAACTGATTCGCTAGTTAACTGCAGTGTTGCAGCTGTACTTTGATCTCCTTGTTTTTGTCATCGTTGACCCCAATTTTTGTTTCATCTCCTTCTTTCCTTTATGTAGGTGTAAACTTGTTGGTGGGAACCGAGAATGGGCTTATGCTGTTGGATCGGAGTGGGCAAGGAAAAGTGTACAATCTGATCAACAGGAGACGGTTTCAACAAATGGATGTGTTAGAAGGCCTCAACGTCCTAGTAACTATCTCAGGTATAATCGCAAGGCCACGTCATGCTTCCATTATGCTCCTGGTGTCTTCCAAGCTTGTAATTCCATCTGTAGTGAAAGCCAAGTTTTCAATTAAAGAAGCCAGTAAGATTGGAACTGGATCATTCTGCGTTAGTGATGATCAGCATTAGTTTAGACTCTAATTGCCCTTTCATTCAAACAAGAACAGGAGATCAGATTCACCACGACCATCCTATGTATTCCTCAGTCTGTTCCATGCCCAGAAGGTGAATTGGAAAATGAAACCATTGTCAAATGGAACAGTAGATGTACAGTGTCCCGTAAGCTACAAAAACAAACAAATAGTAGATTTTTTAAAATTTCATTAAGAAGAAAACAGGCAAGATATAGTCACACGATGTGTTAAATCACTGCAGCTGGCTCGCATGAATGCATGAACCACCTCATTTATGCTCAAAAACAGCATATGCTGACACACAGATGTCTGAAATCCTTGGATCCGTTCAGAGGGACCTGTTCAAACTGATTTACTGATTTAGAAGATTCAGTTCAGTCAAATCACCTTCTAATGGAGCCCTTAACTCTAAGGCGTGATTCTAGTACAGGGGTGTCAAACTCATGGGCCGCCAGCCAGATGCATTACGTACTGGCCCGCCCCCACCTGGTTTAGCGAAGGGGAACAAGGGTCATGATATGTCACATGATGCCGCCATGATGACGTAAGTTTAACACCCCTGCTCTAGTGGATAGCTAGGATTCAGGACTCACCCAGATCAGATTGTCTCTTCTCTAAGCTCTCTCCAGAGATGTGAAAGATTCTGCTCCCAATATGCCTTTTACTTTTATCAGGTTTTCACCCTTCTGGGTTGCCAAGATGGGATCATAGAGTATGGGATCCTAGAGTATTCTAGTAAAGGATCTTAAACTACTACCATTTGGGCTTTGGGCTGTTCACTGAAAATTCTCATTCCTCCCTCTCTTGCTAACTTTAAGTAGTTATAAAATTAATTATATATTCATAATTACAAAGCAGTAGATAATCTTCTGTAATTTCTGTTCACTAAAGCAGCAATAGGTAAATGGCACTATCAGGATCCATGGCCGTTGACCCTGCTAGCTAGATCAGAAGAGTGGGGTTTTTTAATATAATTTATATTAAGAATTCTGATTACAATATAAAAAAATAATATAAATTAAACATAAAGAGAAGAGGAAATACAGTTTTCACTAATGTTGATATAGTCTTCACTAATTTCTGGCTCCATTCTTCAAAGATCTTCTTTAATATTTCTGTTGCATTTTTTTTAATTTTTGCAATTCAATATGTCCAGTTTTAACTGAAATCAAGAACAGGCTTCTATTTTTTCCTTCTGTTTAGATTCTTCAATCCCTTCTTGTGTCTAGTTTCTAAAATTATAAAGTAACTTATCTTTGTTATGACTTACAATAATCGGGATAACCAAAATTAATCTATCTCCTAGGAGAAGTTATTTATTTTTTATAATTAATTCCAAAATCCTACAGTGACAATCAGTATTCCAAATTTAGCTGGACTCTTAATCCATTTTATAACTTTCTTAGATCAATATTGTGTTTAGCTTTTTCTGTTTATTTCAAATTCTTTTAAGTTCTTAAGCTTATAATTAATTTTCTGTTTGTTCAGAGTTGAAGATAAACTGGCCAATGAAGGTTTTTCAAACTTGTCATTCCAAAGATCACTAATAGATGTAAGATGGTTAATTGGCAATTTCCAAAAGTAAAGAAAAAGTGGAGTTAGTGTCCTTCAAAAGGCTCTACATAATTGCAAGCAAGAGGACTAATTCCTTTGGCCGTCAGTACTCACTCTCATAGAAAACAATTGTCTTCCTCTGATCTTGTGTAAAGTTGCCATCTGGAATATATGTGAGTAATCTCCCATCCTCTATTTAACTGGAGAGATTCTAAGGAACTTGTCTGCCCATCAGTTCCTTGGTCTTTGCCATGTTCATCAGCTCCACTTGCACAGGCATCTTCAGTTTGCGGTATCTTTCCTGGAGGACTTCACCATATCTTCCCCAGAACCCCCTGGATCAGAAGCATGTTGATGTTAGGGAGCTGTGGTGGCCTAGAAGTGGAGCTCTCGCCTAACAATCAGGAGGCTGTGAGTTCAATCCTAGGTAGAGGCTAATATTTGGAATAGAAAACTCTCCTGCTTGAGCAGGGGGTTGGGCTAGATGACCTCCAACTCTGTTGTTTGCAACTATGTTATTCTATGTTCTATGATGTGTTTAATAACTGGAGCAGTGGTGGGATTCAATTTTTTTTACTGCCGGTTCTGTGGGCATGTCCTGGTGAGTATGGCATGGCTTGGTGGGCATGGCAGGGGAAGGATACTGTAAAATCTCCATTCCCACCCCACTCCAGGGAGAAAATTAACGCCGGTTCTCCAAACTACTCAAAATTTCTGCTACCAGTTCTCCAGAACTGGTCAGAACCTGCTGAATACCACCTCTGATGTCAACTATCTTAATAATTGATAAAAGTCATATTATGGTCGTGGTAACTGGTTAATCACCTTGACAAAAATAATGCTTCAACAATAAATGTAACATTGGTACATTCTTAAGCAGTACTGAGTCTTGGCATTCACATTGTCATCATGGGCTACTGTGCAATTTAACATACATGACTTCTGCATAAATTCCTATAAACTTTTTGAATAGTAACCAAGATTAAAATTGCACAACTTTTTATCCTTTAAAAACCAAAAATAAAAACATGTATGCTCCAAACAGAATTTATTTCATAGTGAAGTAAATGCTATTCAGAGCATATAGGATTTTATTTTTGTTTTGTTTTTTAATGATGACAAAAGATGTGCAATTTTAATCCTGACAGGAAGCAAGGCAATAAATCATATACAGTACTTCTTTTCTCAGATATCTATATCTATAGCATTTCCTGAATGAGAATGTTCTACTGAATGTTTCTTAGTAACTAGCAGCATACACAGTAATGTGTCTTTACATTAATAATATTTTAGATGTAAGTAATATGTTTTTCTCATATTTCCTCTGTACTTGAAACCATACAACATCTGGAAATAAATGCTAATGATGGAAATACTATGAAAAAAAGATTCTTAAGTTTGCTAAGGTGTAAAGCTACCTATACTAAAAGAAACTATATTAAACAACTAGTAGGGTACCCGTGCTTCGCTATGAAACTATGTGATTGGCAAAGTTTCTGGGGAGGAAAATAAGGGGAAAAAATGTCTGCCTCTGCCTACCAGCATCCATTGGAATTCATCTGGCTAGTGTCCTATTAGTGTGTGAGAGTTGAGGGCTGTTTGGAAACTAAAATAGTATTTGCTGTATGAGCAAGGAGGAGACAGCAAGGAGCCTAGGCGTGGCTTAGCTCAAGTGCAGTGGAACAGATTTTTCAGGTGGGGAGGGGAGTAGAACTCCTTAGCATTAGAGTGTATTAATAATAATATACGAAATACTAATGCTATGGTGGTCATTTTGAAAAAATCCTTTCTTAGCAAGCACTAGAAGCCAAAAGGAACATACATGCCAAATTTCAAGTTTGTAGGCTTTACGGTTCTGGAGATTTTATGATGATGCGTGAATGGTTATTTCACTTTTATATATATAGATAGTAGATAGATAAAGGCTCCTCCAAAAGAAATGAATCCGAACTCTTTTCCTGCATTCCAACTGCACCAGTGCCAGGCACATGGAATCACTTCACATCACATCCTGCCTTTTCCATGCCTTTTCCATGCTTCAAATAAACTGGAACAGAAGGAATCTGGGATCTGATACAATCACACAATCACACACCCACACACCAACTAGTATGGGAAAGGGAGGGAGGGAGAAAGTCATCTCATTCTGTTGATGGATCTATATCTCCTTTTGAAAGAGTCTATAAAAGCTGCAATCTTACGGATTCTTTCTTGAGCAAAAGTTCCATTCAGATCTGAATAATAATGCTAAGTATTGGCAAAGGTAACTGAGAAATATTAGATGAACAATACTTTGGGGAAGTACTCAGAAAGATCAAATGGTTCCATTCCTCAATGTACTATATATGCTTGATCCATGAGTTATAAATCTATATCCATAATAATATCTACATCAGTATATGCAATAGGGGTATGTGTGTGTGTAAAAAGTAGGATTAATTGATAAATCGTGGCCTACTGTCAAAACAATCAGCTTTTGTTGAATGAGGAGCTGGCTATCTTGACTGATAAACAGTGTTCATTTACCTTGTTAAACAAAATATACTATGTTTGATTTGCTTACTGTTTCAGAATTTGTCACAGGATTGCAGTCTATTAACTATGATTTATCATTTAGGATGTTAAGTGAACTTGGCCTACAGTATTTAATAAATAGTAAAATAAACCATGGTTGAATATGCTACGGGATTCCAACCATAATGTGTCATTTTAATAATAATTAGCCCACATTGGTTCAGAATTTTACATATAGAATGGAATTCTACCTTTAAATAAGGTGACCAGACGTCCCTCTTTTGGCGGGACAGTCTCAATTTGTCCCGCATCCCGCAGCATTTTTTAAAAGTCCTGATTTTTTTTTCAAACTCCCCTACCTTCTGCGCATGCGCGCTCTCCTCCCGCTTCTGCATATGCGTGCGCACTTTCCTCACCGTTCTGCACATGCGCGCACATGCAGTCCCCCACCCTTCTGCGCATGCACGCTCCACCCCTCCCCCAGTCAATGGTGTCCCGCTTTACCAGCTTTGGTAAAGCGGGATATCTGGTCACTTTACCTTTAAAGGGACAAAGTGGCTAATGACAATTCATTTAATATTTCAGTTTCAGAGAAAATGCCTTTCAATTTCCACACAGTGGCTCAGACCAAATTAAGAGGCATGAAACTAAGATGTATTTTGTTAAGTGTGCTTTTTCTCTTCCAAAGACACATATCTTCTTTTCCTTTCCCTTGTAATTAGGATAAGGAGATTTCATTGCCGTTTTTGCTTTGGTCAGACAATATGGAGAAGCCTTTAAAATAACTGTCTTGCTGTTTAAGGGGATATGGGCCTCCCTGGGTTCCCTGGGAACTACTTTAGTAGGTTTGTAAAACACTTCTCCAAGGTTCACACAACTCTAGTAATGACCGAAATTAGAATTATCCAGACTTTGGAACTATATCAATTTCTATTCCACCAAACAAACAATATTACCAATTTCCTTCCTTCTACAGCAGGCAACAGCTGTTGTAAACATTAAGCTTCAACTTGTTTGGAATGAGTATCCTCAATTCTTTGAGATATCCACAATGTTATCTTTAGTGCAGCATGATTAAAATTCAAAGATAATTCTACAAAATGAAGGAAAATTTACTAAATAGCCAAAAGCATGGACTGGGTTAGTTGACAGATTTCATCTGCCCATCTTACCAGATCCAATAGAATGGACATGTTATGGGTTGCCTCTTCTAGGGAGCTTCAATTGGTGGGCTAAAGGTGGTGGACTTTTCTGCCATAGTCTCTGCATTGTGTAATCTTCTCCTCAGAGATGAGATCAGCCTCATTATTTCTGAGTATTCAAAGATCCCTCAAAATCTGGATATTTTAACAAGTCTAAGGACCCCAAGGGACAAGTAAACAAGTGAGGTGGCTCCCATATTGTTAATATTCCTCTGCCTATTCATGTCCTTCTGTTTTAATTTTCTGTTATAATTTTTAATGCTTTTAAATAATTAATGGTATGACAATTTTATATTTCTACTGTTTTACTGGATTGTTGTACACCACTCAGAGTCATTTACTGTGAAATTTGTAGCCATGTAAATTTGATTAATAAATAAATAAAAATTAAAAAAATAATACCACATAGTTGGCTGATCTAATAAGAAATATTCCACCCTAAAATGTTATTTATTTTTATTTATTTATTTCCCAAAAGGAAATCTACCATAGTTCTTTAAAGCAAACCTCATACTGCGCTCCTTAGGAAACTATATTCTATAATTCCCTTTACTCCCTTTTATTTCATAAATGGTAATTTCTATTTGCATAATCTATAGTGCCACACTTCTGTTAATTACTATTTTCACTGTTTAACAATTACATTTCTTCTTCTTCTTCTTCTTCTTCTTCTTCTTCTTCTTCTTCTTCTTCTTCTTCTTCTTCTTCTTCTTCTTCT
>JAOYMU010000263.1:41932275-41946015 GCA_025802295.1 Psammodynastes pulverulentus | reverse complement strand
CCAAGGACCAGTTTCATGAAAAGAGGTTTTTCTGCGGACCAGAGGAGGGCATGGTTTCATGTGCTGCCTGCATCACATAGATGGGACTCCTCCTGTTTGCACGGATCAGTTTCTGGCATGTTGCAGACTGGTGCTAGTCCACGGATTGGGAATTGGGGACCCCTGGGTTAGAAGATCAGTTATCTTATTTTCAGTTACCCAAATTAATAGGGAAGACTTTGTCAATGAAGTGGAAGTAAAAGGAGAACTGGGGGGAAATGGAGATGTAATGCTGATATTGTTGATAATAAGGAACAAGGAAAACTAAAACTGAGTTCAGATGAATGTATACTGTTGTCTTTAAGAAAGTAAATTTTAATAAGCATATAAAAAAGGTAAGAAGAATTTCCTGGTAAGACAAATCCTGATAGGTGGGAAAAGGAGATACTAAAGGAATTAATTAGGACAGGGCTATCAAACTCGCTGGCCACGGACTGGATGCATCATGTGCTGGCTACACCCACACTCGGTTTAGTGAAGGAGAAAAAGGTCACAATATGTCACATGAGCATGCTGTGATGACACAAGTTTGACATCCCTGAGTTAGGAGATATTAGCCACCAAAAGCAGAGTAACTCAAATTAAATATTTTAACACATGTTTAAGATTTAAGCCTGAAAGTATAGGTAGTCCTCAACTGATGACAATTAATTTAGCTATTGCTTGATGTTTGATTATGATAGCACTGCAAAAAGTGACTTATAACTGGTCCTCACACTTATTTATTTATTTATTAAATTTATTAAATTTATATTGCCATCTGTTCACCCATGGCGACTCAAGGCAGCTTATATAATATAAAACCTCATTTAAAACAATAAAACTAATTTTAAAAATCAAGTAAATTAATATCATAATAAAATCATAATAAAATCATCCCCCACCCCCTGCCCTGGTGACAGCAAATCACATGAGCCATTTAATGGGCTTCATCCTACTCTGGGTTCCCCAGGCCCGCTGGCAGAACAAGTCTTCAGCGCCTTCTGGAAGAATATCAGAGTGGGTGGCATTCTAATCTCTGGGGGAATGATGTTATAACCATTGCAACATCCCTGTGGTCACAGGATCAGTATTTGGGCGCATGAGCTGTGGTGGCACAGTGGTTAGAATGCAGTACTACAGGCTACTCCTGCTGACTGCTGGCTGACTGCAGTTCGATTCTCACCAGGCTTAAGGTTGACTCAGCCTTCCATCCTTCTGAGGTTGGTAAAATGAGGACCCAGACTGTTGGGGGCAATATGCTGACTCTGTAAACCGCTGAGAGAGGGCTGTGAAGTACTGTGAAACGGTATATAAGTCTAAGTGCTATTGCTATTTGGTAACCAGCATTATGACAATTGGATCACTCTAATTGCCACTTGTAGCCTTCCAAAATAGACAAGCAAAGTCAATAAGCTGGAGGTACCGAAACTAAAAGCTGAATTCCATCACGTAGTGGAAGGTAAAAGATCCCTATCTTAACAATATTTTCTTCAGCCTACAAAATATTGTATGTCTTTCTGGACAACTGTATTACTATATTTTAAAATTAAGAAATGTTAATGTTCTGAATATATTACGTGAGGTTTTTGTCAATTCAATTTGCATACTTTTGTTCCTCCAAAGAGGAAGAAACATATTATTAATTACCAAAGTGAGAGATGCCTGAATTCAATCTTCATGCATGTCACATCCTCTAACACAGTAATTCATCCCCTAATGCCACTTATTTTGGTAATCTATTTATAAAGCTAATTTGTAGCAAGGAAAAGAAATGGCACATGTCCAGGAGTGCTTTCTTTGCCCATTTGCCATCTTGGCACGAAAACCAGGGTTATCCAAGCTGGCAAAAAAAAAAACCTATCTAAAAGGCATCCAGGTACATTCTAAGAGCGTTTTAAATTCATATTCCCAAAAAGAATTAATTAATTATAGTTTCATAATTCTGAAAGCAGTTATTCTCAAATAACCTGAGTTTATGTATAGTAGCCCAGAGTAAGGACATGAAGGTCAATACAAATCTGTTCATTTTATTGTCTATGTTAATAGGATAGTATTGCACGACAGCAAGGTTTTTAAATTGATTTTCATTAAAAGCATCTATTAAAAATCATAACCATTTATGTTCACAGCATCTCCTAGCGTAAAATTTGCACGCTTCTTCCCTTAATTTATAAGCTATTAATGTAAATTGCCTAAGAACCATTTTTTTAAAAAAAAAATGCAAATTACCCTAATTTCATTCTTTGAAATGTAAATTTTTCTGATTTTCCACTGTTTTACTTTCAGGTTCATTTTTATATGTTAAAAAAAATGGAATAGAATCTGTTGGTTCTGACACTAACGTGTCCTCTAACTTTCACATTCCCCAAGAAACCAAGATGATTCATAAAAAGAGGATGGTCCTTTACAAAAAGTGGCAACGCTTGAAAGGTGACCTTTTTTAAGCCAGACTGTCTGGGCTGTCCTGTCATTGCTTCATTCTAGTGCTGTACAAATTGGTTTGTTGTAGAAATATGCACAGAATGGGAAATAAATTTTGTTTCCAGCTCAGGATAAAGCACACCACCTGGAATATTCCATCAGGCCATTTTTGAGTCTGGGGAAACAGCTTGAGTGTTGAGCATTCCATCAAAACAAAACTCTGTACGTGTTGAGTATTTTGGATGTAAGAAACAATTGGAACTTGGTTTATGGGAACCTTGCTCTCGTATTGTTTTGTACCCCGGGACCAAAATAATATGCAGTCACAATTCTCATTCATTCTTGGATCTCCAAATGGGTCGATCATTTTTTTTGTACCCTTTCTTTTTTATTCTATCTTTCCATACTTGTCACCAAGCAGATTCTTATTTTTGTTGGAACAAATTTATTCAGACAAGTGCATGATTTCTCCCCTAACACCTCTCCGGTTCTTTCATTATCACTTTTCACTAGATATAATATGCAACTAACCTATCATTTTCTATTTTAATACACATTCACAACACTCTAGGTGGCACCAATTCATGCTTTCTGGCATACTTTTTAGCCCTTTTCATTCATAATTAAACTTTCATCTTCACCTCCATACATATATTCATCATATCCACAAGATCAGATCACCTTGATTCAGAGTTCTATTATATCCTTCACCTCTCTCTTGGTTTCAAAAATACACACCATATTTTCTTTCTTTCTTTTTGTTAGTTAATTCATAGCTTTTATCATCTATTCCTCTTACTTTTGAAATGGCAATTTCCATATCCCTTGGTTATTCCCAAAGAGCCCAGTGATAATGACCTGTGTCACTTGTCCTGGCTTTAATCAATTAAGGCTTTAGAATAATACATTTCAGTAAGAAAAAGAAAGAGCAAACACATCTTAGTCATGACTAGTTGTGCTCATACAACATTGCCTGCAACAGTGAGAACCATACTTGCCAAGTTGGGCACATTTTAGCCAATATAAGGTCTAAAAAAATCCCAGTTTTACCCCAGGCATGTTCCTATTTTGGGTAGCCCTCGCTTAGTGATTGCCCCATTTAGTAGTCATTCCCAGTTACAACAATGATGGCAAAGTAACTTTATGACCAATTCTCACATTCACAATTTTTGGAGGCCTGTAAAGCAAAGAAAAATCATAAGTCCAGTCATAGTTTTATTAAGCCATCTCTTCACTTAATGACTGAGTGGCCAGTCCTAATTGTGGTTGCTAAACAAAGACTTCCTGTATTTTATGCAAGTTAGGCTCTCTAATGCAGACTACATACCTACATATACTTAGTATACTACATTTCAGTATTTTTAAAAACAAATCCTTCAAAGTCAGAAAAAAAACCCATAGTCCCAGCCACACCTAGGTATGTAGCATGACACGCTCACACTATATAAGCGCCTCACCTCCTGTTACCCTTGCTTTCCCATATAATGCTAAGATCAGTCCTCCATGGGCTCTCCTTATCTAGAGAGTGCCAATCAGATACTCACCCTTGCAACAACTCTGCCTTTTTGTAGAATGGTCTGGTACTGAAATGAGAAAGTAGCCTTGTGAAACCCCAAAAACTAAGTGATGATGATGATATTATCCATTCAGTCATGTCCAATTCTTGGTGATTCTATGAGCCAGGTCTCTCCACATTTTCCAATCTTGCACAACTTCTTTGAATTTTCCCATACTCTGACTGGTGACAGCTTTGATGGTGTCCAGACATTGTGTTGTTTGGTGGCCTGGTTTCCTTTTAGCGCTAACTCTTCCCATAATTGCTTTCTCCAGTTCTCCAGCTTTCTCCTGCATGACATGGCCAAAATAAGTGAGACACCGTTTTGTGATTTTTGCTTTCAGTGACATGTCTGGTGTTATGTGCTCCAGTACTTGCCTGTTGGTTACCTTTGCTGTCCAAGGAAAACATAGTAGCCTTCTCTAGTACCACAGGTAAAATGAGTTGATTTTCTTCCTATCTTGTTTTTTTAAGGTTCAACTTTCACAACCATAGGTAGCTACGGGGAACATAATAGAGCGAACTACCTTACATTTGGTTGCAAGGCTAATGTCCTTGCTTTTCCATATTCTGTTCATGTTCATCATTGCTGTGTGATTCATTGCAGTCTGATGTTGTATTTCTGGACTGCATTCACTTCTTTGAGTGATTTGCAAGCCTACAAAATTGAATTTTTCCATGCATTCTATCTCTTCACCATCAATTTCTGTTTTGATGTTTCCATTCCTTGCAGCGGTCATGAGATCCGTCTTTTTGATGTTCAGAAAGAGATCAAAATTCTCATTTTCTTCTTTGATCAGATGTTCCAGACCTTCCTTAGTTTCTGAGAGGAGAGTAATATCATCAGCATATCGAAGATTGTTGATGTTTCTTCCTCCAGTCTTTACCCCAAGTTTTTATACTTCAAGATCTAGCTTCTTCATTATCAATTCAGCATGTGGGTTGTATAAGAAAAGGGACAGAATACCATCTTGTAACACTTCTTTCTTTATCTTAAACCAATTGGTGTCTCCATATGGTTTTTGCATAGTGGCTTTCTGAGTTGTGTGCAGTAATTTCACCAACTTGACAAGAGGTGTTGGTACTCCCAGGTCTTGTAGATTTCTCCTGTATCTTCTCATCTCAAAAGCTTTCTTGTAGTTGATGAAGCATATGTAAATGATCTTTTGATATTCACAAGATTTTTCCGTGATCCAGCACAGATTTGCAATATGGTCACAGGTGCCACAATCCCTTCAGAACTCAGTAGGAGGTGACTTTTTTGCAGTCTCAGCATCCTTAAGCTCAGAGTAAAGTGGGACATTTTTGCTATGAGTTTCTTTCACAACCCCAACATTATAGCCCTCAACATTTATGAAGATGTTAACAGAGCTCCTGCTTCAAAAGCATTCCTTATGCCCATCCATTCTGAATACAGTGAGCATGAATTGGAGCCTATGGAAAACAGAAAAAGGTGCTCCTTTTTCTTGGAGGTCTGTATATGATGTGTCAAGGGTCACAATGAAGGAGCTATGGAGGACTGGCATGATTCATGCCTGGGAAGATTCATCTAACTTAGAACATAGAAAATAGAACATAAAACATAAAGTAATAAGGTTGGAAAGGACATTGAAGGTCTTCTAGTCCAACCTTAGCTTTTTTACTGCTTCAATCATTTTCCCACCATGCCCTTTTTATAGTAGGTTCCATAGATACCCACACAATGACTGATAAAAGCAGGCATTTCTGTGCAGCCTGAGATCTCTTGATATACTTGCTAAGGAAGTCCAGCTCCTCATTAAGACTGGAAGCTGAATGGAAAGCAAATAGTTTCTTTTGCTGCTTCCAATGGAGGCTAGGTCAGAAGGGGGAAATAAGCGAGCAGTAACCTGTAACATCCAATTTGAAAAATATAACTAGAGGCCTACTAAATTGATTGAGAAAGGTCAAAAGCCAAATAAACATTCCAGTAGTGTTTCTGATTTCTAAGGGTTGTGTTCAGTCTAGTTTTCCACTGATCACTGTATTTTTTCTACCTTGGTCCAGTTAGAATATTTCTGATGGGAGATACTGAAAAAAACAGCTGATTACTCAGGAGATACTATAGCCTTTCTCATGTCTGGCCCCCTCTAAATGCAGTTAACTTAATTTTTTCATTTCTGGCTGCAGTAAATGAAAGTTGCTGTCCAACATATTTGGAGGATCTTAAATTTTACTGCTTTGAAACATTTCTAGATTTTACGACTACTGAAAATGGAAGATGTTGGTAAAATAACTCTTTATTCATGTTTTGTTTTAAATGAGATTGAGCAGTTTTTAATGTGTCTTCAGAAAAGTAAGAACAACTTTTCTTAGAAATTGAAATGGTCTTACAAATAGTAGTGCTCTGTTAAATAATAACAGAATAATAATAAAGTAGTGGGAGCCAGAATTTTAGTTGCATTTATATCCACTATAATCACAAAAAGTTAAGAATAATTTAGGATCAGCTGAGTAGCGGGTGTGTGTGTGTGTTGAGAAATAAGAGGCTGGTCTTTATCTGTAATGGTTGGAGGGAAAGACCTTGGAAGAGACCAGAAAGAACAGCAGCCAGTACAACAGTCAGATAAGTGGCAACTTAGCCCACAGAAGGATTGTGGGAATATCAAATGTCTCAGAAGAGACCTTCCCTAATTTCTCAGGCTGTAAAGGTGATGGGGGAGAAACATACTTTCAGATTTTACAAGATGTTGTTAATGTAACCTTACAATAAAGTAATGCTAGTACTTTTGGCATTAAAGTAATGCTAGTACTTCTTTTCTAAACAACCTGGCAAGACCTCTGAGAGGTCTCCAATGTAGACATTGTATAAATTTGAAAAAGCATTGTATATTCTAGAAAATTTTTCTGGTGACATCTACAAAGCTACATCATTTTATAAAAATCTCTTCAGGCTAAAACCAGAGGTGATATTCAGCAGGTTCTGACCAGTTCTGGAGAACTGGTAGCGGAAATTTTGAGTAGTTCGGAGAACCAGTGGTAACCTTCCCCCTGAAGTGTGGTGAGAATGGAGATTTTACAATATCCTTCCCCTGCCATGCCCACCAAGCCACTCCCACCAAGCCATGCCCACCAAGCCACGCCCACAGAACTGGTAGTAAAAAAAATTGAATTCCACCACTGGCTAAAACCCAATGTAAATTTCAACTGCATATTCTCTCATTGTAGAAAAGTAATCTGTGGTAACTTTTTAAAAATATTCACCTGTTTTCTCAACAGGAATATCATGTCCCTGATACAAATTGTAATAATACCAATGAAAGGCTTTCTGCATGGCCACATTGTCCATTAAAACAGTATCTCCCTCTTGAAGTTTCAGTATTGTTTTTGTTTTCTTTTTTATTTCTTAATTTATACACCAAGCATTTCTCTGGTTTATTTTCAAATTCAAAATCATTTTGCTTTGCATAGTTCATTTTTATTTCCATTTCTTTTACTGTTAACATTAACAGTTGTTGCTGTAAATATTTAATTTGGTGAGAAATATTTATGTTCCCTGGAGATTTTTTAAAAATTCTTCTTTTCTTTTTATCTCATCCAAAATAACCTATATTTTGTCTTGGCTCTTCTATTTAAGTAGTGCATTATACTGTATGAAATATACTATCAGAAAAGTTTTATTGGAATACCAAACAATTAAGTAGATAGAATTATTTTATTAAGAGGAGATAGTTAAATAGACACATTCCTAGAAGACTGACAGGTCTTCTCCTTTCCTCTCTTACTCTCTTTGCCAGGTTTTTTTTTTTTTTTTTTGCATGTTATAAGCTTGAAGCCAATTTTTTCCTTTCCAACTGCTTCCCATTACCAGAAGAAAATTAATTTGATCCTAAGGCAATATAAGTAAAACTTTATTTTTAGGGCAGCTATTCAGGAGAGGGAACTATGGTGTTTTATGTGGCAATGAACAAATACTTTGTTCAACAAATTTTTGTATGACCTGAATTGTCTTTACATCCCCCAGAACATGACTACATTGCCCACACATAAGAATTCACACTTTTCAATTGTTGTGATGTGAAAAAAACCTGTTTTAAACATTTTAGTTAAAATACTGGGTGGGCTTTTCGACCAGAAGGTTAGCAGTTTGAGACCCAAGTACCGCATGATCGGGTGAGCTCCTGTACTTGTCCCAGCTCCTGCCCACCTAGCAGTGCAAATGCAAGTAGATAAATAGGTACCATTTCAATGGGAAGGTAACCGCATTCTGTGTGCCTTTGACATGTTGTCATGCTGGCCACATGACCACAGAAATGTCTTAGGACAATGCTGGCTCCCTTTGCTAGGAAATGGCTGGATAGGAGAAACCTTTATCTTTATCTTTATTATATATACAAGCACTTCAACTTATTCATCTGTTCCAAAAATATATGCGCCAATATATTAGAGGAAAATGGTTTGAAAAGCATTAATATTAAGGAAGTATGTTCATATAAGGCAACTATAACTCACAAAATATTGCAACTTATTCTTTCCCGGCTGTTGTCCAGTGCAGTAATTAATAATGCTACAGTGAAGCCTTCTGTTTTATGCAAAAATTTTAATACACTACTGCTCCTCCTGATAAGTTCTCAGTCTTTCTATCTTCCAGTTTCTAAATACCCTTTTTCCATGGCTTTGGATGGTACTCTGAGATTGGGTGCATTTTTTGCCCATCACTGGTTTCAATCTTGTATGAGATGCAACAGTTCTTGGCCACTTAGATGAAGATGATGCAATGTGGATCATGAGGGGTCACATGCTGTGGTGAAAAGTGGATCTATTTGGGCTTTTGTATACTTAATCTCCCATATTTAGAACTGTAAAGCCATTGAATCCTTTGACTAGACAAGATCTTAGGCCGTCGACCTGCTTACTTGAGGAATTATCCCTAATAGATGGCTGCCTACATCTGTCAAATAATAGTGCATCATTTTTCTAGCTAATTGGTTTCGTTGTTCAATTGTTATTACTGTTATGAAGGGATTTTTTTTTCTAATAATTCTGCCACAATTCCCATCATATTGCTTGAATCCTTAGCTTGGGTTCTTTACTCTGCATGACATCTTTTCAGGTGTTATCATATCTGGGCTGAATCTTCTCATTTTAAGGTTAACTTTTCCCGGTTCTTCTACTCTCTTTCCATAGGATTTAATTTCCAGTCCTCTGATCATCCTCATTCTCGGAACGTGTTACAGTTAGCCTAAATCCTTTTTAAGATTCCCAGAGCAGAATCACAATTTTGCATGGTTTGCATGGTTTGACAACTATACCTCTATTGCTGCAGCTTAAAATGCTATTTGCCACTTTTTGCAACCTCATCATATTTGCTGATTTAAATTTGTGTTGTAATTGAATGCCATTCCAAAATCTTTTTCACAAGCCAGATAACCTCCTCCATCTCATTTGATTTCTGTCTCCTGCATGAAGAGCATTACATTTCCTTTTGTTAAATTTCATTCTATTATTTTCATTCATATATTTTGATACGTGCAGAGCTCAGGATTGTATCCCACGTAATACCTCGTTTCAGTTTGATAAGGATGAACCCACTGAGTATGAGTTTCAAATCAGCTACTGTATGTATCTATTTGTTTCTTATGCCATCTAATCCATACTTGATTCCCCTGCTAATCAGAATGTCACAGGGAACTTCTTCAAAAATCAAGATAGACTACATCTATTACATTCCACATTTTACTGAGAAAGCTCTCCAATTAAAAAATGAGAGAATGTTAGACTGGCAAGACTTGTTCTTGACAAATCTATGTAGCCACCCTATGCTTTCCAGTGTACATGTATAAACATACACACAGAGAGAAGAAACATATGTGCACTATGCCTGATCAGATTCTCACAAAAATATCCTGATTAGTCTCAGGCAAGAAGTACAGACACATGCACATTCACATTCACATTCATATGCTCATGCACACACAGGATCAACTTTCCTAATGTCTTCTTTACAGTTATGTGACAACCTTCTATACTCCCCTTTAGGGACCAGTCTGTCTTTCCATTTACTACATATGTCCTTTATATTCTGAAATGTTGGGGATGGGTCCAATTGCTTCTTGATGTTCTCCCTCCTTCTGCATTGTGTGTGTGTGTGAGAGAGAGAGAGAGAGCTCAGCCAGAGCACTGGTGCATTGCCTGAGATGTTCTAAGGAAGGATGTGAGACTGATGAACAAGGATAACTAACTGTAGTTAAAGGCTATGAATCTAGCTGTAGCTTTTCCTTCATTTCATATGGCATCAGACTGGTCATTTCATGTAAGACATTTACAGTATATCCATCTATGTTATTTCATCTGGATTAGACTTTAAATAATAGAAAAATGCTTTCTGATGAAAATGTCAGAATGCAAGCTTTGCAGGTCAAGTGGTAGAGGTTTTCATATTTTTCCTAGAAACAGTAGGAGGCTTGAACTGAAAATCAGGCCACTAATTATGCTTTGATTTAAGCAACCCAAACTGGGAAAGCTATCTTTGCACAGTAATAAAAAACAACAACAACGCTAGAATAATATGTATCTTGTTTGTCCCTTCAGTCTGGCTTTATAAAAGAATAATTGCATTTTCCTTGATCAACTGCAATGTGCAGCAGCCCTACTGAGAAGATTGAAAATGGCAACACTCTGGATAGGTTGTTGTTGTTTTTTTGTCAGTGAAACATGTATTTATGGAACAATTTGATGTTTGTCAGATCCAAATGGGAAGTGAGAGTCCAATACATTATTCCCCATTAAATGCCTAAAGACCCCATCTGCACATGATATTTGTCTTGATCTAGGATTGGCACAGTGGTTCTCTGTTCTCACAACATTCTGGAGCTTCTGCAGTCCTTCAGCAAAGCCAATTAAATTCCAGCTGAGTATTTACACAGTAAGAGCTCTAACCTTTAAATTTTCTTTTTTTAAAAGAAGGAAATTGCCAATAATTTCTGTGTAGCTTGGCAGAATTAAATGAAAATTATACCCCCCAAAATTGACTCTTCTGAGGAGGCTTATAGAGGGCTAATATTTCATTTATCCAGTTATTTTAAAATGTGAAATAGAGCCGGGCTTGCATGGAGGAAGGTAAAATTGCATGCATGAGATGTCATTATGGAATCTCTGGTCCTAGTGTTGCTTGCATTCTCATCCATACAGAGACTTCAGTCAGCATCATTTTAGGATAAACTTGAAGAAATCCCTTCAAATGGTTTCTCCTCTATACAGAAGCATTCTGGAGAAGCCCACCTTCCTTCTCCTTCTCTCACTGAATCTAGAAGAGCTAGAAAAAGACTATTTGGATTCCTGGCCTAATCCCGCCTCAGAGTAGGAACTGAACTACAGCATCCCAGACAAGGCTAGTAATCTCGGCTTCAACCAG
Organism: Psammodynastes pulverulentus; assembly: GCA_025802295.1. NCBI lineage: Eukaryota > Metazoa > Chordata > Lepidosauria > Squamata > Psammodynastidae > Psammodynastes > Psammodynastes pulverulentus. The sequence continues at coordinate 41,934,646 of JAOYMU010000263.1, read as the reverse complement.
GGTGGGATCTAGCTGGGTCTGCCTGGGTCGGATTGTTATGGGAAGCCTCCGTTCCATGGAATGGAACAGGAAGCAAAAAACCTTTATCTCCTAAAGCTGCTTGTTCCTACAAGCCCCAGTTGGGGGCTGGGAAGCATCATGTGTGCGTTTTTCCAGTGCACATGCGCAATCCCGAACCAGTAGATGGCGCCACTTACATCCCATTGCTGGCTTAAACCCATTCAGAAGCCGGGAATCTAAATCTCTGGCTAAGGCATTTGTTTCACTGTTCAGCTGGAATCTATCTTTCTCTAACACTAGCTAATCCATGTCTTGTACTCTGAGACAATACAGGACTTGTCCTTTGTGTGATCTCCTCCCCCCTCCCTTTGGCTATATGAAGAATATCCAAACCCAAATAACCAATTGATATAGTAGAATCCTATTGCATCTTATAACTCCCTGTGGGGAGAGGGGGCGGGCTATAAATCGCAGATAAATAAATAAATAAATAAATAAATAAATAAATAAATAAATAATGCCATTAGTAAAATGCAGATTATTGATGTTTCTTCCTCCAGTTTTAAAACCACACTCAACTTTTTTCAATCCAGCTTCCTTAATATATATTCAAATGTATAGGTCGAATAAATACATTTCAAGGAGGAGAGCATAAGGCATTTTCTCTTCCTATAGCCATGCAATAGGAAGAGATAATTCCCTATTCCCACACAGACAAAAAAACAACAACCTAGCTCTCCCCCCCTTTTTTATTATTATTATTATACACTGGTTTATGTATTTTCCCAGTCATTGCCTAAGCAGGCAAGCCTGGTTTCAAGCTGTTGAATTCAGGGCCAAGGCAATCCTTAGAGAAGCAAAACACATTAAACCCTATTTATAAATATTTCAGTGAGAGTGTTAATGCTCAATATGTTCTAAACATGCATTTTTAACTATCTTTCCCTATGGCTTCCCATCTTTAAAATCATGCAACACATTATGCATGCGGGGTAGGATCTCAGATTCTCAGATTCTCCTTGCTAACTAGTCTAAAAAGAAACTTAACTTATTTCATACAGTTTTGCATTGTTTTGTACAGCGCAAATAACAATGCAAATATTTGATTTACACTTAAAGCTGAGTTCAGCATAAGCCCTGTATTTTATTTATCGATGCATTTTTAGGTACGCACACTGGAAGCTGTTAAAACAAAGCCCTGTGTGCTAACTCACCTTAAAAACACGTTTGTGTTATACAAACACATAACATAAATTGGGGCAAATTTATGATTCTATTTACAAGAATTTGCCTGAACAGGTATAACCTTGGAGCAATGCAAATCTTTGTGTTCATGTTTCACAAGTGCTTGTTACAGAAAATGTAAATCCTGTGAAAAAGAATACAAGTTTGTGTTGTCATAATAGTTTTTCCTTGTGTGTCTGCATATATATTGCATTGGTAGGGCAGCTAGGATATATGCAATATGTGTTGTTTGACTTTCTGCATATTAAATGAAGACTTGATCTTTTTTTGTTTGTTTGTTTGTTTGTTTTTGTTTGTTTGTTTGTTTATTAATAACAGTGGTGAAGGACAAGAGGATGCAGGAGAACTTGACTTTAGTGGTCTCCTGAAACGTAGGTGAGAACCAAGCAATGGAGCAATGTTTGTTCAAAATGGTTAAGTTCATGCATAGAAAATGTCAGGTGTAGAGTGAATACATTCAGAAAATGTTATAGCTTTTTCCTTATTTTACAAAAGCTGAGTTCTCAAAAGAACAACGCATGCTTAAATTTAAGTCAGCACATTGACAAGAAATGAGTTAAATCCTGGGATATAATGCTATTTCTTACAGTTGACACCATATTATGCTTTAATAATAACATTGAAGTATCTCAGATAATTTAAAGTATAACATTGGATGAGGGGTTTTTGTGTTTTGTCTTGGATGCTTCCCCCCCCCATATGGGGATGAGAAATTCAAACAAATGATCCTGGTATGGAATTTTTATTTGAAAGAAAGTTCAACTGAACTTGAGAATTCATTTTCTAAACCTACAGACCATGGATGAATTTTTTTCTTATCCTGCTTTCTGCTAGAATGTTACAAAATGATTTACTGTATTCTAACTGTACATGCTTTCATGGTGTGACTATAAACATAAGCATCTCTCTGGAATTTGAGAAGATATTATAAAACAAGACACATGGAAACATTTTTTTTTAAAAATTAAAAATAATCCAAGAGGATGTCAGCTGTACTTAAAATCCTGAGATACGATTAACAATATGAACAAGTGTTCAGATACTTGTTGGCAGGGCTTTTTTTCGGCCAGAACTCGGCGGTACTGCGTTCCGGCACCTTTTTAGAGTCCGTGTCACGTGACGCGTC
>JAOYMU010000263.1:41838100-41850981 GCA_025802295.1 Psammodynastes pulverulentus | reverse complement strand
ACATAATAAATATACGGGGCATGCATAAGTGCACAATCATGCCTACCTTCCCTGTCCTATTGTCCCAAATTATTTGTACCTATTTCTTGTTTTCTTACTTACGTTACAGTACATATATTTGTATGTTATGTTTATTCTTATGTTTATTCTTATATTTATTCCTTGTAAGCGTTTGACGAATCAAATAAATAATAAATAATTTACTGACTTCCAGACTGGGTACTTACACTGCTATTTAATCAGGTTTTACTGTGGTTTTTATAGCTCTTGAGTGCTTCAGAATATTTAAATACTTTATTTTGGTCAGTTTCTGATATTTTATTTTTGTAAGATGGTCAGTGTTTTGGGGCGAGGATTGGGGCATTGCATCCATGCCTGTGGCCTTCTGTAGCCTTCCTGCTGGCCACATTTCCTGATCTGCAAAAACTCCATGGGAGCAGTTCCCATATAATGACTTTCTCAGAATTTAATTGAAGTGTGGGAAATCAAAGGAGCTGCACAAGATTATATTGTATACTTGTCAAAGTTAAGATTATACTGTAAAAGAAAAAGAACTTCTCCTCTATCCCTAAGCTACCTTTTAAGTGATTTTTCCCTTGTCCTCATGTTTAGAAAGTAATGTATTGTTTCTAGGTCCATTGAAGAATGAGAATGTTTTTTAAGAAAGAATTTGACAATATGTATGTATTAAATTCATTGTATGGATTTCAGCTTGCAAATATTACTTGAATTCTGCTTTTATTAAAAATTAAAATAAATTTCATGGATCTTGGTAAAAACAAACTGACCTGATAAATCCAGATTAGGAAATTTTCTTGAAGCTATATTAGGTTGTACTTTAACAGGGTTTTGAACCTATACTGTTGCCTGTATCTCTATCACACTTGATGTGTATTTCTTTCTCTCTTCCTGTCTCTAGTTGGTACTGAATTCTGATATAGATTGATTAGCTTTGAATTATCCCTGCATTATCCCTGCTGAAAATTGAATACTGATCAATAGCTATGACAAAACAGATCATGCATAACCTCGTTTTGGAATTATGCTATTGCTGTGTTAGAAAACAACCTAAATAAAAAGACAATATAACCTATTTATGTTTCATCCCCAGGTATTCTGTTTTTATTTGTATGTCAATGTTATATCATACAACATAGAAAAAGATAGGAAATAAGAAGCCTAGCTAATTTCAGCAGCAGTCTCCACCAGGTATTGAGAAATACAGCATCTTCTCTGTCCATCATAAATTCCTGAAGTTGGATAGAAGACAGATCCAAACTGAGCTAAGCAATAGAGTGCCAATCCAAAGGACCTGAATGAAAAAGGATAGATTGGAGCCAATCAAAATCAAAAGCTTTGAAGATTATGAAGATTTTGGGATTTAAATATTCTTTCCTCACTACCTACTCTTCCCCATCTAGCAAAGGGAATTCTCCTGCCACATGCTGAGTCTTCTCAACTGGAAAAACAGCTCTTATTTTTCTACTTCATCTATCCCCTTTTCTCATTTTTTCCAGCCATAACCTAAATAAATAAATCTTGTTTTCCAACCAGGCTGCAACTTGATGAATGCAGAGCAGGTCAGCCATATGACTCATACAAACATATAGATGTAGTTTGCAAGGCCTGCAACCTTTCTTCTTTTTTTCCTGTTTCTTAAAAGTTGTATGCCTTGCAAAAACCTTTTAAGTAAATTTTAAAAAGGGCACATCAATGCCTTTTGGGTTAATGTTTCATCCTCCAAAATTGCACCAAGATACATACAGCAATTACTTTTTGCTTTCTAAATATATTGTATACACAAGTGGATGTACTAGGTTTGCTAGATTTCAGATCCATATAGGAGTTTTGTGAGCTATTGATATCCAAATATCAATTTTGGACTCCAGGAAAATCTGTGTTAGATTAACATTGAGTACAAAATCTGTTTGGTGCTATGCTGACAGTTTCTCCTTCATGCAAGGATTCCTTGCGTTGCTCAGATTTCAGAAGACAGCAAACCACAGCTGGATCTCTGAGGGATGACAAAGAGCGATCTACAGTGTCCCTTTATGATGGCAAATTACATCTTCTGTAAACATTCACAAAACATGCCTGGTATGAAGTGGGGCTATCCAGATTGTTGCTTTTATTCACTCCCCATATTTTGCAGAAGCAAAACAAATTATGCCAAATGAACAAATGTATGTCTCCTTAATTTGTTTAAGTTAGGCTGATTACAGATTTTATACAGAACCATTTTTCTGTTTGATTAAAGTATGTAATATACAACACTGATTTTACTGAATGAATTTATTTTCTTCTTGCATATTCTGATGCCACCAGAAGGTGAAGCAATTAAAATAAAACTGGTGGGCAAGTTTACAGCAGGAGTGGGCAATTTGTATTCATTGGGTAGCAGTCAGCCTGAGAGTTTCAAAAGAAGTTACTGCCTTTTTTTTTGTAGGGAAGGAGGTTAGAGTTCCCTAATCATAAAATACATAAAAGGGCAGATCTGTGAAGAATTTCACAGAAACATATTTAATGTTGTATTCAGACAGATGTTTTTATTATGAAATGTTATTCTAGCAGTCTTAAATTTTGCCACATGCTTAATAATAATGATTCAATTTATCCTCACAGCTGTAACTATGATTATTGATATCACATTATAAATAGAGAGGAGGCAATGGGTGACAAAAAGACTTGGCACAGACATTTTCTCTTTCCCACCTCAATTTAATAATTTGAAAAAAATGTTTTGACTGACATACCCACATAGACAGATACACAAACTACACACACACACACACACACACACACACACACACACACTCATATATTTCTTGACAGTGTGCCCTAATATGTGTATCATTATCAGTAAGCTAAAGTATTTTTCTTTGATGTTTAATATTTCAATGTATGCAAGAAGACCAAACTCTTTTAATTTGGATGCTCTGATGAGATTTTAACTGCTTTTATAGCTGAGAAACATGGAAGCTTCTATTTTATACCCTTTTGTTAAGCGCTTTTCTTTAATCTAAAAATTATGACTCTATTTACTTAATTTTTCTCAAAACAGCTATGTAGAAGCAGGGTATGTTAAACTATAATTCCCAACCCATTATAATCTCTAACTTGTCTTGTCTGAAGGGGCATATTGGCACGATAGTACTTTAATAATCATTCAGGAAATACTGCAATTGGTAGCTTGGTAACGGTACTGATAATTGGGCTTCTTTGTTATTCTTAAAGATACAAGTGTTATTCAGGCTGTGACTCTGCAGGCACGTTCAAAACAACATTGCAATCCTTTCCCAATTTAGTCCTTATGCTAGAATGTGTAAATCATGCAATACATCAGCCCATACATTATTTCTGTGGTTTTTCTTAGCGTTATTTGACAGCTGACTCAGTTCTTCCAGTCCTCCTGGGGCTAACGTTCTTAGCGCTCGCCTGTAAATTAATAATAATAATTAACTTCATAGAGTATAGGCTTTCACAGTTACACTCTATTTATTGTTGAAATGACTTCTGGGTAATGCTGGGTGAGGCAAGGAATATCTGGTACACCCTGTTGTTGGCTTCTTCAGAGTGGATGTGAAACTGAACTTAGCAACAGAGCACTAACTGCTATATAGATGAGAGCTTTTCCTATATTCACTAGCATTATCCAGAAGTCATTTTACCAATTATTACCCTGACTTCTCATTCGTAAGGTTTGTCTTGTGAAATTGAATAAGCAGATACTACAATATCTTTTTAAAAACATTTCCACTTGCTTTCATTATCTCATCTTCACTTGGCCCTTGTTGCCCCTAAGTTTATTATCTATCTGCCCTATCAGTTGATTATTCTCTTAAACTGGGCTGAATTAAGCTCCTCATCTCTGTGAAATTCATTTTTCTGGCCAATGATGCACATGCTTCTTCCTCTCAGCTATGGAGGGAGTAAAAGTATGTACCATGATCAAAGGATATTTCTTTCTGAAAGAATGAGAGAAAGACATGCTATTTTTAAGGGGAACAGCCCAATTTAAAGTACTAGAGAAAGGAAAAGAAATCAATGGTAAGGCATGGAAGTAAGTTCCCATTCACTCCATCAAAGGGATTTATACCAGAAACCTACAAATCCAACTATCACTTCTTGGATTCACTATTCTCCCAGATCTTCACAAATGTCCAAATTAAAGGCAGAATTTGCTGTTTGAAGTAATTAACAGTATGAATTGCCCCTTTGCCTTTTCTTTTTCTCCATATTTATCCAGGATGCTCTATTCCCCACCTCCTTTATCTCATCTTTTATTTTTTGTCTTTCCCTTGTTTGACATTATGTAGAATTATGCAACTTGATTTTTTGATGAATGGTTTTGAAAGGAATTGATTAGAAGCCAAGCATTTAATTTATAATTGCAATTCATCTTTCTTATCATTTTACTAGCCTCAGTTCTTGGTAGATATCCTGTATTTAAGCTAAAAATCATTTAAATGCACCAAGAATATATAACAATAACTGAAAACAGTGCAAAACTCTGGTTTCAAGTAAAATTATAGGTATAACATCATAAAATTGTAATGAGCTTATGAACCCATTATTTGTGATTTATCCTAAAGCTGTCAAGACATCTGGCAATAATTTGGGTTGACACATCTAGCACTAGAATTAAATGTTGATATCATATAATGAAAATTACCTGCTTTCTTATCATTTTACTAGCCTCAGTTCTATGCTGTAGCAAGGCTCTAAAACAAATACCAACATCTGCACATTGTTTCATGTGTCTATGTTTTCTATGCTGTAGCAAGGCACTAAAACAAATACCAACATCTGCACATTGTTTCATGTTCAGTCTATTAATTAGCTATTGCAACCAATCAAGCCATGTACAACAGAGGAGAGAAGAACCTGCATGATATGTGAAGAAAAGGATGAATGGAGAGAGACTGGAACTGCAGTGTCTTATAAAACAAGTGGAAAAATACCTTAAGGACTTAATAGGGTCTGGGGATGACTCTATTGGGAAACAATTCTCCACTTCACTTCTGCTTGAAAGTTTTTATTTCCAGAACTTTAATGTAGATTAGCTAGATATTTGCCAATTTTCCTAGAATCATGCTGCCAAAAGGTACCTTGTAGGCCATCAAGTCCTACAAGAAAAGCTCTTCCTGATTGAGCACATGCACTGAAAAGGAACCCACAGCTTCTCTGAATAATTTGGTTCACTATCGGTTTACTCAGGTAGTTGCAAGCACTGTCAATTCTCCTCTTACTATAGTATTAATACTTTCCGACTTGGAAAGTCGGAATCTATGCAATCTAAACTTATATTTTCCTCATCACATTATTCTGCTGTTTCATACTCAAGTTATATTCAGTTGCTTCTAATTTTTCATGACCTGATAATCAGCAATTCACTATAAAAGCCTTCAATACCATTTTTGTAAGTTCTTGTAAGGTCAATGATAGTGGCAGGGATGTCCTTGGGAAGTTGCTAAAAAAAATGGCAACTTTGTGTGATCATCATTTTGTTTGTTTTTTTAACCTTTCCTTATATCTAGGGATCTTCCAGTTTTTCCAAGTCTCAGGGTCTTCTCCAAAGACTCAATTTATAAATAAATATTTTATTATCTTTTTCACAAATATGATTGCCAAATCAAGTTTTTTCCCATCCTATATTCAGTGAAGAACTTTGTATTTCTCTGTTAAATCCATGTTGTTATTTTCAGCTCTTTTCTCTGTCAAGATTGTTCGAACCTTGTTTTTGTATTCTCTAGTAACAACAGTTCTAACCAATTATCAACTAATCTGGTAAGTATTTGCCCATTCATTCAACTCATTAATGAAAATACTGAAAAATAAACAGCCCAAGACACAACACACATTTCATTATGTGGCACAATCATGAGATACTTATCACCACAACCAAATCACCCCAGTGGATTTCATGGGGTGGTATCTACAGGGTTTTTTTTTTCCCTTAAGAAAACATTAACAGCAGATTTTTATTTCTTTTTGTTCTCTTCTTCGAAGAGATTAGCCAAACATACATTGCCAATTTAAGAGGAAAAAAATCATTATGGACATTTCCCTAAACTCGCCCATTACATTCCACTACATGTTTCCTCTCACTGTGCATTCACTTAATAACCTCTTTCTTGGAATCTGGCTACCTTATGTTTCCCTTGTATCTGTTTCCTCAGTAGGAAGCAGTTACTCTATTACTCACAATATATTATCAGCATTTCTCAGGACATACTGTATTCCTTGTAAGACATTGAGGAGATGATATTTTCACCCTTCAGAAAGGAGCAGAAAAATCACTGAAAATGTAGTTTCATTATCTCTTCCTTCTGTTGAACTCCAGAGGCAAACTCCTATTGGCACATTTTTCCTATAATTTTTCTGCTTTCCATTTTTGATTCGTTAATTCTTTTTTCAATGTTGATTTGTGATTAAAGGGGAAGTTCCCCTCAATTCTCAAGAATAATCTCTCTCCCAACCTTCCTATCTCTGTGGAACACATACTTTTACCTAACTAGTTGTATCTAAGACTTTCTTTCTTTTTTTCCCAGGAGTTAATTTTCTCATTATTCTACACATGGCTGTTGAGACAGTTTAAAACAGCTCCAGATTGTGTTCCCATATCACCATAGTACTGAAAAAGATATGTAGCAAACTGCTATGAAACTTTTATAAAACTTTACTTTTTTTAAGATTGAAGGTGATTTTTTCCTCATTTTTTCCCAACAATTGAGATTCAGGTCCCATAAAAATAAATGCAGTTAGTATCCAAGACCGAGGATTTTCAAACTTTTTCAGGCCACAGAAATTGTTAGTTTTAAAAAATATCCCTAAACCCATAATTAAGCAGTAAAACTTTAATGATTAAAAAAAATGGCTGTGTTCAAGGGACCTTTTTTTCCCCTTCATTTCTTAAGTTCTCATGGAACTCCAGGATTTTGTGGAATCTGTCCTAGATCAAGAAGTGGCAATGAAACTGAAACAATTTCCCCCTGCTTTTCTGTAGGACTTAGGAGACAAGGCTTATTGTACTCTTTATTTATTTTCCTTTTGGGCAAAGTTCTCTTGCTTATTTTGCAGTTTTATGATTTTGCAGTTTATTTCTGCTGCTCTGCTATCATAATATTTGAACTATCAATTCTTATTCCAATTTAAAGATGACACATTCAAATTATGTTGGTTTCCAACATCTTCTTCCTCTATATTCTTTATGATAAAATATTCTATTTCTCCTGGGAGCACTAGTTTTATATAGATTTATGGAATACAACCATACAATGCTGTTACATAATATGGTGGATATGTTGTGCATAGGAGTTCAGTTGTTCATTAATGAATAAAGTTGAAGCCTTTTATTTTGGATACATAAGAAGATTTTCATCTCAACACTTTTAATGTCTTTCTTATTATCCTAGTTTCTAGTAACCATCTTCCAATTCTGTTCTTTATGTTATGTTTCCTAGTGGAAATTATACTATAGGAAAAGTCTTTGTTCCTTATTGCTAAAGGCTGCATCTGGACATGAACAGAATGAAAATAAATTACCATGTGGGTTTGTTGTCAAACCTTGGTATACTGAGTTTCAATCATTTATTATGACATCTCAATCATATAGGTTTAAATGTAATTATAAAATGCAGTTTTCCTAGTGCAGATTGTGTACTTACGTGGAGGTTTTTTCAGTGAGATCAATTTATTTCTATTATGTTAATTTTTTTTCTTTGTTATTAAATTATCCAAAAATTCATTCAAGACAAATACATTCAAAATCAGGTGCTTTTCCACATTGTTTGTCCTGCAGTCAAGCAGCTCCAAAGAGAATAAAAAGATGAAGAGGACAATAATGTATCCCAAGTGTCTAACTTGGTTTTGGGGATAGAGGGTTAAATAATTGTGTGGAGTACCAGACTTAAGGTACTAAACTTAAGTTCAGGGAATACCAATGATTAGAAATTTAATCACTGTATCAACAATTAAACTGGATACTTACATTCATTGTTTATTAATATATATATGAGGAAAATGTAAAATAGTAATGATCATTTAACAAATGGAGCATGTGGATATGATTGTGATCAGATATAAATATGAAAATCTATTATCTTATATGAGAGAATATAATCGTGCATCAACATTGTTGAACAGATGACAAATGCAATGAATTATAAGGTATTCAGAAGTTGAACAGATGGAGGCTGACACTCCAAGCTGGTAACATCATTTGGTTTCAAGCTGCCTTAAATGCTTTAGGTGGTTTGGGATGAACAGAATTAACTACCTAATCATGAACATCACTGTTCATATATAAAATAACAAGTAGCACTGTGTCTGGAGCATAGTTCTCAGTTTGTTATGCAACGGATTTCCTTCAATATCCTAATGAAAAGTGGAACTGATAATAATGGTCCTGGTTTTAACTTTCAAAGCTAAATGAAAATACGAATTTAGGTTGTCTATCTGACACTGAAAATCTGTCTATGGATTTGAATGAATTCCTCTCCTGCCATGACCTAGGACAGATCCAACTGCCCAGAAAAATAAAAAGGAAGAGTGTAAAATTTAAAATTATGGTGTAATTAAATTGTTTACTTCCAATGTATAGTTCAAAATTACTCAAATTATATTTCAGATTTGGAAAGATTTCATGAGGAAAGGGTGACAGAAGGAAACACAACCCAATTAATTCCTAAAGAGAAAAATGCACTTTCATTTAGTCTTTTCTATGCCTGAATGAATTCTATACTGACTTAAGGAATGAGAAGCCAAATACACATCTTCTTATTGGCTCCTGAATACCATTTGGAATTTGACAGGATTTAATATTCACTTGAAAATACATCTTGGCTTGAATTTTATACAATAATTATTTCACGTCCATATTCTTATTCAGTAATAACCAACATCTCAACTACAAATATAATTCATTTCCCATTCACGTTTTCCTTGCATCCCACAGAGTGACTTGCTGTTATCTGTCAGAGATGTTGACACCACAGATGGAAAACGAGTCAAAATTTATAATTATCGAAGCAATGAATCCCAATATTTCTATCTTGAGTTTTGCTATGTCACCTCTTTTTGGCATTTGTAGAAAGAGATTTCATCCTTGATTGGTATTTTATTAGCCAGTTAATAACAAACTCATAACTGTAGAAATCCTAAGACAAAATAAGAACGTCCATTTGGTACATGAGAATGTCCTGTTTCACTTTATTCTAGCCACACTGAAAACTTGATAGAATTGCCTTCAGAATTTGTTCACATGTCATAGTGAACTTTTCAGTAGGACTATATCCAAGTTCTTTTCCTTTTTCCTACCATTACTGTTTGTATCCCTGTTTCTTTAAATGAAGCAAAACTATTTCTTTTCTAAACTAAAATAAACATTAGTTTATTAGTTTAAAATAAATGGGGAATTGTGGTGCCATGCTTTCCAGGATTGGCACTCTGCAACCAAAATACTTAACAAAATTTTGCTTATCAAAACTGTAAATCAAATATACACTTAAATCGTTTTCTGGATTTCACTATACTTCGCAAGTAGAATCCTCCTGCACTACTTCTGCTGGAGGGAAAAAAGCACTGGTGCATAAAAAAAAATGTGATAAAAATGCATAAAAATTTATTCTTTCCAATAATCAATGTACAACAGTGATTCTCAATCTGTGGTCCCTGGACCCCTGGGGGCTGCAATATCATCACAGAAAGTCCATGAAGGCTTGAAGAAATGTTATGATTTAAATCTTGAGTTAGATCTTGGAGGTCCGTGTATTTAAAGGGAAGAAAAGATTGAGAACCACTGGTGTACAGTATACAATGTAATATAATACAGTATAAAAAAGAAATATGCAAGTCATGTTTCATACGTAAAACATAGGTGCCAATAGTGATAAACTTGCTATCTTAGTCTATATATCTGCTTCTGGTCACTGTCAAATTATCAATTAAATATGTTTTTGTGACACAAAAGCTTTCTATCTTGAAGGAAGCTCATTTAGATATCAATCTAGGCTGAACACGTTATTCTGGAACAAATATTGGAAACATCAAAATGATCATGAATGCTAATATTTTTCTATTGTGAAGAAGTCTCTGGGCATGTGCTGTTGGATTTACACCCTGTAGGGTACACATCCTACAGATACAGATTCTGGGAAGAATGTATGGTTCATGCTTCAAGAGGAATGACAGCCACCCTTCTCTTCTGATATCTCTCAAAAAGATTCATCAATTCAATCATTTTGATGGAGTGTGCCAATAATCCATTATTATTGTAAAGAGAAAGAAAGGCAGTAAAGTAAAAGCTTTACTGACACATAAACAAGAGACCCATATTTTATCTTCCCATGTAAATTTAAAAAAGAAAGAAAAAGTTCAGCAAAATTCAACTATTATTCACAGCATGTAGAGGAAGTGTTCACCAGGGAGGGATATCCTTCTTCTCAAATACAGCACTCTTTTCTTCTTTCTCCCTTCTTTTGTGCGCCTTTGTTTCTTTCCTTCTTCTCTTAAAATTGAAACAACCGTGATCTAGGTTTTGCCATTGTTATCAGAGCAGCTACAAGAATGGCTGTAGAACAAGGCAAAACTTAAAGCTATACAAATGATAAACAGCAGCTTACAAATGATAGGACAAAAAGTTACCAATTGCTTTTGTAAGAAATCTGATTGGAAACCAGAAGATTTAAAAGAAAAAGAAATCCATAGTATTAAATCCTAAAAAAGTTTCCCTGAAATAGATACAGGCTTGACAACATTGTTAACAAGGAAAAACCCTTTTCTACAAGTTTGCAACAAATCTTTCTCAAGTCTTTGTCCTGTTCCACTGAAGTCATGAAAAAGATGCATTCCAGTTCTCACACATCCAAGCTTGGGTAGTGGAATTGTATTCTCAAGGACATCAACTGTCATGATCTGAACAAGAGATGTTGTGACATATAAATAAATCAATTTCCCTTGTGGGAATGTAATAGAGTTTAAACTATGGCTACCTAAATTTGTCAGACTAAGAATCCTAGTCAGCTTTTATATACCCCAAAGTGAATAAGATCAGGACAAAGACATTCATTTGTTTCCTATAGACAGTAAGAACAGACCATTTTTTCCCATTTTTCCATCCTTCATAAATAAAAGAGTTAGAGATTTATTTTTATTTTTATTTATTTTTTTGAAAAAAGGATGGGAAGAAATTTGTATTTAGCAGTATTTCATTTGGTATGGCACTTATATCTAAGTACAATCCCAGCCCTATGATAAGTTAACTGGTATCACGTATTGCCAATAAAAAATTCTTCCAGCTTCATAATGGCTTAGAAAAAAGAAGCATTTTAAAGGCCTTTTTATATCTTAACAGATTAAACCCCCACTGCTGCATAACAGAAGTCAATTTCAAAGACCAGAAACTAGCTGAAAGAAAACTATGAAACATGACATGGTCATTCTAACATGTGGAGAAACCAAGGGACCCTGACTGCATGATCAAGCTCAACACAGAATGTGAATTATTGAAATAACTGCTGCATCTCCTAACCAGAAGGCAGCACTGACAGTTTGAAATATGTTCCCAAAGGCCTAACCAATTTAAGGATTGACAGAAAAAGAAAAGAGAGATGAACAAGGAAAGGTTCAGGACTATACAGAGTACCATATTCTGAATGTGAATCTGGCAGAGAGCTGTCTGGAAAGCCTATCGGGAAACTATTGCCATAGTCCAGATGAAATACCACCAGTTACCAACTAAGCTAACTGAAATAACTTAACTATAGGAATCAGTGGATGAATTCTCTGAATTTCAGGACATGAAAGTTACACGTTTTCATGATTGTATCACTACAAAGCTTTAAAGAACGTTTTTCAGCAATAAGAAGTCCCAACTCTCTCTTCATGAGAGATACCAGCAGCTGAAATCCTGGAAAAAATACAAATGGTCAGTAAAAGAAGCAGGAGAAAAAGAGTGAAGAAAGAAGAAAAGCGGGGTTTAAAAACCCCCAATAATTTTGTTCTTCTTGAAATGTAGTTTAAGGCAGTGGGAACACCTCCTAGTGGAAATCCTAATGAGGCAGAATGGAAAAATAATAGACTTGTCCATTCCATTAACCACATACACATGTGTGCATGTAACAACCCAGTCGTGCTATTATATTCTCCATAACCCATTTTTCAGTTGCTGTTCTGAGCAATAATAGTTTCAGAACCCCAATTAAGGGCGTGGAAATCACCAGGGCTTTGAGAAAAGCAAAATTCCTAAACAAAACATTATTCCTCTCACCCATAATAACCCTTGCACAGATGGATTGTGTATAAGCACCCAAGAGAGTAGAGAAAGAATCTGTGTACACAATATTCTCTACTAAATTGTTCTGCTGTCTCCCTTGGATTTTAGCTGCTGAAATCATGGTAGTAAGTTGTGCTTGTTGCCGTGTTTGTCATTAATTTATCAAAGTGACACAGAGCCCTACTAATGAAGTGCTGAAGATGAATTGCCTCTTGGTCAGATTACGGGCAGCTGATGCTCTAGATAATTACCCCAAGAAACTTAAACTCAAAGAACACTTCATAATGCAAAAGCCAACAGTAAATTATTCATTATTCATTCATCAGGGGCAACAGTAATAAAAAAAATGTCAGCAGAGGGACTATTAATGGTGTAGGTTTTTCTTCCTTCATGTTGGCAGTATTATAGTGATATTTTTGATGTGTTCTATGTCAGTGTAATAATTTTTAAAATATTATTTTGATCTGTCAAATCTTGGTGGTGTGTGTGTATGTGTATACGTATGTATGTATATGTGTTTTCGTAGATTTTCACGGGTATAGGTATGCAAGTTTGGTGTATTCGGGTCTTTTCCCCTGTAGGATGGACGCCCTCAATCCTACATGGG
>JAOYMU010000263.1:41827887-41838000 GCA_025802295.1 Psammodynastes pulverulentus | reverse complement strand
TATCTATCTATCTATCTGTCTATCTTTCTATATACATACATACATACATACATACAGACAGGCAGACAGACAGACAGACAGACAGACAGACAGACATACACTCAGAGAAAACATACAGTATAAAACATATATATGCATACGCCCAGAAAAATAAATATTATACATTTAAAAATTCACAGTTGCTTTTATTTGCAACTATCTTAAACTGTCTTAGCTAATCTTGTATGAAACTTTGCTCCTCATGGAAGGAACAGCTGGAGATAGAAAAATTAAGATGAACATAGGATAGAGGATGCTCTACTACTTACTAAAAAAAAACATCTCTTATTCAAGAGTGGATTTTCTTTTACCTCTCAGGATTCTTACTATATATTGCTAAATTCACAAGTAGTATTCTGCATTGGTCTATGACCATAATAAAGATTTGATGATGACAAGTAGTATTCTTTACAGACATCAAAAGTGCAAATATTATTACTTATAGACTGTTTGCATTAATGATCTCTAGATATATAACTCAGTTTCCATCCTAATTAGATAACTCAGTTTCTTAGCTTTCTAACCAAAAGCTCTCCCAGAGTTAAATTATTTTCTAATAAGCAAAACCTTCCTTTTTCATACCTTTTTTTGGTAAGATCTGCTTTAAATCTACAGAACCAGATCGTGACTGGTAAAGGGGTGGTTTAACAGCTGAGAACATCTAGTGTATTGTGCTCAGGGAGACAAAACACTGACTGACAGAACATGATGCTTCAGAAGGAAGTCATCTAAGTTAGAAGTGTCAAACTTGCATCATCATAGTGGTATCATGTGATGTATCAGCACTTTTTTCCCATTCAGTAAACTGGGTGTGGGCATGGCCAACGTGTGATGCATCTGGCCCGTGGGCTACGAGTTTGACAGCCCTGATCTAAGTAGAGGAACATATGAAGAGATTCATTTATGCTGTGTATCTTGAGGTATCTCTAAGACTTTAAAGCTTTAAAATACCAGAATCTGAATATCATCATCTATGTATCTCATGCAACTTGTCATCAATCCCAGAGCTACTGTATTTGTCAAACTGTATTTAAATTACTAACACAATATTTACCCCAATGACAAGAATCTGGACAATGGACAGCAAAGCAAGAAAAACAAAGATATCTACATGAAAATGCTGATTGAGATCACCCAACATCATGGGATGAAGTACCATCAATGTGCTGATGATACCCAGCTTTACAACTCATCACTGATGATCCAAGTGATGCTGTAGCTGCTCTCTTGCAGTGCCTGGAGGCTGTGGGGAATTGGATGGGTAACAATCCCTGTTGTTTCCCATTGAAAGCCATACAATACCACAGGCTGTTTGTCTGGTTCACCTGTAGCAGCGAGGCATGAACATGCCAGAGGATGCAAGCAGCAATTAATTTATTAGAGTGGGGAACATGTTAGTTTGCAGTGTGTGCTGTGGAGAAAGAGAGATTGGGAAGATAAAGCTTGTTTAAACAGCCTCTGTTTCCATTGCTAATTAGAAAAACAAGTCATTTGCAGCGCAGTAGGTAACACCCAGCCTTTTGAAGTGGGACCAAGAGACCATTGGTAACTAGTAACAATAGCAATAGCAATAACACTTAGACTTATATACCATTCTATAGTGCTTCCCAGCACTCTCTGAGTGGTTTACAGGGTCAGTACATTGCCCCCAACAATCTGAGTTCTCATTTTACTGCCCTCAGAAGGATAGAAGTGAAGTCAACCTTGAGCCTGTCAGAATCGAACACCACGCTATGAGCAGAATTTGCATAAAGTACTGCATTCTAACCACTGTGCCACCTTTGTGTGATTTGTAATAAGTTATAATGAATTCTGATGTCAATTTGTTTAATAATAAGAAAAAAATCAGTATTATATTTTTGTGTACAAGGACTGTAACCATTATCCAATTCTTGCATTCAAAGCTATGATTCTAA
This sequence comes from Psammodynastes pulverulentus, assembly GCA_025802295.1. NCBI lineage: Eukaryota > Metazoa > Chordata > Lepidosauria > Squamata > Psammodynastidae > Psammodynastes > Psammodynastes pulverulentus. Next base: position 41,836,045 of record JAOYMU010000263.1, on the reverse strand, counting down.
GTCTATATTTTAGCATCTCTGTTTGATGGATCTTACAGTTCTAGTTCAACAAGCAAACAAGCAAAAATTAGCCTGCAAACCCCTCCCCCCTCTTTAATTTGGAATGTAACTGTTTATAATTGTTTATTCCATGCATTCAGGGATTAACAGCTAGAAATATGTTTTAGTGGATGCACAAGAGGGAAAAATATGTCTATGTCCCTGAATTATATGAAAGAAATGCAGGATTTAAAACATAGTAAATGGTTTTAATGTATTGTAAATTACCTGAGAAGGAACACTACTAATCTTTTTTAAGAGAACTTAGTTTATTTTCTCAGCTCTACATGCAGATACCTTAGAAAATACACCTGCTAAAATATACTCTTCTCTACATCAAAAAACTGCAGTTCTCTAGTGTTTGGGGGTGAAACTAATGGCCAATCCCCTTTTCTAACAACTCTTATATAACTGACATCATAGGTAATTAATTTTCCATACTCACCTCTATTTTTTCAAAAAATGAAGTAGTTTTATATTAAGGCTAGAAGTTGGAGCAACAATAAAATTTAGTTACCATTTTACTATTATTTCCTTGCATAATGGAATGGATTTTATTTGTTTTGAGAGTGTCCTAAATAAGTTAACAGTATGTTAAATTGTTATGACATTCCATAAAATTTGACCAGAGAAAGAACAAGGATATTTGCTGGGGGCAGAATGGAGAAAATTGTAATCTCTGATTCAAGACAAAACTGTTGGTCATGCGGAAAAATATATGGCATTCTTCCTTCATATAAAAGCAAAACCATTTATTCATAAATATGGTAACGTAAACAGGCAAATAAAAGACTTTTCGATTTATTCTATGCAGGAAAAGCAAAAATCCCTGGAACATGTTCTTTATCTTTGACAGTGAATGCTACAGTCTCTTTGAAACATTATCCTGCTTAACTCCAACTTCCACTCATGGGATTTCACCAAGTGGAGGATAATACAATTTGTAAATGCCAAGAAACAGTAACTTCTCCCATTAAGTTATAGATCAAATTAAACCCTCCCTGGAATGGAAAGGTGGGGTGGGTTAACTTACATTTTCAGATGGAACATTATTGATATCAATTGACATTACAAAGGTTAAAAGAAAAAAATATATTCCAAAAATAGAAATTAAGCAACTTCAAACTAACATGCATTTTCCTGTTCACTCAATGGACATGCCTTTCTTATTTTCTGTGGACACCATGAAATGCTTCCATAGATCTCTCTCTCTCTTCTTCAGAACGGGCTGGTTTCAGTCCTCACCTCCTCTCATCAGCAGCTTCATTAAAATCCTGCAAGGTCTAGCACCCTCAGATGCATCACTATGATGTTCCATCTCCTTTTGAAAAGGTTATTCCACTCCTGGGATCAGGGAGCACATGCCTCTGCAGTCACTTTATGTCAAGAGAATACCTCGAGAAAAATTCTCCCGTCTTCCTACTAGGCAGGCTTGGAAATGTCAGCTCCTTCAAATGTGACTTACAGCTTGTAGTAGAGAAACAGAATACAACAGACAATGAAATGTTGTTGAAGGCAGTTTCCTAGCTGAAAAGAGAGCTGGTACTCAACTTAAAGTAAAATATAAGAAGGACTATATTTCTTGGCAACTGAGATGACTTCCATACCCAAACTGTCAAGAAACAGACCATCCTCACCACTCTTTTAAGCTCATTATTTTCCCCTTTTCTCAGTGAAATAACTAAGTCAGCTTGCTAGATTTTCAATTAAATGCTGCAGATTCCTTGCATATCATTTTGAAGTATGACCTTCTGAGTTCAGTTACGTTCATTACTTGTACATGTTAAGGTTGTAATCTTAACCTGCAAACATATACTGTAGTTACCTCGGTGGGATTTGTTTAAAAAAAAATTTGATGTCTCAAATACCTTTGAGATGAGGGGGGGCTATGTGGAAGAGTATCTGCTGACTTGGTCTAGAATGATTTAAATAAGTTAAACCCATTAATTTCAGTAAGATTGAAGTGAACCCATATTATACAGAGAACGATCAGACTTCGAAAGGTCAGATTTTATTTTTCCAAAGTAAAGTTTGAAATCCTGTAAAACTGCAAAGCGTATTTGAATTAAAGAAACTACTACTTTTATATGAATATTCTACAGTAGGGATACACTCAATGGTGGCTATTTAATAGATTAGGTGCTGAGTTCTTGAATACTCTATTGACCTTTTTACTGCTTCAGTTCCAACTGTGTCTTATTCTCCATCACAGAATGTTGCATATACACATATACATGCATGCACACACCCTCACCATATTTCAATCCTTATTTCTGATTATTCAGTCTCCCAATGAACTTGCCTTTATACCCACATCTAAAAGCTAACCCTGGACAACATATGCACCTTTATGTGGCTTAAATAGCAAGAGCAACTAAGATGATTAAAGGCCTGGAGACTAAAACTTATGAAGAACAGTTACAGGATTTGGGTTTGACTAATCTATAGAAAAGAAGGACTAGTGGGACATGATTCCAGTATTTGAGAGGCTGCCACAAAGTGGATGGGGTCAATTTATTTTCCAAAGCACCAGAGGGCAGGAAAAGAAACAATGGGTGGAAACTAATCAACAAGAGAAGCAAACTGGAATTAAGGAGAAACTTCCTAACAGTGAGGACAACTAACCAGTGGAACAGCTTGCCTTCAGAAGTTGTGGGTGCTTCATTACTGGAAGTTTTTAAGAAGAGACTGGGCAGTCACTTGTCTGAAATGGTATTGGATTTCCTGCTTGAGCAGGGAGCTGGACTAGAAAATCTCCCAGGTCCCTTCCAGCTCTATTCTGATTCTGATCCTAAAGGATAATCTTTTCTCCTAATATGAAAAGACGCCTTTCCATCCTATCAACAAAATCAGGACATGATGACAAGCCTCTGTGTGGCTTCCCTCCTTCATTTTGTAATTTCATGTTCACTCCACAATTTTGCTTCTGCTAATGTTCTCCATACCTTAAAGAATATCTAACCACCTGTTAAATGATTTATCCCTCTAAGGTTCTATGTGCTAAGGGCAACTTGCAGGCCTCCTGGAGAATTAACTAAAGCAATAAATCAAAGAGACATTAGAGAAATGTCCTGCTGCTCATGGTGGCAGTGGCTGAGCCTGTGAAATCTGTGTAGTCGGTATATGTCGAAATTAGGGAGCAACCAGGAATGTGGGTTTCAGACCAACGGAGCAGGCATCTTCACTCCTGAAGGAAAGCGAAAGAGCTAAATATGACTGGAGGGAGAAGAAAGAACAAGAACGGGGATGATTAATAAATAAAAATGTTTTCCTGGGAATCAAACATATATAGAACAAGATGGCGGCACCTTTAATTTACTTTTTGTGTATGGGCTGTGATTAAAAGCTGCCTAGAGTTGCCCCAGATGGCGAGATGGGAAGTATATAAATTTAATAAATAAATAAATGCCCTGGTGTTTTCCAGAAAAGGGCTAAGAAAAAGGAAAAGTAAAATGAAAAAAATATGCTCCTCTCTGCTCCTACGCATCTTTTCTGAACTGAATCCAAAGCACTGAAGAGCCCCACGTGTTTTACAAGTTCTAGGAGTTAAAATTTCACAATTATGTTTAAAAAGACATAATTTTGATTGACCTGCCTTAAAAACTTGTTTAAAAAGATATCACCTCGATATATCACTACTTTAATATTCTAAAAATGATGTACTCAGAAATTCAAAGAGAACATTTTGCCTTTTCTCCCTTTTGTTTTGTTTGTTTTCGATAATTATTCAATCCAATACAAAGAACTTTTTAATTTTAATTGTTAATTTTTCTGCTTGTAAACCTACACAACAGAAAAATGATTTCAGTTTTCTATATTCTCTGATTATCCCTCTAATATCAAAATTGTATTGTATCTTGGCAGATAGCTGTAAGTTTTAATATTTTTTTTTAACATTTTTACAATGCTTATAAACTGCCAATATTGTTTTCTCATTCTGGCAGTATACAAATAATTGACCAACCAGCAAATAAATAAAATTTCCTATCAAATATTTCATTATCAGGCACATCCACCTTATCTAAAAACATCCACATCACACTTTCAACAGGATGTTTTAGAAGAAAAATCAAAACCTAACCATGGGCATCTATAGAACAAATGGACAAAATCTACATAATATCACACAAATCCCATAACTTATATACTTACATCAGATGTTGGGCTGATACTGCATAATGCCTGGTGAGGAACTTGGATGCAAGATATAAGGGGTAAATGTAGGATCATGAACATAAGATATAAATAGTCATTATGAAGTAGAGAAACACCACAGTTTGTTCACTGATAAACTCCATTTTGTATCATTCTAACCATTAGGTACTCCTGTTGTGTTAAGCCAATTGTTCATGTATTTATATAATTTATTTATAGAATTTCTATAACCATCCTGATGGACTGTCTGCTAAAATAAAGCCAGGTCATGGCACATACTTCAAAATAAATCAGGAAGAGTGTAATTGTGGCTGTCTGGCTTATCCACAGGAAATATGTATGTGTAAATCTTGTAACAATCCTGGCTAATTAGAAAGCTGATAAAAAGTAACAAGAGATAGACAACTTTCAGACCTCAGCTAAAAGGTAGAAATAGAAATGGCCTGCAGCAAATCAAATGTGTATTAGATAATTTCTAAGGTATTTATTAGCCAAGACTTAGGAATAGGGACAGCTAGAGACCAGTAGAACAAATTGTAGAATTATTACTAAAATGTTTATTAGCTTATTATCTCACTTTGTTCCATCTTCTCCTTTAGTGAAAATGTACAAAACTTACTTTATCCTTTGTTCTTGGCTCTTGGCATTTTGGTCAAGAGCCCTTTTCCTAGAGTGATCCAATAAAAAGCTATCAGAAAACCTGCACGTCATGTCTGGTGTCCATCATTGGCTTCAGCATGAGGTTCAGACCCGATTTGGGGACAACAATCCATCTCAATCTTATGACATAGCCAAACTTGCAAGTCACTGTTACTATAGTCTATCTCATCTCAATCAGATAGTTCTGATCTTTCTGTGGAACTGGTTTCCTGATTTGGTTCACCTCATAGAGCTGGCATTAATATTGACACATCATGGTGCTTTTCCTCCCCTTCCTCTTATATTCCAGTAAGACAAGGAGGAGTTATTCTGTGTCTCTTCTTAATATTATCTGCCTTCCCCAGACATAAGGAATGTTTCTGTCCTTTCTGTTTACATAATGGTTTTTTAAAAATATCTGTTTTCCTGGTTCTTTACAGATGCTTGGGCTTGGGGTAGACTGACCAATAGGTCCTTCCTCCTTACAGTGAGGATCTGGGCTGAAGAACTGCATGGCTAACATGGAGTGATCACTTTATAGCTAAAGACTGATTATAATGTCACCAACTCCTGATAATGTTGCCATGCCCCAAGACAAAAATCAGATCTAATGTGCAGAGGTGGGCTGATGCTGGTTCAGATCGGTTTACCCGAACCAGTTGTCCCAGTTCTGACGGTTCGGAGATCTGGCAAATCAGACCACTGGCTGGCCCTGCTCCCATCCATTTTTTGGCATTTGGGGGCAAAAAATGGCCTGAAAAACATCCCCTAAAACGGTCTGAAAACAGCCCCAAAATGACTAAAAATAGGCTGTTTTACAGACATAAGTACATTTGTGTATAAGTGCACCAACGTGCATACCGTCCCCTGTCCTAATTTCTTTTTCTCTTATTTGTATTCATTTTATATATTCATAACTATGTTTATACTTATATGTATTATCCAATGTATGCTTGACAAAACAAACAAACAAAGTATTGCTACCAAGTGTTATAGAGGAAAAGCATCACTAACACTAAAATAGCTAACAATGATTTTAAATGATTTTCACATTGGACTATGAATGAGGCAGAAGTCTCATTGGTTTATAATATGACTTTGTGGTTCAATATAATGGAAGTAACCATTGAAAGTTCTTTCTTGCTATGGTGTCCCAAGGAAAGAAAAACAGAGAGCGCATATTTTGGATTAATGGTTTCCAAAGCTAACTATATTGGTCTTTTCCAGTCAAAACCTAAGAAAATTATATAAATTACAATTGATTTCATCAGAAGCAGATAAGAAATCTGATATGAATCATCCTTAAGGTCAGGAAATGGATACTATGCTCATATTAGGTCAATAAAGATTTTGAGCTTGCCTACTGTCATCTCAATCTCTTCATTTTTTTCCTGTTTTCATTAACATTTGCAATTCTACTATGTTATATTCTTTTTCCTCTGAGAGAAGTGTCACCGCAAATCTGTGTGTGCATCTGTCTGGTTTGTTTTTCTGGTTTAACTATTTTTTTTATTAAACTTTAGAAGCGTACAGAAATTACATTGCAAAATATGGCATCAGCAGCAGTATACCTAGCTCTGCATGCCTACAGCCATCTGCCACAGCTGATGGTATAATAGCTTTTAGAGTCATTCTGTTTTGCTGAAAGACAGCCTGCAAGTAGACTGTGGTGATATGCAAGATGGTGTCAAACTTAAAATTCAGTTACAGCTCTTTTTTGTGTGCAAGTATTAGACAGGAAATGCAATAAAGAGAAATCACATCTTTCATACCTCTTAGCATTCCTTGCAGTGTATCTTTAGTTAGATAGAGTGAAACAAAGTGATTTTTTTAAGAGAAGGACTAACATGCCATTAAACATCCACTTAGAATGTCCCCCAAAACTTAATTTTATTAGTAGTCCTTTACAAAAAGAATGACTGCTGACATAGACTCCTTCTTTGAATATCGACTCTTCAGGCATATTTCTTTCCTCAGCTGTATAAAAAGAAAGTCTTTGTACAAAAATGTTCTGGATACCCAGAGAAGTGAAGGAAATGATTCAGAGGATCACATGTTCAACAATGTCCATTAATTAACTAATTTCAAGCTAAACTAACAATTTAATTGTTTGCTTTTAAATATTTATAAATATAAAGATTGAATATGGATTTTTACCCTAAAAGAGTAATAAATGCACACATAGACATCCACTATACATGCAGTAAAAAATGCAATAGGTGACCAAAAATAGCCATTTTCTATTTCACTATTTATGCCACAAAACTTATTTAATCAATCCCTTGGCATGCCATTTAAAGCTAGATTTTACTAGATATGGCCGTTCTTTATTTATTTCTAATATTACTTTAAATATAAATTATATGTGATTAAAATCACATACAAGGAAATAATGTTAGAAAAGGGCACTGTGTAAACAAAAGTGGATGTCTCCTAAATTTTGATTCTGCTTTCAGTGGCGGTTGGGTCATTTTAGAAATGGATGGCTTAGTTTATCAAACATCTATAATTAATTGATTTTTTACAATACATCAAGACATGAAATGTACTCATTAAATAAAATGATTACTAAATTTGTATGGGCCAAAAAGAAAGCGAGAATAAAACGAAAGGTACTTCAAGATAAAAGAGAGAAAGGAGGATTTGGTCTCCCGGATTGGGAGATATATTATCAAGCGGTAACTTTAGTCTGGTTGAAAGAATGGATGTTATTAGAGAATAAAAGATTGTTAACCATAGAAGGGCATGATTGTCAGGTGGGCTGGCACGCATTTTTATGGGATGAGAAGAGTAAAATACATACATATTTTAAGAGGCATCCAGTTAGAGACACACTGTTAGCTGTATGGGAAAAAATCAAAAAAGACCATTATAATAAAGTACCAAGGTGGCTTTCCACTATGGAGGCCATGAATTATCCAAATTTAGTAAACTGGAATAAAATAGTTAGGTATAAACAATTACTAGATGGGAGAGGAGATTTAAAACAATTGCAAGAACTAAGAGCACAGAACTTTCAGATAGAGTGGTGGTCGTATCTCCAGATTCAGTCGAGGTATGCGAAGGATAAAATTCTTGGAATATATTTAAAAGAACACGAATTGGATAAAATATTGCAGGGGTCGGAAAAAAAAATGATTAGTAAATTGTATAATTATCTATTAGATTTTAAAAGAGGGGAAAAAACGATTAAAGAAATGATGATACCCTGGATGAAAAATTTCGGATATGAAATAGATAGTGAGGATTGGATAAAAATTTGGAATATAAATTATAAGATAACTCTATCAGCGGCCTATAAGGAGAATATTTACAAAATGTATCA
>JAOYMU010000263.1:41792296-41803296 GCA_025802295.1 Psammodynastes pulverulentus | reverse complement strand
TTACAGGCAGCTGGCTGTTAGCAGAAGTCTTGCAATTACTACAATTAGTGCAATCATTCCCCTGCGCCACCAAGAACTATTTGCAAAAAGACGACTAGTAAAAGTGCAGCAGGGGAAGAATTCACTACATTCCTTTAGGAGTATGCTTTGCCCTCTATGCTATACAAGTGCCTCTCTGTGAAGTCGTGTAGTTCAACTCACTCCTCTGGCAAAAATTCAGGAATTGTCATTCAAGCTGAAAGCCTATTCTACAATCTTGAACTTCCTTATTTTGTGTGAAATCTGATGATACGTGGACGGTTTTCAGTAAAATAGCACATTTGCAAGGCAATTGGTAATGCCCAGTCAAAGCATGGGGGGTTATATTTCACTGGAAGCCGGAGATCTTGAGGGCAAACAGAATAGCCTGGACTCTGCAACCTCATTACATGAGGGTAATATTGAGGCAAAACATTCTGTTGAATATTTATGGAAAAGTCAGGGCTGATCTAAGAAGTTTTGCTGCCTGAAGGAAAGGACAAGATGAATCTCCTTGAACACGTACATACAGACGCATACACTTTATTCCACATACAGAAACTAACTGGACTCTCCGTTGAATCATACTCAGGCGGCAGCAGTGAGCATTTGAAAACACTTCAGTTTAGGGGAAACAGAAGAACATGAGGTGCACTGTCTCTTTCAACAGAAAAGAATGCCCAGAGGGAGTAGCAGAAATCGCTCATGGGAATATAGCTTCTGTCTTCGGTATCTGTCACCTGAAGTAGTTTCTTCACTTCACATACTGTTCAAATCAGAAAATGTCTTTCCTTGATGCCATTGAGCTGTTGTGCAGATCAATTGAGATTTGCTTGAACGTATCAGGTGGATCTTTTTGAATGGAACATGGATCTTTCCCAAGAGTTTCTGTCCCATATTCCTTTCTAAAAGACAGAGGGATCCAAGTGAAATCACAACTTTAGTCTGAGATATTTCAGCTTCCCTGTATGATATCTTCTTTAAAACATCCGTTCCTCTTTTTTTTCTGCAAAGGCAGAAGGGAAATAGGTGAGAGGAGCAAAATACTGAAATTATCATCAGCAGTAGTAAACATTACCTGGTTGTCCTCCAGAAAAGTGTCAGAGAAGAGAAAATTTGTTCTAGGTCTTTAAAAACCATTAAAAAATAAAGAAATTTTGTGCCACCTCATAAATGTTTAAAAAGAAATAGTTATCCATATTCAGTCCGTTCATTTTGTAATGTTTTTTTAATTATCATTTTAATCTGCAGAAAAAATATTGCCAAAGCATGCAGTGAACCAGAAGGTTTTTGAGGATTTACTTAGACCTAAACCTAGACAAGATACACGTAAGAGTTAGAAGATAATAATTAAAAATAGGATTACTTACTTTACTTGTAGGTCATAGCAAGACATTTTTGTGAGTAAAATGATCTTTTTTTTTGTGACAAGCAAACTTTCACCAGATGTCAGCTCCCCAAATTCTATTTTGCTTCATTCTCTGAAGAGCATAAGACCATATTCTGTGGGAATGTACCTTATAGCCCACCAAACACTTGCTTAAGGCTTATACTATTTTACTGTTTCTATACTGTATGGGGGGAAAGCTGCAGTTAGTATCCTATTCTCTGCTCCTGCAATTTTTATTATTTTATTTTTGTTTAATTCATTTAGGTGCAATCCAACTCCAAACCCAAACTCTAATTCCAAATGATTCACAATATAGTAAATACTAAAAACCAAACCAAACAAGATATAAATAAGAAAACGAAGTAATAATGGATGGTAGATCATTAAAGAGAGATCCAACCTAGAACTAAGGAGAAATTTTCCGACAGTGCAAACCATCAGTGGAATGGGTTGCCTCCGGAAGTTGTCATGCTCTATCATTAAAGGTTTTTAAGAAGAGGTTGGACACCCGTTGGTCTAGAATGGTACAGGGCCACCTGCTTGAGCAGGAATGCCATCAGGTTAGGACCCACAGGAGTTCCAGGGCATCTCATTCCAGAGGCCCAGCATAGCCCCACAGTCAGAATGCATATTTCCTGAGCCTTGGTTGATGGATTGAATCCTTAGGGGAATGAAACTTAAGTAGCGAGATCATTCATTTTCCTCACTTCACAGAATTCTCCAGGAATGTTTTACCTTATTTTCTTGCATATGGAGTTGTTGGCCAGGAAAGGATTTGGATCTGAATGAATACAGCATTCTGGCTAAGTGTTCATGCTCACTGGAGACTTATGTAGCATTTATTACATCGTTTAACATTTTAGGTGATATATAATCTATCTTCATTATGGCTATATCAACCCAGTGATAGTTGGATGATACTAGAAAATAAATCACTAGAGAAAAAATTATCTGAATTGTATTCTCCAGTTCCTAGCTTGGTTACAAGGAAACCTAGCCAATACCATATCTTTGGTAAGTTAGTATAAGTAGGTGATACATAAAAGATGCTTATTTCCTTCTAGAAATGAAGATAACTCTTTATGAAATCTGCCTGTCAGAGAACTGCTAAGCAAGAGGGAGAGGTAGTAACAGCTAGCCAGAGAGAGCATCAAGTGTTACAGTAAATATTATTTATTAAAGACAGAAGATTTAAAAATTATTTCTTAAACCACTGCAGAATGTTGGGGTATCTCAGAGGACTAATAGCAAGGAATTTTTTTATTAAATAGCAAGCAAAATGGATCCTATTATTTAAAAAATAATTTATTTTATTTATTTATCAAGCATGCATTGGATAATAGATATAAGTATAAACATAATTATGAATATATGAAATGAATATGAGTAAGAGAGAACATTAGGACAGGGGTGATAGGCACATTGGTGCGCTTATGCACACCCCTTACAGACCTCTTTGGAATGAGGTGAGGTCAAAAGTAGACAATCTAAGGTTAAAATTTTTGGGGTTTGGGGAAGAAGCCACAGAGTCATGTAGTATATTCCAGGTATTGACTACTCCATTGCTGAAGTCATATTTCCTGCAATCAAGTTTGGTGTGGTTTACCTTGAGTTTATATTTATTGTGCGCTCTTGTATTGTTGTGATTGAAGCTGAAGTAGTCATTGACGGGTAACAATAATAATAAAGTTTTGAGTAAATCTATTTGCTTGTCTTGGTATACTTAGGAACAATGTGCCCAGCCACTTGGAAGATCAGTGTTAGAGCTGAGACTTAAGGATAGAGGAACCATTCCTTATAACTCAGGGGTGTCAAACTCATGTTGTCATGGCAGCATCACATGATGTATTGGGATTTTTTTTTCACCTTTGCTAAACTGGGCGGGGAGATGGCCAGCATATGATGTATCTGGCCCACAGGCCAGGAATTTGACAGCCTGTTATAACCGAAGAAATCAATTAGCCTTTAAACCAGGATTACATAGGCCAGAGTCCATCCAAGAGCCATAACACATATGTCACACACGATACAACAAAAGAGAAAAAGTATTAAATATATGAGAGTTGTAATAATTGGAGGTTGAGGTTTTCTCTGGGTGCATTTGAATATTTATAAGATTGAGTATTTAACCTAAGCAATGGCTAGTGTACCAAGTTTTATACAAGAACATGTTCTAGAATGTTACATGTTCTGTGACAGACAGGAGATTTATTCCCAGGTAATACCTTAAAGGGATCAGCAAAATCTAGCAACTAGCTAGCTACTTCCTACCCAGCAACAATGTTAAAGAGGAGATGCTCTGTGTGCTCATATCTGGGAAATGCAGAAAGAGGTAGTAATCTCACAGCAAAGAGAGGAAACATTCCTTAACTTTTGAATTCCTTCTCTAAATCTACATCTTACTGCCCCCATGTGGTCAGTAGATCCCGAAGAGTCAACGCCATCAGATTAGGATCTCCAGCACTAATACCTCTCTTTCATTCAATTAATCCAAATTAAAATGAGTTGGAGGAAAATGTCCATTTTCATCCAACTCGTTTTAAGAAACATGTTCCATCCTGCATGCCACTCAACAAAGACAAATGCTGTCAGATCAAATAGGACAATGTGATCTAACCTGTCATAGAGCTGATATTTCTGTTTGGAGATCTTTCTTTTTGCTTACTAGAAAAAGAGCACTTTACAACACTTTTTTGTGGAAATTCAACTTTTTTTTTTTTTGCAAAATGTCCTGGAATAACAACAGATATCATTTCAGACACCATATGAAAATTAATCAACACAGTTGCTCTTTGATTTTGCACTGGGGGCAAAAAAAATAAACAAAACTCCATAAGTAATCCCTTTGTTATTAACAGTGCCAGTAATAAGATGCATCCTGTGATATTGTTGAAGTTACCCCTCAAGAGAAATTCAGTCAAATGACCTCCCAAAACCAGGGCAAGGGGTCTGAGAGGCCATTGGAACCCAACTGTAATCTAGCCACTTACTCTTGACCACTGTGAGCAGCATCAGCCTGTCAGCATCTCCAACAGAGTTTGGTTGCAACCCCATCATTCATGCACAAGATTCATGAGAATCCCAGTAGGTTAGGTGAAAGACAGTCCCAAGAATAATATGTGAAGTCTATTCCCTTTCTCTATCTCGCACGATTTGCCTTATTGATCAAAACAGCTCACAGCTGCAAACCTGTGATATGATTTTGCCCAGTTTGAACCACAGTAACAAGATAAAGACTAATCTCTGAATTCTAGGGATTATTTTTGCTTGATTTGGGCATCTGTCATCACAGATTAATCAAACACATCTCTAGTTATTGGGAAAAGTGTTGATGATTAAACTGCTTTACTTCCATCATGTATACTTTAGTGCAGGGGTCTCCAGCCTTGGTGACTTGAATTCTGGGAGTTGAAGTCCGTCAGGCTTAAAGTTGCCAAGGTTGGAGACCCCTGCTTTAGTGAGAATATATATTCCTCAAACCTGAACTCCTATTAAAGCTACCAGTAAGAGGTAGAATTCATCACTGCTGGCACTGAAGTGGCTTAAGATATGTGAAACTCACTTCTCTGCATTGTGCCAATGCCACAGGCAACTTTTACTTCATCACTGTCCATCTACCAGCCCAAGATAAAAGGTCAAGAAGCATGATTATTTTTTACCTGGCCATCTAAGAAGATTAGCAAGCAACAGCTACAAGAACCATTTATTTCCATTTATCTCCTTGCCCGCTTCCTTTTTTTCCACTATCTGGGAGGGCAAAAAAGATTAGAGAGTTTCCTGCATCTAAGGGAGTTCAATATCAGTTAAATAAAAAAGTTTAAACCCCTAAGGTACATCAGTCCTAAAAACGTTTTAGATAATTTATTTGCGGAAACCAGTGGGTAGGACATGCAAGATTTTCTGTAGCAACAATCATTTAGATTCACACATCATGGCAAGCTATCATTGTTTTGAACTATGGATTGCTGAATGCGCCATAATAGCTGACTTCCTTCTTAGCTATGATTTACAAACTATAATATCTGGGTTTATTAAGATGCTAAGCCCCGAACCAGACAGACTACTGTACATTTTGCTTAAAATGTATGCACCCAGCCTACAAGTACTTTCATCGAGATCCAGCATGGTGTTCTTTCCCTTTTTGTCTATCTTGAAGCTCCAAATAACAGCACGTAACTGAATTTCTGATAGCCACTGGATTTCTGATAGCCAACAGGCTTCCAGACTGTTCAGAATCAGAGCTGATCTTCTGCCATCAATAAAGCCATGTGGTTCAAGATAATAGATGTGTTACATCTTCCTATGTAAATGTGTTTGGACAGTGAAAGCCATTTCATTGAGGTTAGCAAAGATGCAAAGGCAGGAAAAAAAATTCCTGTAGGTGATGTGATAGTAGTATGGCAGATCTATAGAGGTTTTCAGTCAGGGGGACTGAAGGCTATACCAGGGGTGTCAAAACTCATTTTCACCGAGGGCCACATCAGCATAATGGTTGCCCTCCAAGGGCCACCTGTAACTGTAAGACAGTATAAATGTAACCAAATGTCCTAAAGACAATCGGAACTTTGCAGCTCTCGCAGGTCACATAAAATGACATGGTGGGCCACATTTGGCCAGCGGGCCTTGAGTTTGACACCTGTGCTATAAAGGCACTATCATTCAAATAAAAGCAATCACATTCAAGGGTGACATAAGACCAAGCTGCCTATGTTCTGGATAAATAAACACATACCTTCAAGGCTGATTTAGCCATTCATTTCTTGATAAATATGGCACATTTACTACAGTGGCAAATGAATGGAAAAAGTGGAATCTTTGTCAGGCAGATTTTTCCTTAATAAACAGATCTTCTTGGGAAAAAAAGAGATTAAATTAAGTAAAGGAATTAATTAACTTGGGCCAGTTGATGATTAACAAAAGTATCCCAAGTATTGGCAATGAAGTATTAAATCTTGGACAAAACTGTTCCCTAACGAGAGCCATTTCTCACTTGGAGAGGGTGAATCTTCGCTGCCCTCCAGTGGCTCTTCAGCTGAAGGTAAGTTTGTCTTCTACTCTACTACTGCCTATCAGCCTCTCCTGCTGGAAAGGCTTAATGTTGCTAGTGAAGCAATAACAGACAAACCGATTTAAAGGAATTGCTAACCTTAGGAAATTAAAGCTATTCGCCTCTTCTTACACTGTGGATTTCCTTACATTTCTGAAAGAACTACTGGCCCAGTTTTGGATTGACAAACTCTTGACAGAGCTAATGTAGTTCCAAGTTTCTTTGAAGGCTCAAGCCATTACTTATTTTCCCCAAAAAGATCAGCTCAAATTTATAGAGGTATATAATGATACGACCAGCATTGTTACCAGGTTACCAATTGCTCCAGCTGAATTCTTTGCATTTGAGAGAAAATTTTTATAATTGATTCCAAAATAATTTGGGATAGTTTTTGAAATCCAAAATAAACAATTGGTTAGTTCTCCTTTCAAGGTTAGAAAACCTCATTCTCTCATCAATGAATCAAATAACTATTTGCTGGCTCTGGGTGACAAAGTGACTGAGAGTTGGCAGTTCAGGCAATACAACAGAACTGTGACATGGCAAGGGCTAGCAGGTGGGAGAAATTCATTTTGTTGGAGGGCTCTCTGAAGCCACAACTTTAGAGGACTTGCTCAGCTGTAATGGATATCACAAAACTAGTTGTTTTTAAAACACACATAAACAGCAAGACATTAAATGCTGCAGTCAATAAACCGATGGATAAAGCAGGGAATTGGCAGTAAGAAGAAGGTGGGGAATGAAAAGAATAAAAATGAGCAGGAGCAAAAGGAAGGGGAGGTAAAGACAGGGGAGGAAACCAGTTAAGGCAGAGGATTCTTTCCCAAACAGTATGATATTATTCAAACCAGTGGTGATCTACTGGTTTCGGCCAGGATCAGGCTTTGTCACTGTTCCATTGCTGTGATTGTGTAGCACACCAGTGTGGCCAGGAGGATTTTTGCATGAAGAACTGGGAGGGAAGGGTTCTGAGAAATTAAATGGGATGCCTTAACCCGTATACTTCAAGAAGGGGGCAAAGCATGCTGCTTATGAACCTCCTTCGACTACAGTTACCTATAAATTCCTGCTATTTTGAGATACAAAGTTCATAAATGTTTATTTATGCATTTATTTATTTATTTATTTCATTTGTCACCTGATCCCTAGCAGTTTACAGAATATTAAAAAAAGTTTTAAAAAATTAAAACAAGAGAACATAAAACAAAGACCAAATGAGAAAAAAGGAAAAGATGACAATTGTTTTTAGAATCCCAATAGAAAGCCACTACATTCTGGACCTGTTGAAGTTTCTGGGTGATCTTCAAGGACATATTGAAGGTATAACATAAGCCATAAAATAGGCACATCAGTGTTCATAGACAAAGAAGAAGAGTTCAGATGGATTCACAATTAGTTGAAGAGTCGCACCTAAAGATTGTTTGTTCCACTTCAGCTTGGATGTTATTTAGCAGTGTGTCACTGAGCTCTGTCCTAGGCTCTGCACTGTTCAAGTCACTGTTATCAGTGACTTGAAGTTGAGGGGGAGGGAAATTAGAAATATATGACTAACATTTCAGAGGAGAGAGAGAAAACTAAAAAAGATATACAGTAGATAGGCTAGAGCAATGGATTGAAATGAACAGGATGAAATGTAACTGGGATAAATATAAATTCTGCATCTGGATGAGAAAAGACATAAAAGATAAAAAATGGGAAAACCTGGGTTATTAGACATGAACCAACATTGTGTTGCAGCTGCAACAAAGGCAAATGCTTTCCTGGGATATATTAAAAGGTATATAGAATCCAAATCACGGGAAGAAAATATTCCATTCAATTCTGCTCTGTTTATAGCTCACTATATCTATTAGTGGATACTACAGTTCAAATAAGAAACTGAAATGAATTCAGAGGGTGTTTACAAAGACAGTAAAGTCTGGAAACTAAATCCTGTGAGGAATGGTTAAGGGTATGGGTAGGTTTAGTCCATAGAAAAAATGGCTGCAGGAAGATGTGATAGCTGTCCAAGTATCAGAAGGGATGTCACATAAAAAAAGAGAATGGATTATGGATTGTCCCAGGAGCAAAACAAATGGATAAAAACTTTCATAGGAAGAATTGTCTGAAAGAAATTCAGGCAAGATATCAAGAAGAGTTTCCTGACTATGAGCTGTCAGTCAGTAGAGCAGACTGTCCTTCACAAGAAGCTGTCAGAAGCTGATCTTCCTCTATGTAGAGTGGATTCTGCACTAAGCAGGTAGTTGGACTGGAAACCTTTATGATGCCTTTCAACTTTATAATTCCTTTCCACATATATAATACAGCTGAACTGCTGTGTAGCCTTCTGCTATAGAGGCTTATGTCACCCATTTTGCTCTTAATCTCCCTATGAGAACGATTGGCATAATTATAGGAGCAGGTCAGGATTTTTAAATAAATGCATTAAGTCTCTGCAATATTTTAGTTCCATTATAGGTCTAAAGTTGCTACGATGGAGAAAAACTTTTTTAAGATGTATTGGCTGTACAGAATTCCCCAGTTAGCAATAAATGGGGTGCTGTGGGATCTCAGGCCATCCATTAGCCATATTTTAAGTCAATGGAACATGGTTGTAGAGCCTTTATAATTTCCTGGGACTACAATTCACAGTATATTCAGCAGCATGGGAAATGTCATCTGAACACATCTGTGTGTGGGCACCAGCTTTGAAATGGTTCTTCTTCATCCAGTGAAGAAACAATAGGCTGAGTGCCTGAAGAAGCCACAATTTTTCCATTATTAAGGTCAAACCTTGAGATTATCCATTCTCAGTTTTGCTAATATATTGTATACAGGTTGCCTCCAAGATGATTATTAAGTAACAATCATCAGTTACTCTCATTTGCATTTATTTAAAGAAATGAAAGACGGTGCTTTTATTTATTTATTTGCTTGTTCATTTATTTATTGCTGATAAATGTGTAACTGAGAGATGTTCACTAGGTAAATTATCTATTCAGGGTGTTAAGCTAATAAAATTGCCAGATTGCTTCTTTAATCTTAATATTGACATATAGGCAACATAAAGTACAGAGACGGACATATCTAAGGATGGCTGGAATACCGAGTGCTTATCACAGCAGGAATCCAGATTATCAATCAAATAAATAAATAATATTGGTACAACACATTTGCTCAAATATTTTAATGTGCTACAGGTCAACATCCAGAAACCACTGGCACAAGAAGCCTTGAATGTTTAATCTTTAAACTGTCTGAGCCCAGATAGACAGCATCAAAATCAAAATCAGCACCTCTTTGGCTGAGAATAGTACCAGCAAGCAAACAAGCAACAATAGAGGAAGGAAACAGCTTAGGAAAAAGAGATAGGGAAGTACCTTTAACCTTGGGCCAATCACTCTGTCTTGAATATAGGAAGAAGACAAAGGAAAACTATTTCCAAAAATGTTGCCTAGAAAACTGCAGGGACTTGTCCACGGAGTTATTAGGAGTCACATCTAGCTAAATGGCAACAAACCAACCCCCAATCCCCTCAGAATTGGGTCTTCTAGATAAGAGATAGAGCATGTCATGAATTGAATTTGAGTTTATCTCTGCACAAAATTTCTATTAGCTAATTGTAAAGGACAGCCCAGATTTCTTCATACTTATTCTAATTCTCTATTTAGCTTTTGTTTCTGGAACAATGTTTAAAAATAGTCACCATGTTCCAAATACGTGTGTCAAAGATTTCAAGATGGTAAATCCATCATTTCCAATTCTCACTCCAGTTCATTTTTTCCTCCATCATTAACTTTGTTGTGTCCTATTTCCACACTCTTTTCATAAAATCTTTTCCTGAAATTTTGCACAAAACTCCACACACATTTCTCCTGATGTGTTTTCTTTGCTATTTTTTCTAATATAATACAGATTTACTATATTTTGTGCTTACTTTCTCTTTCCTATACACATATTTATGCACTTTTTTCATTGCAGAACTGCATAATAAAATGTGGGAAAGTGTAAATATTAAAAAATCTGCATTTTGGTTTACATATTGATATAATGTATATATAAGGAAAGTGCATGTTAAGC
The DNA here is from genome assembly GCA_025802295.1 of Psammodynastes pulverulentus. Taxonomy (NCBI): domain Eukaryota; kingdom Metazoa; phylum Chordata; class Lepidosauria; order Squamata; family Psammodynastidae; genus Psammodynastes; species Psammodynastes pulverulentus. The sequence goes on along the minus strand of JAOYMU010000263.1, from coordinate 41,792,782 downwards.
TGCAAACTACATTAAATTGGCTCCAAAGCTGATCATAGTGCCTCAAAACTACAGCTCCTTATTTCATCCACCTCAAATAGTAATGGTGCATAGGTGACAACAAAACCATCACAGGAAACTATTATTTGCAGTTTTGTGATTATTGTGTAGTCATTCAGACCATGCAGTGAAGCGACTGATGGGTGGATCTTAGTAACCAATTCTGTCACTGCTAGTCTGATCTATTTGTGAATTCTTTTTTAAACTTGTCTTATATAGTATATTCTGAATCCAATCATTTGTGGCCTGCTATTATGAGCCTCACATGAAGAGTGAAACATTGAATTTTATCAGAAATGTGTCAAAAGTCTTGTATAAGAGCCAAGACTGAGAGACATCATGACTAAACATTGGATTCACATCAGAGGTAGTATTCAGCAGGTTCTGACCAGTTCTGGAGAACCAGTAGCAGAAATTTTGAGTAGTTCGGAGAACCGGTGGTAACCT
>JAOYMU010000263.1:41763072-41773907 GCA_025802295.1 Psammodynastes pulverulentus | reverse complement strand
TTCTTCTTCTTCTTCTTCTTCTTCTTCTTCTTCTTCTTCTTCTTCTTCTTCTTCTTCTTCTTCTTCTTCTTCTAGGATGCAGGTCTCTTCCACATGTTTCCAACCAATATGGTCCTTAGCTTCCTTTTGCCAATTGGGCCCGGAATACTTGCTGGTGGCTGTATTATATTATTAAATGTCTGCAGCCCAGATTGAAATTTCTAAAGTCATCTTCAAGTATGAGATTGAATTCATATAAGTTGCCATGTGGAATTATCATACATCACTCTAACACATCTATTGAAATTCTACACAAATTACAATTTCTTCATATAAATAGGAGCCGTGTCAGAATTTTAAAAAAGAGTTCAGGCTTTTTCTCCCTTTCCCTAATTTTTGCATTAGACAAAAAAAAAGTTGTTTCATGGGAAGGATTCAAGATAAAGCATTGTATCTTCCTGAACTAGTGTAGGAAAATTGCATGGATGGTTTTTTGTTTTGTTTGCATGCAGTGATTGAAACACATGCATAATAATATGTATGCAGCTGCAATGGTTCCTAGTAGAGAAACTATGGGAACAAAGGTGGTGTTTAATTATTTTCTTTACTTGTGTATCCTTTCTGGATAAGAGATTGCCAAAGATGGTTTCCTGACCCTTAGTAGTACCAATATGCCCATCTTAGCACTCTTAGATGGTAAAAGTCCTGGTTTGGGGCTTGTGCTGCTGGACAAGAAACCCACTTTTCACTGGTGGCTTTTCTTTGGATCCAAGAGTTTCCACTGTCCAAAAACTGCTCCATCAAATCTCCCTAGTTTTGCAACAGGCTACTCTAAACAGAAAAAGAAAAAAAACCTCACATGCAACTCAGCCTCCAGAAATCAGCAGCCCCCAAAGGCACCAAAGTTACAGCAAGAGAAGGCCAAATAGGAATTGGAATGGAAAGTGTTTAAAATGAAAAGGGTTAAATGTAGCTTTCTGCCATAATCATTGCTCCTTTATTTAAAATGCAGCTATTTAGAACTGATTACATGCATTTGGGTGTTATGTGTTGGGAGGATTCTCTTTAAAGTGCTTTAAGTATACATACTAAAGTAGGACTAGATAGCTCATATTTTCAGAAGCCTTTAATACTGTGCATTTCTGAAAATATGACCACAACAATGACGGGGGGGGGGGGGAAATATGCTATTATGCAAATACATTTGCTTTTAAAGGAAAGTCCTGAGTGTTTTCACTGGGAAGAGTTGAGCTTCTTAATACCTCTCCCACTGTACATACCATACAGCTGGCATCCATGTATCTTCATCAATCCTTCTTCCAACCTAAGAACCACTTGAGCTGACTGGTATGCCAAAGCCTGCCAAACAATATATTCGAAGGTTAATTAACCACTAATGAGTCCAGCTACAGTGTCTTTCAAGGCACCTATTGAGTTTTGTTTCTCTTCTCTTTTGTTTAATAGCGTGGATAATAAAATCAATTAATTAAGTCTGCCATTGTACAAGGAAGCAAGGACCCAACAACTTGTTTCACCTTAGTAATGAATATGTCATTCCGTTAATGTGCAAACATTCTGGAGATCAGAGCACCTATGTTCCTCAATGGATTGAGTCTAAGCAGGGGAAGCAGAGAATTGTAAGAATCATTTAGTGAAAATAACTCCAGGTAGCATGAGAAAATGTCCAGAGAGAAGAGGGAGAGAGAACAGGTATCCCAGCACTTTCTGCATTCAGTATGTGCCTGACCAGTATAGCATCTGAAGCATTCATACATCTCCTCCATCAGAATCCATTAAACTGGGGCTGCAGATCTGGGATTAGGAGGAAGAGTTTTACCGAAATATAATAAATCAATACATGGGGAAAGGCACAATTTATAGGCAAGAATCAGTGAACTGAAATTTGTTTAACCCTCCCCCGGCTTCTGCTTCACTATGTCCTTGCTTTTTCCTAGTTATGGCCTTTCCTTCTAATTGCTTCTTGCTCACTACAGCCATGATTTTACTGATCAAATGTCCCCGCATTGATTGATTCATGTTCTGCAGGGAGCTTTAATTATTGGTTTCCTTTCATCAGTTTTCTTTCCTCATCTTTTCTACAAATAGAATTGTTTTGGAGGGAAATGAGAAAAGAGAAAAACAGTGAGAGGAAAAAGTCATTAAAGCCCTCCCGGGTGGAATATAAACTGATTAATAACTGGGCAGACCTATTGATAAAGCCCCAACCACATTGATAGAAAACCATTTGAGGTAAAAAAAAAAAAACCCTGTACAAAGAAGTATTTAAGTAAAAGCTCTTTAACTGGAGCCTATTATTTGAGGATCAGATGAGAATAGTCCTCTAACTGAAGACACTGCTTATTTGAAAGACTGTCCAATCTGTTTCTGATTAAAAGCTGAAGATCTTGAAGTTTCCCATCAGCAATAGGTACAATCCTGCAGGAAAACAGCTACATGGAAACATTTTCCTTTCCCTGGTGTAGAGGTTTGTGAGAGGCAAGTTAAATGCCAGTAAATCAAATCCCAGGGGAAACAAAGCTATAGGGTCTCAAATTGGGTTAATTACTCCATTTCAAAAACATTTTCTCAGGAAAGTTACACTGCCAGCTTAGTCTAGTGCAGTGATGGCAAACCTTTTCTGCACTGAGTGCCCAAAACGGAATGCATGTGCATGCACATACATGTGCAAGTGCTAGAGTGCTGGAAACCCGTACATGCACACATGCCTGGTTTTTTGGGGGGCACTTTTGGGGCTGTTTTCCAGTTGTTTTTGTGCCAGTTTTGACCTGGAAAATGGCCCAGAAAAATGGCCTTAAAAACACCCTGAAAACAGCCTGAAAAAGGCCCCCAAAACACCATTTTGGGGGCATTTTGGGGGGCGTTTTCCAGTGCTCTGGTGCCCGCGAAGGCCAACTGGCAGGTGCGCAGGTGCACATGTGCCATGCACCAGAAACCAGAAGAGCAGCTGGCAATGGCGCATGTGCCCACAAAGAGAGCTCTGAGTGCTACCTCTGGTGCTTGTGCCATAGGTTCGCCATCATGGGCCTAGTGTTTAGGAGGCCAAGGAAAGCTGATAATATAGGGAAAAGTACTGGAAAGAAGAGGATAGCTGATGCAATGCCAGCCTGATTATAAGTACACAAATCAGGCAAGAATGACCCCACATGGAAAAGATTTATAGGATAACCATCTCTTTTAATTGTTTTGCATAATGCTAAATATTTTGCCGATCTAGGAGATCATAACTCTGGTTCCAGAAAAGTGCTGGGTTTAATTTTAAAAAGAAGTAAAGAACATTTGCTTCCTTCTTCTTCTTGCTTTAGGTGATACGTTATAATAATGTTTCTCAACCTTGGCATCTTTAAGATGTGTAGATTTGAACTGCCAGAATTCTCCAACCATCTTGATCAGATGTTTCCAGCTGGAACATGAGATGGAGCAGAATCAGCAAATGGGTAGGGAGGAAAAGAGAGCAAAAGAGAAAGCAGGGAGGAATACTGTGGCTAACTGGTTTGATAACAAATTAACTGACACAGGGAATGGTCCTTTTTTCCTGACACTGCCAATTCCTTAATGATGTCGACTCTAAGGGCCTCAGAGGGAGAGGAACTTTGACTCTGCAAAAATCGCTTTGCTGCAACAGAATTATTTTATTTAAGGCTGTGTTTGGCATCTTTAAATATTAAAGGCTGAGAAATAATGGATGATGTTAGTTTAGACTGGATGCAAGAAGCCATCTCCTAGAATCCACATGTACTGCAACTCTCCCCCCCCCTCTCTTCCTCTCCCTCTCCCTCTCCCTCCCCCTCTCCTTGCATGTTAAAACTCATAAAGAGTTGAGAACAATGTAAATTGTCCTACCTTTAATTTACTCTTTTTAAGAAGGTTTCTTAAATTAAAATGTTAGAGTTCAACAATGAACAGTGTAATGGTTTTTCCTTCCCAAGTGCAAATCTACTGTATAATATAGAGAGTCCTCTTCAGCAGTGGGATCCTACCTGTTCCATTACCGATTCGGTGATCGTGTGTGTGTGTGCGCGCGTGCACACCTAACACATGCACACAGCTTTCCACAAACCAGCTGAGGCCTGCAGCACCAAGGGAGGGTCAATCCTGCGCTTTTCTCTTCTTTCTCCTCTCAGCTAATGTTGGAGGCTTTTTTAGTTCCTTTCAGCTGATTGTCAGAGGCTTTTTTTACTACCAGTTTGGCTGAACCGGGCTGATCCGGTAGCATACTACCACTGGTCCTCTTCCTATATTTTCAATGTACCCTAAAATATTTTAATAAAAATTCAATAATGAATGATCAGGATTCAATTTTCACCTGATGTCTCCTTGGAGGATAAGGAGAAAAGCTGAACTATGCACCAAGTTCCACAAAGTTAATGATAAGAAGAGACTTCACAACCAGACATTCCAGTCAGAGGTTTCCTCATCGCTCCATTTTCCTTATTACATGAGCAAAAAACCTGCAAAAACCATAAGTGAAGTACCTAACTAGGTATGTGAGCCTTTTCAGTAGACAGAAGGGGTTATGCAGTTACTTGGTTTAGGCATTGTTAAGGCCTACAGTTCTTCTGTAACACTGAGTCTTCAAAATTAATAATGTTTGATAAGCGTCCATGGATTTATCCAATCCAAATTGGATGAAGGTTTACTTAAAATAGATGTTGCTCTTTGTTGCCAAATTATGACCAAGCAGAATCATAAAAAACATTCCCATCTTAGATATATGGTAATGTCTCAGAACAACAACCTGGGCAAATATAGAAGAAATGTCCATCTCAGTTGGTTGTCTTAACTGTGGGCAGCTATTATTGTGAAAATATGATCATCAACTACATGCGAGTGTGAGTCCTCTCTGTTCAACCACAGAGTTTTTAAGAACAACAACAAAACACAAAAAGCAGTGTCTTGTTTGTACCAAGGGGTCAATTGGCCAGAGGCACCTTCCCATCAAATCATCCAATTTTTGCAGTCCTTATGGGTGAAGCAAAGGGCAACATATTTCCCTCTCCAAAGTCAGTCCTGCTCTGCTCAGAATAACTAGTGCAAATGTTGACAGATTTGCCACCCCAAGGCATTTTCTTGCCTAAGGCAAAGAGGAAGATTCCACATACAGAATCTAACAAAATTGACACTTGAATCTTATTGCAGTTCTGGTGGTATAATATTTTGCACTGAGCTTGAGGGCAGAAGATTTTCAGATGAATTCAGCTTCTGGTGATTATCTACCCATGTCCATATTAGTTATCTGCCAACACTATAGTAGTGGTTTGCAGTGCCTTCTTCCTCCCCCCCCCCCCAAACTCTTCAGTCTAACTATGGCCTCCCATCCAAATATTAACCCAGTACATAAATGCTTAGCTTTTTTGAGAAAGCCAAGGTTGGTTTGCTTGATCTCCCATTTCCACTTGCTTTGACTTGAAATGGGCAAAAATTGAAGAGCTCAGAAAGAATGGCTGGATAGCTCCCATTGTATATGTTGTCTTCTGCAGTTAGTTTTGCCTTTTGCAGGGCTTTGATGTGTCCCAGCCTCCTATTTTCTTCTAATACTGAAGGACTCATAAGAGCTACAAAGCCTAAGTTTAGGGATGTTAGATCAGTCCATTCTGATTTCTCACAATATTCTATTTTCCAACCTTAAATTCATTCTATCCCATTTCTACATCATTTCTACATCAGTCTGAAAACTGCTTTAAAAGGCAATGTAAATATCACTGTACATTTTTAGTACTAGATGTGTTTTGAGGTACAGTTTTTGTCACAGTATATTCATGAACTGGAATAGATTATTAACAAAGTCAGCAGATGGGTAGGTATAGTAACAGACTAGCCAATGGGAGCTGACTGCCTAGGTGTGGTTTCGCTCTGTGCGCTTTTGCTGAGAACTGAAACTGAAACTCAGTGCCTCTTATCATTCTGTCTGCTGAAGCTGTAACATGTCTGCTTATGTTTCATTGTAACTACTCCATGTTGGACGAAATCTTGTTATTTGATATATAAAGAAGTTAAATGAATCCTCGGTCATCTGTGTCTACTTTTCTGGCACTGAATTTACGCTGCGACTCTGAACAATTTTGCATAATGTGTCTAATATGTTTGTTCTTTACAAGCCCTTTTCCCAAGGCTGATATGTTCTTGGAAGAGCAAATACAAAACTGAAGGATAACTGCCTGTTGGTCCTATATTTGCTTCAGAAATGCAAATGAGGAGATTCATATTAAGATGGAACTGAACCTCCCCCCCCCCACTCCAATCTCTCTTTTTCCCAACTCAGCACAATGATAAACTCTGCAGCTCTTTCCAGGTAGAGCTAGTGCCGGGACATGTGGGACCATCTCTTAAATTAACTGTCAAGCCCCAGAGAAATCAGAAAACCCAGGAAATTCAAATGGGTATAAAGATTTATTGCAAGCTTACTCTGTCTACAAGAATCTGAGCTACTAATGGTCCAAGCAAATTGGCAGTAAATAAGAGACAATGGAATTTGAGGTGAGCTGGACTTAAATCTCTTGTGGGTGCGAAGGGACTCATGACTGATAATGCATTTGACCCAGTGGTGGGATTCAAAAAAATTTACTACCGGTTCTGTGGTTGTGGCTTGGTGGGCATGGCAGGGGAAGGATACTGTAAAATGTCCATTCCCACACCACACCAGGGGAGGAGGTTACCACTGGTCCTCCGAACTACTCAAAATTTCCGCTACTGGTTCTCCAGAACTGGTCAGAACCTGCTGAATACCACCTCTGCCTTTTATATAGGTTGAGATTCCATATGCTACAAGTTGGAAATTCAGGCTCTGAAGACATATTTCTTCTTGTCAGTCAAAATCAATATCCTCATGAGAAATGAACCGTGTCATTTATATAGAATTAGAGACTACAACCTCCCTTTTCTCAATATAGAAAGTTTTGGTCCTTTTAAAACAGGAACAGAAGTTGTGAACTAGGAATGGGAAAAAAAACCAGAATACTAGCTTCTGATCAGAGTTTGAAATTTCCAAGAATCTGGGGAAAACCCAGAAAACTATAAACACAGGAAATTGCTATATAACGTCTTCTACTTCTGCAGGAGTAAGTTAAAAATATTAGCTAGGAAGCTGTGGTGTAATTTGTTTTAGCTATTACCTATCCACTGCAGGATGCAGGCCCCTTTCTCATGTTTCCAACCTATATAGTCCTGAGCTGTCTTTTACCAATTGGGCCAGCAAGACTTCCTGATATCATTGATTCATCTTGTTTTAGGTCTGTTTCGTGGATGCTTTCATAGATCCATTCTATGACTGCCTTGGTCCACCTGACATCAGTTCTTCTTCCTTGTGACCAGCCTATTTCCATTTCTATTCTTTTAGTCTCTTGATGACATGGAATACTTTTGTTTGTTCTCTAATCCATGTGCAGGTATTTCTATCTTGTCTTGTAATGCCGAGCATGTATCTTTCCATGGCTCTTAGTGCCACTCGTAGCTTTTGTATCGATTGTGAGGTTAGTGTCCATGTTTCACCAGCATATGTTAGAGCAGGTAGCATACACTGATCAAAAACTTTTCAAGCATCTTGAAAATTATTCTTAGCTTACCGAATGCCTGCCAACCCACATTTAACATGCCATTCAATTTCCTTTATTATATTACCTTCCATTGAGATCCATTGGTCAAGGTATATGTAGTGGTCTACCACTTCTAGTTCTCCACATATATTTTTTTTCTTTCTTTAGTGGATTTTTATAAGTATTACTGCTTAAAACCCCGACCACAAAACTTTTGCAATGGTTTTTTAAGATCTAACAGATTTCATTCCCTCAGAAAGCTACCATATCTGGGATATGTAATTATAACATTTAAACTTTACAGCTGTTTGTGGATTTTCCACAGGATTCCGTGGGAAGCACAAAGTTTCAGGTTTCCCACTCTTGCTTCAGATTCGGCTCTGTGTCAAACTGTGTGGTCTGTGAGTCATAACGGATTGTTTTCTAAATTGTTATTGAAACAACTTATTGTGTTGGTATATAATTCTGGTTCAAAACTACTGGACATTCCATCTACCACAATAATTTTTTATTTTTGAGAACTATTTGCCTTTCCTCAAACTTATTTCCACCAAAACTATCTCCCCATTTTCTTTTCATGATCAGCCTTGGCCCCTTAGGTAAATTGTGATTCTATCATCTTCAACTAAGCTATAATGCTGCCAGACTCCCTTAAATTCAGGATGCCTTTGTACATTATTTTAACTATTTATTTCTACAACTTATATACTGTTCCATTGCCAAGTGCTCTGAAAAATATACAGTATTGGTATCTTAGGATTAAAAATACAAACCAATTATCATAATTATATGATCGGAAGCGACTTCCTTTAGGGGAAATTACTTTCCAAACATTCTTTGAAGAGCCACAGGTTTTTTTTTTTAAAAAATATAGTAAGGGGAGGGTGACCTGGATATCTGGTAATAATCTAGGGCTGTATGTTTGTACTTAGAATCCCTAATGATTGCATGTGTTTTTGTTAATTGTTGATGATGAGCGTAGTTGATTCTTGGTTGCCATTCTTTGCTTGCTTATTGTGTTTCTTATATGCTTTTAATTTTTTGTTACATATAATATATATTGATGTTTTAAAGTCATGTTGGCCATATAGAGTTGTCTGGGTATGATGGGTTCTCTTTATGGTAGGACATTCAAAGCAAGAACTCTCTCCCAGATCTTACAGAATGGACAGATTGACTCAGAGAAGATGGTCACAGTAAACATTGACATATCAAACTTTAACTATATGTATGTATGTCAATACACATATTTTAATGAATAAAATACACAGGCTATAGCCAAATGCATGATTATCAGCATGATTTCAATCTGTGCACATTTTGAGATTTTAAAAAAACGCCTTTCTCTATGATTTCTGATGGACAGGTCACATGTAAGGAAACCAAGGCAATAAATGAGTAGGCATGATTCACACTCTACTCTGTGCTAACCTTTCCAAATAATATTAACTTTTTGTAATAGTTTCATTTGAACGACTGCTTTGGATCTGAAAACAGTCTTGGAGCAGCAATCCACTAACTACACCATGGTACTAGCTGCAATTGAAATGTCTGAAAGGCCCCTTCCACACAGAGGGGTTATTTCCCATTTTGGTGAGGTGCTTATGCACAGTTTGGGAAGGTAAGCCAATCAATTGTTGACTCAGCATCTGCTTCAGATGATGAACATTGCCAAGACGGATCTGCAGCATTTCCTCTGGAGGGGATACCTCATTGGTGGGGACTTCCATTTTATTCAATGTCCCCCCTTCAGCCCAGATGTTGGAGTTCTTTGTCATAACTCCCTGTCTTCTTCACCTGTAGTAAAGGGATTGCTTTGTTAATCGCTCCACACAGTATGTGGTTTCTGGCTTTAAACTGATTTCCCCCCTCCCTGAGAACACGTAGTGAAGGAAGAATGAATGAAAGGTTTGTACAGCAACTGACTACTTTTATTTATTTTTGCACCTTCCCTACAGCCAATAGAAGAAGTATTGAATAACATGAAGTAATGGAGGGCCAGGAATAGAGAGACTCACAAAGTGCATTTATTTTTAGATAGAGCAGGAGTAACATTAAATGCTTTCATGTTTAAGTGATCTTTTATGGCAATACTTTTAACTTTTTTAACATTTAGTATTAATACCAATATTGAATTTGAATTTCCCTATAACTTGAAAATTGTATCATGTATTACATCATTTTAAATAAATACATGTAACTATATGTCTATTTCCATAAACCTCTAGGATTAGATTAGAATGTAAATGTGATAATAATGAAAAAGCATGGCTAGAAGTAATTTAATAAAGAGACAATCTCAGCTATAAGGAGGAAAATCACCATCTATTTTGAAAGACCATTACAGTCATGTTACTTTAAACTGAGTATATATTTCATAATAAATTCTGAGGCATCACATACTCAGAGAATCAGTAAAAAGATTTGACTTAATTGACATATTTTTAGAAAATTGTTGCAACCTTTTATCCTGGCCATCATTAAAAAAAAATACTGCGGCAATATTCAGGGAGTTGCTCTTTTAATCAAGTATTCCACAGGGTGAGTTATATTTCCATTCTATTCAAATCTTCTTTTAAAATAGCTTCTGTCAAGTTATTGTATGAGCAAATCATTTATGCAGAAATCCTTTTCCAATGTATGATATTTAAAACCTAAAAAATCTGAGCCCTTAAAAAACCTGCTTGCTTTCTCTGTTTTCTCTGATATTCCTTTTCTCTATTTGTTATTCTGGACAGCCTTCTAAAACTTGACTCTGTCTCTCTTAGGGTTCAATGTGACTAAAATGGTATTTCATAACTAAACTACTTCAGAAAAACAAGGTCATGAATCTATAACAACATCCCTTTGTGTAAGGCAGTGCTATTTTCATCACGTATTATAGGTTGCTGTATACTTCCTTGAAGCTAGAATTTCATGTGCCTTTTCTGCCTTGAGAAATCCTGCTGGTAAGACAATGGATCACTATAAAGCTAATGGCTTCTCTCACTTTGGTGGGAGAACTGAAGGGACAAATCACACATCACGACTTCCAGCTAGCTCTCGTTCTCAATCTCTCCCCACCCCTCTCTCTCTCTCTCTTGGGGTAGGGGGTGAACAATGTAAAGATAAAAATGATTTTTAAAGAAAGAAATCCTGATGTGCTGGGTGGCCTTCATTAATATTTATTCCAAGATTAATATTGATAAGCAAACAGCACAGCTTGCTCTGTTGTCTCTCCTTTCAGTTCCTTGTAATTCAAGCAGCTTGCCATTAGCATGCCTCTTCCTCTGCTTCCCCAGCTTCAGAAAGCTTTGGCAGAGCTCC
>JAOYMU010000263.1:41696680-41709548 GCA_025802295.1 Psammodynastes pulverulentus | reverse complement strand
TTGTTGTATGCTTTCAAAGCTGATGGGCCAATAGCTGCAGGCAATTCTCAACTACATTTTTTATAGATGAACACCATAATGGCTAAATTCCAGTACTTTGATATTTGTGTGATGCAATCAATTTCAGTATACAAGAGAGTAAGTATAGGAGTCCAGTATCTAATTATTCAGGTATAATCTATGGTGTTAAGTAAAATCACCACAATAAATTAAACAGTTTCTTGCCTTAGAGAAATATCCTTGGTCTTTGAAAGGTGGGGAGGGGGGGGAAATGCTTGGATTCAATACATAATGTGGATTTTGATCCAATCATACATATATATGTGTGTGTGTGTGTGTGTGTGTGTGTGTATGATATATTCAATTCCTTTTCTTCTACCATAACCTAGGTACTAAGAATATTGGTTTCAGAAATTGCACAGCATACCGTAGTTAGTACATGAAGGCTTCACTGGAATTAAATCTGACCCAAGAGCAATATCCATATAATGGTGAAAGCACTTTTTTTAAAAAAATTAATTAACTCTCAGGATTAAAGCTTCTAAGTATTTTGACCACACTTCATTAAGTTTGTTCATGAAAGAGCATTTAATAATTAAAACAATTCCTAAAAATAGTTTACATAATTGTTCTTTGCAATGCAGTATTGTTGTCCAGTCATGTTGAAAACTAGTTTACAACGGTCCCTTAAACTGAGGTCCCTATAGAGTGGGAATGACAGACCATGTTTTGTCAGTATAACCTATCAAGGTTTCTTAAGGAGTTAAGTACACTAATGGAAATTGGCCAGATGCATTTTTAGATTTCTTCTCAGAACTTCTGTCTGATTTCATCCCTCTGTCAAAATGTATGGAAGGGAGACTTGAAAATATAATAACAACGCTAAAAAATTCTCTTTTCTTACAAAAACCAGAACTTTTTTCTCATCAGGGGATGAATTATAAGAAAAAATGAAAAAGACGAATCCATGCTACAAAGTTCACCCTTTAAATAGCTAAATATTCTGAAATACAGCTTTAAAACTACAATAAACATTTCACTTTAGCAATACTGAGTGACAATTTCAAATGCCTTGAAATTCAGTTATAAATGTGGTTATTTCAGTCCAATGGGTTTGCAAGATTCCTCAGTCTTTATTTCATCAGCAAATAATCTAGCATTAGAGAAGAAAATAGAACCTCTAATCTCTTGTCCCAACTACAGGCATGGATCAATTTATATATACTAGGGACAATTTCACTCCTTCCTTTCTCACCTCCTTGAGTTTTCCAATAGTCTGATTATCAGGTTTGGCACACTATACTTTGTTTCTCCGGATTGTGAGAAATTAGGCTTGATTGCCCACCATGCTAGGCATGAACTATGTGAACATGTGAACTATGCCATGTTGGAATCATATATCCCACTAAACTTTTGTGTGATTTGATTGATTCTGGACTAACGGGATATGTTAACTCAAACACTTGAGTTTGCAATTTGTAAAGCTTGAGCCATAGCTTAATAGTAAATGTGACCTAATTCACTCTGTTTTGTTAAGCAGCCCCAAAAAATGTAAAATGATGTGAGGACCCAGAAGTAGCCTTCTGCTTAATCTAATCAGACTATCAGGTGTTCTTTAATTAGAAGATAGACTGCCTTCTGTAAAGAGCTACCTGATTCCCTCTAGTCATCTTTCCAGAATGAACAGATGTAGGGAACAACTGGGTGTTTTGAAAGTGCACTTTAGTTGTTGAACAGCTCGATTTTAAGGTGAATTCTCAATAATTACTTATGAAAATATTGGAATATGGCAGAGGCGTGAGGTAAACACAGATGTCCCTCAGCAACTTAGAAAAATTACTGGGTTAGAGAAAGTATTTCTTGGAGCTTTTGAATTTGTTTTCAGCTCAGAGAATGTTTTCTAAATACATCTAAAAAGACTGCCATTGCATATCAGTAGGGCATTGGTGATTTACAAGTCTTAAAAAGAGATTTTGTATAATTGAATTTAAATAAGAATTTATCAAAATCATAATTTATATTTTGAACATTACAACTTTTTAAAAATGCTGTTTAATTAATGTATTTACATTTTGTCTTTTTATTCATTTGATAGTCAAGATAGTTGGCACTTAACATCTTGCACGCTGGACTGCAAATACTAATGCGGAAATAACATAAAAAAGTGTCCTTATAAATAAGTCTTGTTCATCTTTTTTTTTGAATTCCTATTCTATACTGAAAAGCAAACATATTGTGATTAAAACTCCCACAATTGCCAGCCAACATGGGCTAGTAGTCCTCACATTTTGAAGGTGCCAGACTAGAGAAAGCATTTGTTGTAAAACAGACATTCACACATATATGCATACATACACAATACATATATGTACATAAATGATAGTGACAGGGAAGAACTGAACTCCTGAGACTAATGTAGCACCTAAATCTATTGGCAGAAGATTGTGCCTCTGAAGATTGGTTTGTGAAAGTTCAGTCATTATGCATGCGCCATCCAATAAGTATTAATACAGATTAAGTTCTGAAATGGTCATATTCACTAGGAATAATAGAAATGGAAGTCCACAAATATCTGGAGCACACAGATATTTGCTTGTTTTCTGGCTCAAACAGCACCAAGAACCCCACATGTCAACCCTGAACTACTAATATTCTCCTTTATTAGCAAACAAGGCTGTATCATAAATTCTAATAATGCAAATAAAAACCAAAAACATCACAATTTCAGAAGTATAAATAAGATCTTAGTAACATTTTTGTTAAGAGCATGGCTTGCAGTCATATGAGTTTTATTTTATCTTATTTATTTTTAAGGGGAAAAAAAGAATGATTTAGGCCAAAGTACAAGAATTTGTTTTTACTCTTTTTGTAAAACAGTGGAGAAAGAGTTAAAACTCCTTTTTTCTCATTTGCTGCAGTAAATCGGTGGCTCTGCAATTAGAATTCTAAAAGAAAGGACTGATGTGACTACAAGCTATGTATACACAGATAATCCTACACTGATCTCATAACTGGGAACTAGCATCTGGTTTTGACCTGTACACATATTGCATGTCAAGTCTTAAAGTGACTCTTTTGTTTTTGTAGAAGAAAGGTTGTGTGAACCCAGCCATTTTAGCTGATAAAACATGGCTTCGAGTTTAACATGTTGGATGGGCTCACCAAAACCTCCTTTTTCCCACATAAACATATGGTTAAAGAAAAACTAGTTTAGAAAGATGTGCCAAGTGACATGTAAATTGCAGAGAGTCAACAGGCTAAAGAAAATATTTTTTGCCAAAATAACCCCAGTGAAAACAGTGTACTGAAGCCATAGAATTATATTTCATAGTTATCACATTTGTGGGAGGTTCTTTTCAGCCAGGAACAAGCAACAATTGCTTAACTTTAACCAAGACAATCATTTCTTGCTAATATATAGCCTCAGTTGAAAATGTTAGACAAATATGGACTCGGAAGTCAAAGGAAGATGCCTGGAAAAATCATAATCTCTTGTGATCAGTGTCATTTTTCTCATTATTGTTAATTTGTTTTAAATTAATTTTTTTAAGCTTCAGGATGGTTCCAAAAAAGGTGATAATAAGTCTTCTGCTCCTCTACATAACAGCCATGTTGGCTAAAGAGACTGAAGGGTATCTTGCCTTCTATAGTCGTGAAGATTTCAGAAGAATGCAGGTGAGCCTCTTGAAAAATGGGTCAATGACCCAAAATTATATTTTGCTGAATATGACTGAGTTTTAAATCCAGTTCCAGGGATCTCTGAACAACAAGACCATCCTTTTTCTATCCAGAACTTCAAAGATCAATAGCTAGTCAGCTTAGCCAATTCTGAGCTAAATGGACCAATGTCTGACTTGGAATAGGATATCATTTTATATTCTAGTAATTGGATTTCCTTCTGGTTCTTCGAATCCTATCTCTTCACTATTTTACTGCACTATTTTGTCTTCTTCTAGCAATATTTTACTATCGTTTTGTTCTCTAATCATTGGAAACAGCTGGAATCTAAAATCAGAATTTGGCTTTGAGGTTAATAATTTAGATTTGCTTCCTGCCTTCAAATTTCACTGAAGTAGAACAATTGTCTATGTCTTAAAGAGTTATGATTATTCAGGTCTTGGCATTATTGGGCCCAGTCTCCGAGGCAGCTGTCACACCATCCAAATGAACCCATGTGCATTACCAAATTAATTCAAAGGAGACAAGATAATAAGAATTTCTTTAAGAAGAAATCGCTGGAAAATTGAGCAGACCACTGTCTATATTCTCAGAGAAAAGCTTAATTTACTTTCTCAGAAAATGCCTATTAAGATATATAAACATTCATCATGATGTATGTATGATGCCATAATGAAAGCAAGGCATATAAACCACAGGCCTTATTCAATCTTCCAAAACCTGGAAAGTTACCTTCACAGCATCTTCAAAACATGCATGTGAATTTTGTTTGTGACAGAAGGAGAAAAGTATAATTATTATTTATGCGTGCATTTTCTTCATGGATCAACATGCTATGAGTGTTTTTTTCCAACATATTAATAGCATTACAACAATCTAAGTAACCTATGTCCTGTCTAATTAATCCCTCTCACATCTTGGCTTTCTCCATTATTTGGTGTGTGGCACACTAACAAAATACCCAATAACCAACACTGCCCTCCACTTGAAAAAGGTTCCTTGCACTAGTCAAAACATGTTCTATAGAAGCTCAGTAGTCAGCTAATATATAAGAAAATATCATAAAGCCCAATATTTAGCTATAAATTGTAGCTAGTCCCACCACAACATAATGAAGATTATGAGAACTAAAGCACTTCCAGTGTTTTAGCTCTTATTGATTCAATAGATTAGAGAACACTAAAGAATCTGCAGCATAGGAATATTTGATTCATAGCATTTATCAACTTTGTGCCTCTGCCAAATGTACTGCATTTTACTTTTGGTCAGGTCAACTGGAATTACGGGTTGATGCTTAACTAACCTGTACAACATCAAATTGCAAAAGTTGATCTAATATGTAGAATATGAAATAATATTGAGTTCATGCAATGATGAAGAGATTGTGGTATGCCTGTAAGTGATATTCTTCAGTAAGTAAACCAGGACTCTGAATGTAAAAATAGTTTTTAAACACATGCTGTTAAGGAAACTGTCTATTGATGACTGTATCACCTATTTAGCTGCATTTCTATCATTATCTACACAAAAACTGGCCTACTTGATTATTGTATCCTTCCATATATCTCCAGGAGAAAGAAAAGAATCACGCACAGAAGAAATCACTTGACACAAGAGATTTTGCTGAATTTGCAGAAGATAAAGGGCAAGTAATCAAGGTACACTATTCTTTGGATTATGACAATTAAGCAGGTAGATATAGCAAGATAGTTTTTCTAAAAGATCATTTAGTGTATGGGGGGGGTTGGCTTACATACAGAGAAACATAATGCAAGCCAAATTTATTGCAATATTCTTAGACAGACATTCGCAGGCAGAATCTGCTTTGTCCTTTTTTGTACAACTTGATATCCTGTAGGTTTCCAAAAACACTTTTACCGATAAAAGTTCCCTTTCAGTACAAATACTATTATTATTAAACTATTCTAGTCTTCAAAATGAGATATACTTGAGTTGATTAAAAGAAAGATTATCATAAATCACTAGTCAAATATGAATGCTCATTTCTTTTCTTTTGAACTCACATGAAGTTCAATTCATTTGACTCAGATGTTATTATTGATGAGTTCAATTAGGGACAGAAAACTCTATTTCCCCCATTAATCAGAGAGAAGGGAGGGAAAGTCTACTTGTTCATTTAAACCCAATACTGAATCCAGTTAATAAGGTGCCCAACACCTGGCAACAAAATGGACAAATACCCCCATTTTGAACAATCCTTAGATCTTCAAGGGACACTCTTTGATCCTGTCTATCCACTATTTTCTATCCTCTGTCTCACCAACCATTGTAGTTTTCTTCTAGTCTATCATCTGTTTGAATCCTATTTTCCAAGTATGAGGTTTGCTGATCTTAGAGGAGCGGCTAGTCTTTATCTGGCCAGGAATAAGTGTTTGTTACACTTGTTGTTCATTTTATCATCTCCAAAGTCATCATTTGAAGACGCTTATCTTCTAAAGCATGACTAGAAAAACCATAATATCAACCATTCTGATCTTGTAGTCATGGGGACATCTTCATCCTTCATGTTCTTGTCTAACATTGTCATTGCTTTCCCCTAAGATTAACACAGTTTCTGTTTTAACTATTCTTCAGTCCAAGAAAACTATTTAACCGTCACACATTAATGACAAGAAAATTCCAGCCTGAAGGAACTTATCTAGACAGGATAGCAGAAATGCAGAGAATATAAACATCCAACCATCTTGAAAGAACAAGAGGATAATGAACGAATTTTTAAAAACCCAAAAACTTTTCTCTCTGGAGTCAGAGTGCTAAAGAATTAAAGGAACTAAAGTATGACTGGATATAAATACTGCACTATCTCTTTCACCTGCTCAGAGATTGTCAGCTGTCTTATATAAAATATATGAATTTCTAGAAAATAGCCCTAGTCTCTATATTGTCAACACTACTTTCATTGGCAGTGCTACCTTCACCGTCAACTGTGAATGCACCAAATTTTGGTTGACTTTACTATTGTCTTCTTAATATTTAATATCAACCCAGAATATTTCCATTTTTCCTTTCAACTTAAGCTCTGTCAAATTTCTCTACTGTCAGCTAGAATGCCAATTTGGTATATTAGTTAAGGCACCAGGCTAGCAACTGGAGACTGAGTTTTTGTCCCACCTTAGGCATGAAGACAGCTGTTGTGATCTTGTATCAGTCACATTCTCTAAGCCCTAGGAAACAGGCAATGGCAAATCACTTCTGAAAATTGGCCAAGAAAAATGCAGGGACCTGTCCAGACAATTGCCAGGAGTCAATGCTTACTTAAAGGTACATCTGTGTGTGCACAGGTGTACACACACACATTTTCAGTTAAGAAATGTGTGTCACCCAAAATATTTCATTTGACCTTTGACGACAATGCCAGTTGTCTCATTCAGTTGTACATTTTATAATATATTTGCTATATATGCATTCTTGCCTTATTTCCTTCATTACTGTGAAACATTCTGTCTTCAAACAGTAGTTAGTAGTTTCTAGTTCATTCTAAAGATTTTTCTTATGAATAATCATGTGTTTTGGCACACCCCTTAGCCATTCCTTATTCTGCAGTGTATCATGAGCTGTTCAATACAATGCCTCACTCTATTCAAAAAAGCAAAGCTAAAGCCAATTAAATTCCCTTGCTTTCTCCAGTACCTATCTTATGGATAATAATTTCCTCATGTCCCTCTGCCTTTTCTAAAATCTGCTTGTTAATTGGGGTTTATCTCTCCCTGTCTGATTATTTGTAGAATCTTAAGCAAAACATTGCTTGTGAGACAAATTATCACAACGGTTTGCTAATTTGCACATTCTATTGTATCTCCATTACTCAGTATGGGTATGTACATTATTTTTTCACAATCTTTAGGTTACACGGTCTTGTTTCATACTGAGCTTTAAACAGCCAAGTTGTTCGGATGGATATCTATAGTGGGTGTTTTCCTATTTGACAGGTGATCTATTGCCTTTTATGCTTCCGTTTCTAATGCAGCAGGCACAGGAATAGATTCCATATCTTCCACTGTGTCTATCACATTCTAATCCTGTTTATAAAGGGTTTCCGTACTGACTTTCCACTTTTCTTTAATCTCATTCATCTGTACTGGATCATTTACCTGATTATTCTTAAATAACTAATTTGCCTTAGACCGTTCCTTTCTGACTTTCCTCTATCAATTAACATACTTTGGGGGGGGGGAGGAAGACAAATTTGAAAAAAAAAATTGGAAGACAAAGGTAGATGTAACCTCCAGAAGTACATCACTCAAAAACCAAGTCAGGAGTCATAGAATTCCAACCCCTGTGCCCTGATAAGTAACCAGGTTTAATGAACATTTTGCAGGCCAGGAAAAAGGGGCCATTTTGATGTTAGTAGGCAAGCTATTCCAAAGTGCAGCAGCCACAACAAGAAAGGTATGCTTTCAAAGTCCCAGCAGCTTACAATTTATGAGAAAAGGAACTCAGAGCAGCAAGCCTGGCCATCTTAATCTTACTGGGCACACAGATGTTACTGAGAGAAGGAGATCCACAGATATCCAGGCCCTGAACCATGAACGGACAACCAACACCCTGGATTGCACCCAGAAGCCAACTAGTAGCCATTGCAGCTCTTGAATAGAGGTGTTACATAGGCACATCAAGGTATACGCATCACTATTCAAGCCATATCATTTCAGATTAATGTATCCTGGCTCTCTTACTTAAACAATCAGAACAGGGAAAAGGAAATGCAATGTGAATTTAAGCTTGGCATACAAATTCTTCTCTTCCACCCACCAATATGCTGATTACCTGTAACTATTGCCTTCAACTGACAACTTGTACATCTTGTACTATTTTTTGTATATTTGCTTTAGATGAATAAGTCATGCACCTTGAATTTGCTCTATATTTTTGTGCCACTAGACTATCTAGTATGCATTACGTTTACATTTATCACACCATTTCCAGCAGCATGAAGGAAGATATAGAACATTTGTAACAATGTTGAAAAGGTAATTCAGGTGCCTTCATTTCAAACTTATGCCCATTATTTCCTCCTCCCCATTTCATGTGTATAATGCCAGCAACATTATTCTGAAAATGTAGATACTATCTTCCGTTCACTGTTGGCAAGTCCCAGCAGATAACATCCAAAGGGTGCAATTATGCAATTATGAAAATTAATCTTGTCTCAATCCCTCAAAAGATTGCATTCAAACCACAAGAGCCCTTTTAAATGTCCCGATCCATCCCAAAATTATTACATCTCTCATGGTTCTCTTTAATCCTCCTGCGTTACTTATTAAAAATGTTCAGAAACCATGAAAGCAAGCAACAGGAGCAAATATGTTCATTTTATTTGCAATCTATTCTCTGAACATGCCACCTGAGGGACTCCCTATTTCTTGTGTATGAAAGCTAATGTTCTTACTATTCCAGATGTTTGAATCAATCATAGTCCAATAGTTCAACAGTTACTGATATGCATGCATCATTGTGAACTGGACTACAGCCTCAGGGACTTCAAAAAGGGATAAACTATCAAAACCTGTAAGAACAAAAAACATTGAAACTGAGTTTCACAATCACTCTTTGAAAAAAGTAGCTTAATCCAATTTCATAGGTAACATCATCGAACTAAAATCTGAATCGAGAAACTCCTTTACCAATACTATTTATCAATAACAAATTCCCACTTATGGGAATATCAATCTAGTATACATGATCATAGAATAACAGAGTTGGAAGGGACTTTGGAGGTCATCTAGTGCAACCCCCTGCTTGAGGAGGAGAGTTTTAGCCTCTACCTAGGATCAAACTCACAGCCTCTGATTGTGAGGTGAAAGCTCCACCTCTAGACCACCGCACCTGCCTTTGCATAAGTGGTTAAAATGTTGGCTTGCCTTATATGTTAACCAACTTCTCCTTCATAGATGATTGCTCCAGTAGAAATTGGAATACATCTGAATTCCAAACAGTTGGAAAAATACCAAGATGTCTTGAAGGAGCTCCTGACAGAGGTGTTGTCAGATACTAAGAATGGTACTACAGAAATCTTAAAATTGGCTTTTCTCTTTCCTTGGAAGTTATCTAAGTCCTGAGACTTCAGAAACACCTTTTGCCTTGTGTCACATTTTTACAAGGTACCGTGTAGGTTCTGTGTTTTTCTTTTTAAGAAATAAATGTCCCTACTTCCCCACCCCCCAAAATAGTACTGTACACCACTAGAAAATATATTGAAGTTCGTATTAGCAAAAAAAAAGTAGGAGCAGCGTAAATCTGTGTCAGGAGCAGAAAGGCCCTGTGCTTTGGAAGATTTTCAGCTATTAGAAATTATATGTCTGATGAAAGACAATTGTACTGTCGGTTTTCATCTTCTGTACTGCATTTCTAGGTAATTTTAGGCAACTTTCACTAAAGTTATAAGAAAATTTAAAACCTGTGATTACAATGCATTATGACTTGGTATCTTCTGCTTCAGAGTAGATGTTGCATTTTCTCACTGAAATTATTACCAAATTTAGAAGTTAAATGAACTCTAAGCTTGCAGGTTGCTATAGATTGTGTATACATTTGATGATACTAATGTATACACAATATACATACAATAAAATATGATTATCTTTCAGTTTCTGTACATTGGCATAAACATGATCATTTAAAAAGCCAGTAGGCTAGAATCCAAATTTTAGGAAATTGTGTAAAACCAGGAATCAGGAAATACTTGATAGACAATAATATTAAAAGTCTCTACAGTGTGCTGTAGCAAAATGTTCCAAGTAGATCCATAGCCAGAGGAAGATCTTCAAAACTATCATGATGGCTTCTTAATTTAAAATGTACTGTATATATCGTATTGTATGCAAAGTTAGCAATAGTCTAAAGAGAAAAAATTACAGTCCATTATACATATGTGATTCCTATCATAATGTCACCTGAATTTCATGTACTTTTTTGTTTTGTTAGATGAGTCAAGCTGATGTCTGCACAGTATTAATTCACAATAATGGCTTTTGGCTGTTTCATCTCTGTTGCTAACTGATATTCTAAGAATTAGAAGACTGGAAGATTTTCTGCAAATATACAAGAGTCAATTTACTGGAAAAGCTATTGTAAGGCACTGTACTGCAAAATAACAATGTGTATGCAAACTAATAAAATATGAAGCTTCAATATATGATTATTTTGTTCAATGTATAGTCAGAAAAATTTTAAAAGGCACCCAAGGATATAAAAGAAAGTTGTTTCAAATAACTCTATATTTCTTTTCTAGATAACTTTCACTCAACACATCACTCTTGTAAACCCAGATTAATTCAGGTGCATTCCCATGCGTGCTTGTTTATGCATATATTTAATTCATCATAACTGAATCAGACTCTCACCACTTTACAATCATTCAATGGGTTGTAATTCTAAGCAGAGATCTCATAGGCTTGCACTTCTAAGATAATGGAACCAATTAATCTGATAGATAATGTCCAACAATACAGTATCTTATATATAATTCTGAAATTTCCCAAAGTAAATAACATTTCTGATCTTTTGTTACCCTCTACTCATATTCAATGTTCAACAATCCCTGTAGATGAAAGTTTTTGCAATAATATCACCATCAAGAATTTTTTTCCATTCTTATTTATTTGAACTACACATTTTCAATATCATTCAATTCTACCCTTCTTTTAACACATGCACAGTTGACTATACTACAACATACAAAATTTATGTATTTTTGTATGTATAAAATTATTTATTTATAATATAACATAGAAAATTTAAAACTGAAGAATCAGTCATCTTTCCTGCACTAGACAATGCATCCTCAAAATCCCTAACTTATAGAATTCTCCCACAGCCAATAAAAAACCCACACTGAACCCTACCACACATTATTTTTTTATGAACACGCCCTTGCCCCAAAGCATATCACCAATAGCATTCTAGTTGTATATCCTGGATTCCCATCAATCTGCAAAAACAGACTTTTTCTTCTTCCAATTTCAGCTGACAAATGAAGAAGTAGGACAGGAAAGAGATGGTACAGCAATAAAAAGTAATCCTCCACAGGGGCAATAGGAAGAAAGAGAGAAATGAAGGAGGTGAAAGACATTGTAGCGGATGGTTTGGTTTGGGGTAGTTCAACACATTTCCCAAAGAACTAGTGCAGCTCTGATTGAAAGTTTCCTCCAAATTTTTCATGTGTAATTGTTCTTTCTCTAAAGATGTGTCATGCAGCGCATATTTAGAAACTATTCCTACATACTATATTATGCTGATTCTGCTCATGACCTTTGGTATGTTGTGATCAACATACCACTGCCATTTTTTACAAAGCCCACTGAAAGTGCTTTATCTGAAAGGCTCCTGTTTCAAAAAACAGGAATAGTAAGGACAACAGGGGGAGAAAAGTGTGTTGTTTTTCAAATATGATCTGAGTGTATTCCAGTGCAACTGATTATGAGGTGGCATGGCTCATAGTTCTGCTTACTGACTTATTGATAATAATTATGAGCTTTTGCATAGTAAAGAATAAAATGCCTTTGACGTGTATCCTTCATTGGGCACAAGCTTGCAAAGATATATACATGATGAACACAGGAATAACAGATCTTTCTTAGAGGCTTGGAATATATACTGTAAACTACAATGGCCCCATACAATCTTATAGAGTGATGCTGGCACCAAAATGTAAAATTAAAAATAACCAAGTCTTATATGATTTGATTAGTTACTCAGAGAACTATGCATTGCTACTCAAAAACTATTGTCAAAATTTTATCCCTAACAGAATTAATTTCTAAAAGAGAAATAAGTTGCCAAACTATACCTAGGATAAAGACCAGTATTTCTACTCCATTAGAACATAGAGATGGGTGAGGGACTGATGTATTGCTCAAGAAACAGCAAATAAACAGCGAACTTTCCAAGAACCACACTACACTTGACTATGCTTCTTATTACCAAACAGCCCAATGTCTCTCTTTTTAAGTCCTTTGGCTTCAGGTCTGACCTTTTAGAAAAAATTGGTTTTCTTCAGACATTTCATTACCAACTAGGCAGAGGTGGTATTCAGCGGGTTCGGACCAGTTCTGGAGAACAGGTAGCAGAAATTTTGAGTAGTTCAGAGAACCGGCAAATACCACCACTGACTGGCCCTGCCTCCATCTATTCTCTTCCTCCCGAGTCCCAGCTGATTGGCTGGGTCTTC
>JAOYMU010000263.1:41675676-41689460 GCA_025802295.1 Psammodynastes pulverulentus | reverse complement strand
GGGGAATTCTGGGAGTTGAAGTCCATACATCTTAAAGTTGCTGAGGTTGAGAAACACTGCTTCAGGAACTCCCAGCAGTCTCTAAGTAATGTTGCATAAAAATCTATTAACTGCCTTATAACAAGTCAGAACTTTGAACCATCAACTCCATTGGAAACAGCTCTCTGGGTTTTAGGCTGGAGCTTTATTATACCTATGTGGAGATACAGGGGATTGAATCTTGATTAAGTTACCACTGAGCCACAATCCTTTATATGGCCTTAGATAGTGTAGGAAGCCACCTCCCCATGCACCAGTGATAGAAACAATAACAGCAGTTCTGTATCCCAGCATGGAACAATTCATTTCCAGATTGACAGCTTAATCAATAATAGCAATAAAATTGTATGTTAGAGTCATTTATGATTTCAGACGCATCCATAGTATATATTTCATATATTTTCCCAAGAATTCTTTTGCTAAGATTTATAGCAAGACAGATTAATGAATAGTACATATTAACATCTCTACCTAATACAAAATAAGTAAGAAAAGAAAATGCAATTTAGTGGTTTAAGGTTATGCATTTTATACATTTTTTCATAGAGTGTTGATAATGCAGACTGCAAACAATGACTCATAGTTCACAGCTTTAATAGCTTTCATGAAGAATAAGAATCAATTTAAACATCTCCTATAATCTAATTATTATCAGGAGTCCATAATTCTCAAAAACTGTAAACATTGAAACGTGTATTAATAAAAGAGAATAAAATATAAAACCCCATAAATAAAGGCAAATAAAAAACCTGACACAAAGCTAAGCTCCCCAATTTTAAATATAAATATAAAATGTGTAGGTGGGAGCACTCCTCAGTTCAGAGCACTTTTAGTGAATGCAAATGAAAAGATGCTGAACGCTGTTAATTTATCAAAGCTCTGAAGAAGTAAATCTATAAAAACCAAAGGGTTATACAGAAAAATGGAATCGTATTATCGGCTGGCATTACCTAGGACAAGGATCGTACTGATTGTTGTTGCTAGTAAATTTGTTCTAGAATCAGCGCGATCCCAGAGACTCTATCTCAGTCACAGAACTCCGAGGGTTCCTAGCCATGACTAAGAGTCTGTTTTCTGAACAGCATCACCAGAAATTGGGATTACAGATAGTCCTCAATTTATAGCCACAATTGAAATTTCTGAATTTCCATTGTTAAGCAAGGCAATTGTTAAGTGGGTCTTGCCTAATTTTATGACCTTTTTTGTCATGGTTGTTCAGCGAATCACATAGTAGTTAAATGAAGTGAATCTGTCTTCCCCCCCCCCCTGATTCTGCTTGTTGGAAGCCAGTTGACAAGGTCACGAATGGTGATCACATGACCCAGGAACATTGGAATCCTTGTAAATCCATGGGGAAGCTGCAATGGTTGTAACTCCTTCTAAGTTACACTTGGTGTGGTGGCCTAGAGATGGAACTCTTGCCTCACAATCAGGAGGCTGTGAGTTTGATCCTAGGTAGAGTCTAATATTTGGAATAGACTCTCTTGCTTGAGCCAGCGGGTTGGACTAGATGACCTCCAAGGTCTTTTCCAACTCTTGTTATTCTGTGTAAAACAAGATCTTAAAACAAGTTACTTTTTTCAGTGCTGTTGTAACTTCAACAGTCACTAAACGAATGGTTGTATGTCCAGGATTGGAACATGCCTACTGCAGTGTCACAAAACATGGATTCTTAATAGGTTTTTTTTTTAAATAATACCGTAATACTAATAATAATCCAGCCTAATTTGTTACAGAATCCAGGAGCAAGAGCCATAATTGACTGCTGAAGAAGAATATTATGCAAAATTGTTCAGCAGCATAGTAATGATTGGAAATAAGTTGTGCTGGGTTATAGCTGAGATAATTCATTTAAAGGACTTTGGGAGTACTGCAGAGCTTGCAATCTACTTCATAAACCTGGCTTGTAGTAAGTGGCTATATAATAGGTTTGCAATCAAAAGATGTCATAGCAGATAGGCTATATGCATCATTTATCACTTCAGGAAATAGTTATCTCACTGCAAACCCATTTAACAAAGCCTGGTGATGAACCTTAAGTCAAACTGCACTCTGCTGATGATGAATTGAGGTTGCTCAACCTCCTGGCCCAGTCAAAACATAAAATTAAAAGGTTATGTTGGAGCTCAAGTGCTAGAGCAAAGAGTAACTCTTTTCACTCCAGCAACACCTCTGTAGGAAGGTCTGCCTCTTATTCACAATACTGAAAGTGAGCAGTCATTAAGTCATTATGAGAAACATTAGTCACTATTTCTGCATGATCTTTAATTAAATTCAAATATTAAGCAGCAATATCTGTTTTCATTTATTTTTTATAGATGTCTCTATGACTCTGATGTACTAAATTTAATTTTAAAATCACTGCTTCATTTTTTTTTCATTAATTATAAGTCTTCTCATCTATTTCCTATAGGAAAAAAAGTCCAGGCATCTATGTCCTCTTTGGTGCTAGATAATCAGATTTTATCTATATTCAGTAGGAAATCAAAGAAGGGAATCTTACTGAATTTCTTTCAGAATGCTATTCAAAGGATCAGATTTTTAAACAGACAGTGGAGTCAAGCAGTATATGATCTCTATTATTCTCCACAAGTTCTTCTTACATTGTTTGTAATTAATCTTTCTCCCTAAACCTCCTGCAAGAAGTTTACTGAATTTTGAAAATAAATGTCATTTTCTGCTGTGTATCTGATACTATATCATGCCAACATTTGGACTCCACTACATCATATGTGACACTAAATTTATAGGGTATTATGTGAGGAGGAAAAATATTCTTGGAAGAGAACAGGTTATATTTTTCCTTAGAATAATCACTTCTTGAAAAATACATGATTATGATATGTATTCGGAGTTTTCAGGGTGCAGTACAGTATGTAGAACCTTGCACATACACAGCAGGGATGTAGGTTGGCCCTTATTACACACACACACACACACACACAAACAAACACACACACAAACACACACTTACTACAGATACAGTAAAATTAGATTCAGAATACACGAAATAAGAAATCCATCAAATAACTCAACCAAAGGTTCCTAATCCACATCTTCCTCTTCATTTGCTGTGTTTATTTATTTTTCCTGATTCTCCAATTCTTTTCCAGATATGAGAGCTTTTTTTACTTGGTTGAAGCATTATGTCTCCTCCTCTAAGGAAAAAATAAAGGCAAAATGGAATTTCTTTATTCTCTTTTTAAAGCTTTCCAGAAGAGAGAGTTCTTTTTCTGTTCCTGATAATGATAATTTGATGTTTCTAAACTCTGATGCTGGTCTAATAGCCCGATGGCTAATGAAGATCCAGTTTGAGTTTTTTTAATGCTTTTGGCACTGAACGAGGAGGGCTTAGAACTGGTCCTCAAAGTTGCAGCCATTGCAGCTTTCCCATGGTCTCATGATCATCATTTGAACCATAGCGCCCGTCCACAATTCCTCCCCACATGTACCCCTTATCACCAGCCCTTCCATAGCTCTTACCCAAGAGCTTGTTTGCCTGGACTCTCACCTTTTCCCACACCACAGTCACACAACGTTCTCACATGAAGACCCATACTGTGTACAATGGTAACCAGGTCTTCTGGGAGACCTGTCACTAAGTGATGTGATCATGGAATATTGAACCTTATAACCACATTATTTAGCAATGGAAATTCCAGCCTCAATTACTGTCATAACCCAAGGGCTACCTCATTTATTTAAAAGATTTGTATGGGCACTCATAACATAGAAAATAAATCTAGAACAGTTTAACAACAGATAAACAATACAACAAATTAAAAATTAACTCATACCAACAAGTCCCATCAGAGTCCCATCACTTAAAATGCCAGGCCCATTTCCCCTCCTGACCCAGTGCTACGAGAAAAGCAAGATCTTCCTCAGTCTTTTCAGATGGCATTTAAGGATGGGCACTTGGAGTGAGTCCACACTAACCCATATAGTTAGTCTTAAAACTATCTTTACTTTTATTTGATTAAGCTCTTTACTACTGCAAATCTTACTTTGACCTGAACTGGATTATAAACTGTGTTCCTGAGAAATAAATTTTCCTGTTGACTGTGTGTGTAATAAGCAGTACATTTCACACAATGCCATAACATTTCTGTCTTTAAAAGAGTGCATAATCAGAATGACAGGGATTGAAAAATAATAAATAAAACACTGTCTCTATCACAGGGTTGTCATATCTTCAGTATAACAGGAGTGTTCCACTTTGAAAATACCACAATCAATTTATAAATCCATATTCCTTTCTTTCTAGATTGCTAGAAAATTGAACAGTTAACAGCATATTTGGATGATACAAGCTGGAAGTAAACTTTATAGAGCTATTTCATTAAATAACATCTTGAGGTATTAATATATCTGCCAAAAGAAGAAGGAAGAAAGGAAAGAGGAAGAAAACAAAAATGAGATAACAATGGTAAAAAAAAATATTCCATAAGCTGAATCCCCATGGGCAACGTAACAAAAGAAAAGTACATTGTGATACACTGCTCTAAACCAAAGTGGAAACATAACGCTGCCTGCTTCAGCACACAAGACACACACTCATATGTGATGAGTTGCACACTTGCAGCCTACCTTGATATCATTTGCAGCCCACCCTAATACCACCTCCAACTCTCCCTGATGCAATGAGACCTTAAGCCATCTTTGAAAACAGCCAATCAACTTTGCAAACATTTTGTAAAGCTTCCTCTATAGCTACTGATCTAGATGCCTTTTCCCTAGAAGGAACTCCTACTTGACCCATTCTAGTCTCTAGGTTTCCTTCTTTTCAAAGGCCATCCTATTTCACTGAAAGGAGGAGCTCTCCTACATCCAAGACAAGGTAAGGTAAGGCTGGGAACTTATTGAAAATTGCTTATTATTGTTAGGCCTAAGAACTACCACTTCTTTAACAATTGGTGGAACCACCTTTTCTCAAGAAAAAAAACCCGTTATATGTCATCTCTTGTAAAGCCTTAGTGAACCAGGAGGAACATGGATCTCAAGAACCCTATTCACTTCATCATATCCGAAAGAATCAAACTTCTCCTATATAACCAAGCCAGACTAAGCCTCAGTCACCTCCATAAGACTTGCTTCAAGGTTAGAATCTACCTTTGGAGTGAATCCAGGCAAATTTATCTGAAATAAGTTTAGCATATCCCTTGCAGTAACCCTCCAAGGCATTGTCTCCCTTAAATGAGGTCACTGAATGGCCATCCGCTGGTGCCATAAGCACAGATGAATCTTGGCACTTTGCCACCTTACTATTAGGAGATAGGCCTAGCTGTTATTTATGATTGGTCAAGATCCCTCCTCCATATCCTTCAGTAACATCCTAGGCATCTCTTCATTAAGTAACATAATGCACAGAAAAATAGGAAAAATAGTAAGGAAAAAAGTAAAGGTGAAAAAAAAGGAATCTAATTAAATCTATTTTATATCAATGCCATTCATTCTGTCTACTTTCAGACTGTTTATTCATCATTCATATGTTATATTTGACCCTCATTCATTCTCAGAATAATCAAACCACCTCAATATACTTCTTTTACATTACACCATCATTTCTGTTTTGAATCCACATTCATTCAATACCCATTTATTCTTGAATTACTCTGTCACACAGTTTTACCAATAAATTCTCATTGCATTAAGTTTACAGTGATACCTTGATTTAACAGACTTTAGCAGATTTTGAATGCAGTATGGCAAATTATGTCCAAATACGCCTCCATAACAAGTACTCTTGTTAAATTAATGTTAAACCTATACTAATCATGTGTCATTTGCAGCAATTACATCACTCATTTGGAATGTAATAGTTTGGATGGTTCTAGAACAGAGGTGGCATTCTACCAGTTTGCAAAACTACCGCTTGGGCGAACTGGTATGGTTTGGCCAAACCGGTAGCTAAAAAACCCCTCTGGATGCGCGGGCTTCCCCCTCCCTTCCATGCATATGTATGCGCCAATCATCTGAGAGGACTCTTTGATCCTCTCAGCTGATCGGCACACTTTTTTTAGCTACCAGTTTGATAGAACTGGCACTTTTTTAGCTTAAAATTTTTTCAGGTGCCTCTACTAAAACAATCTATATGACATACATTCTTTCATTCTAACATATATTATTTGTCTTTCATCCATAATTAAATGTATACCTTCACTCCCCTGTATACATTCATTAACTTTACATTATTACCTTCATTCTGTTCTATTGCATCTTGCATATATACAACGTATCTGATTTTCTTTCTTGTATTTTGTTTAGTGCAATTAAAATAGATCAACACCATCCAATATGGTTTTGGCCAACTGGGGCTTTCATAAAGTTCAACAGTTTACTAGCTTTCATTATATCCCTTCAATATGTAAGCATACATTCATTTCAGTTTTGAAATATATGCCACAAATGAAAGCAAAATCTAGTTCTACTCCTAGCTTACTTATTCCCTTGGTAAGATATTCTACACTTCAAAGCTTACACACACACACACACACACACACACACACACACACACAAACACTGAAGTATAGAATATTTTACCAAGGGATAAGTAAACCAGGAGAACTAGATTGCTAAAATGTCCAACTAATAAAAATTAAAAAATGAGATTACAAGACCATTTATAATTTTGGACAGAATATTGGACAAAGGAATAACCATCCTCTTCCAGTTGATAGTACTTACTCGCATTCCCTATGTACATTTTACTATACAAAGAGCACTTTCATAAAATGCTTTAAAATTAAAACTTCATTTATTCTATAAGAAATAAACATGTAAGTACCCATAAGAACCTATAAGCTGCCGTGTCACTTTGTAGAATGAGGGGCGCAGCGTATAAATTATGTAAGTAAGAAAATAAACACTGTATTTCACTCTTAACCTTTGTGCAACGCGTGTGTATCTATGCACGAATGTAACTGACAGATAGGATCCCTAGCTGTTGGGTTTATAAATAGAAATTAATCATCTTTTAAACTTTTCATTTCAGAGAATTTTTCTAAAACTTCTTTAAGTTTACATAGCAAGCTTCTTCCGTGTAATCTATGCCATGTAAAAGAAAGTGCGTTTCTCGACTGGGTTTGTATTTTTTAAAACACATTTTATAAACCAAGAAGGGTGCTTCTCATCCTTGGTCCGACTTCGACCTCCTCGTTATGGCGGTGCAAAAGGTAAGGGCGGAACTCAGCCAGGTTTCTGTAAAAAAAGCGGGGGGGGGCGCTCCGAAGCTTTGCCACCACCGAGATGGCACAAGTACTTCCTTGATCGGCGGTACCACTTCCGGGTTGTGCAGGGTCTCGATTCCTCCTCTCTCTCTCTCTCTCTCTCTCCTCTCTCTGTCTCTCTAGCAATGGACGCAGTGGGGCTATCCGATGCAGAGCTGCGGGCGGAGCTGCGGGCCCTGGGCTACCAGCCGGGCCCGATTACCGATTCCACCCGAAAACTTTACGCCAAGAAACTCACCCGTCTGCGAGCTGAGGTGGCGGCCGGGCAAAGGAGCCGCACCAGCTCCAGAGCGGTCCCTCCGAGCTCAAGTAGCTTCGTGAGGCCCTCAGCGGCCGCCCAGGTTGGCCCCAAAGCGACTCCCCGGGCCCGTATCTGGGTTAGGAGGGAGAGCGAGGACGAGGAGGGCGAGGAAGAGGAGAGCAACGACTTTTTGTCGTCGCGCAGGGAGAGGTCGACGGGGAGTAGTAGAAGGTTTGCTGAGGGGACCCACTGGCAGACAGAG
The DNA here is from genome assembly GCA_025802295.1 of Psammodynastes pulverulentus. NCBI lineage: Eukaryota > Metazoa > Chordata > Lepidosauria > Squamata > Psammodynastidae > Psammodynastes > Psammodynastes pulverulentus. Next base: position 41,681,689 of record JAOYMU010000263.1, on the reverse strand, counting down.
ACCCCTTTCACTCCGGAGAGGATCCACTTGCCGGCTAGAGAGGTGGATCCACTTAGCAGCCCCTGGAGGCCAAGTACTGGATTCGCTTCCAAAAGGACCCAGTTAGAGGCTGATGAGGGCTTTCCGTCCCCCTATGAGAGGGATACGGCGGCAGGTAGATTAACTTCTAGTACCCCGTGGAGATCAGCTCCCTCCAGCGAAGAGGGTGTAAGCTCCGGCAAGTGGTGGGAAAAGGAGCCGAGCGTGAAGCCCATCGCTTCTTGGAAACCAAGAACAGGAGAAAGCACTGGAGGGTTGAGCAATTGGGTCAGCTACACAAGCCAGAGATGGGCAGCTCCCAGCCCCTCAGTAACAGAGAGAATCGGAGAAGAATTAACCTATAGGCTGCCCAGAGAAGGAGAGAAAGAAGCTTACAGAAGCACCAAAACTGTCTTGGGGACAAGAGCAGAAAGAGATTTAAATGTTGGTACCCGTTGGGACGGAACTCAGAAATATGTAAGTCAGAAACATCAAGCTCGGAGCCCTGGAAAAAAGGGCCAAAGTCTAGAATTTTATTTGTCCTGGTTCCTGTGGGTGGCAACCTTAGTGCTGCTGGTGATTTTCTTGGGCATCCTTTGGGTGAAGATGATGGGACCTGCTCATCAGGATGGCTCCATGGAGAATTGTACGTGTAGTATTTAACCCTCTTGTAAACATAATTTGTCTCACATTTTTTTCAGTCTCAATGCTATCCTCCTCCTCCTCCTCGCATCATAGTTTCATTATTCCGTTTATGGATACATTGCGTTTTCAAGTAAAATTGGCTTCAGACTTTTCAAGGCTAATGATGGATATGAGCTATGATGTTTGGGTTTTTTTCCCTCCAGAACATTAGCTTAGAATGACCTTCCTATTTATTATGAGACCAAATATTTTAGAGCCTTTATGTTATCATAAAGAGAGCTTAATATGTGTGCTTATCCACATTACCTCAAGCTGACTGTATAGGAAATTGGAGTTTTAAGTAGCTTTTGTTGAATATTTTTTTAGGATATCAAACCAGTACTACAAAATCATAATAATTACTTCAACAAAGAGAGTCCATGATTATTGAGCACACAGTAAGAACATTGTGTTTTTGCAAAACTTTTAGGAAAAAAGTGTACCTACTGAACCCAAAGAGTTTTAAACAGTGCCCCTGTTTAAAAAAAAGTAGCATTTGTTTCCATTTGGCAAAGAATGCAAGATTGGGCCCTGGTGCCAATAAAAGAACCAGTCTGCTGGGAGGCACCCAACTTGGCAGGGAGGAAGAATCAAGCACAGAGCTAATCTAGAGTCACTGTGCAATCTTAAAAGGACCAGAACTGGTCCTTCCTGAATTCCTTGGAATTTTATCTTGTCATTCCCAAGGGACACCTGCCAACCTGGGAAGATCCCTATATTAAAAGCAGAATATAATAAAATAGCTTGAACTCTGTATATGTAGGCTTGGCTGTCCTCAGTAATCAACTAATGTAGGCATTGGTACATTTATGACTGGACAAGCTATAAGCTTTCATTGATACAATTGCATATTTTTCTTACAGTACAGCAGCATACGTTTCTGTCAAAAATTATGTTTTAAGACATAAAAATTGAAGAATTGAAATGGCACTTTTAATGTAGTCCCAGATAACCTTCAAAGTAAATGACTGTTCTTATTTGGACATGAATACAGAATGTGATTTATTTTCTTGTTTAATATCATTTGTTTGTGGATAATTTCCTTTAAATTAGTGGGATTAGTTGCAGTTTTAAGATTTAATTTCTACACATTCCACTTGGTTAAGGCCTATTCAGTAGAATGGGCATTTCAAGAAACATGCCAGATTCACACTTATTGTGAAGAAACAGGAAAAATATCTATTCTGTATATGCTTTGGCAACTAACTTAATTATTTATTTTCATTCACAGTAAAACTGTTGACCGTGGATTGTGAAAAAAGCACAGATAATGTAAGTTAAATCTCATTTAAATTTCATTTTTAACAATGGTGTATTAGCCACTTAATATTAGGGATGTTGTATAAATAAGCCTCTTTCATTTTCCAAATATAATTTAATAATTCATATCAATGAATATGGGAATTACAGACTATTTTTGTCAGGTTAATATAAAGAATAATTCAAATGCTATAAATCTATAGTTCTGCAGAGTTAAACCTTGTCTTTATATAAATATGCTTTAATAATTTATAAAAACAATAAGATTTTTGACAAGGATTTTATTAGTTACTTTTCAAAGCAAGCTAAAATAGAGTTGGCAGTCTAAATATCTGTTGTTTGTGGCTACAGTTCCAAGGTAGTCTACAGTACATAGCTGAAAAAGACAAATCCCAATATAGAATTGCATTTAAATTGCTAACTGTGATTTTGTGATATCATGCCTAATCTATATTTTTTTAGGTTCATGCTTGTAGAGTATTTGCACTTTGGAGATTATGAAGGGGACCGATACATGCTAAAAATATTTCCTATTGCCGTGCAAAATGATTCAATAATTTAAAAAAGCTAATTACTGTTCTTTTCCTCCTTTTTCAGTATTGTCAGGAAAAACAAAAAGAAATTACAACAACCATATTGTATGAGTTGTACAACTATCTTGCAATTCAAGCTGGTAAGGTCTGATCTATCAGAGTATGAAAATGATTATTTCTATCAATTGGAGTATTTTCAAACTAAATATAAATACAAGTTTATACGTGGTGAATATAAGGCATGCTGGGATCAGGTTTTAAGACAGCACTCTTATTTCTATAAGAATCATCTGTATATCTACTAGAAGCCTAAAAATAGAACATAATGCAACCAGAGCTTCACTTTTGCTTGGATTAAATGGAATTAAGAAACATACTGCTTGGAATACTAAAAGTAATAAAGAGCTATTCTGACTTAGAACCAATGATATGTTTTGAATTCCAGGTTAAACCTACCCAAGATGGCAGCCGTGGCTAATATTTAACTATGGGCTAGGTAGAAAAGTACTTCCTTTTATCCTTTCTGAATGTCCCACCCTTCAGTCTCATTTTTCAAACAGTATCTTTTTATTTATATGATAAAAACTAATACAAACTAATATAAAATTTACAAAAGATATAAAGGAGAAAACTAAAAGTGCAAGAAAAGAAAAATGGAAAAGAAAGAAAATGATACAAAGTAGCTTCTGATCTTTTTTACAGCAGTTATAAATTTATCTCTTATTCAATGGTTACAACATAACTTTTTTTAATACTGTTTTTTATAATCATCAAAACCATAAATCATAAGTTCATTTTTTTTCGGTTTCACCTAAAAAGCCAATAAGGAGTTCTTACCCAGCAATAAACCTAGATATGGTCTTTTCTGTGATCAAATCAGAGTCAATTTAGCCATCCCAGAAATTTTCATCATTTGCACCAACCTTTTCTCCTTTGCTGCTACTGCTGAATCTTTGTATATAGTACAGTTATTATGTACAAAAACAAAGTTCCATAAGTTTTTCCAACTATTTCTCCAACCCCAAAAGAAAAACCTCTGGTCTCAGTTGTATAATAATTTTTAAAATCTTCTGAAACCGTGTATGTATTTGAATCCAGAATTTTCTAGCTTCTTTATATATCCACCAAACATGAAATGTTCCTTCTTGTTGTTCACATTTCTGGCATAAATGTGAAGTACCTTTATATATTCTGGATAATTTTATGGTGTCATACATCAATGATACGTCACTTTATAAATGTTCTCTTGAAGATTATAACTTGGTATTCAATCTTTTCAACTACATATTTTATCATTGTTCCGTTTTATATTATAATAAAAGACTAATTCACTTTGTCATACATATTCTCATTTACTGCTCTTGTTTCAAGTTTCACTAAAAATGTATATGTTTTAGTAATTATTTATAATTTGTACACAGTTTTATTTCAAACTCATTCTTAACAGTGTTCAAAACCATACATTATTTTGTCTACTTTAAATCTTTCTAGTAATTGTAAATAAGAGAACCATTAGCTAATATAACCTCTGCTAATATAACAGTTATTTTCCTTATTTGGTATTTATTCCCCTTGAAAAGCTCATCTTGTGATAAGTTAACCATTTGCATTTGCCTATATTTCTCTACTTATTGTGCTGAGATCCACACAGGGCACAACCTGAGATCTCAATATGGCAAATCTAACATAATTATTTTTTAAATACATATTAACCTTGACTTTGTCATACAACAGAAATCCACCCAGATCTCAGGTCATGTCTTTCCAAAAAGTCCAATCCAAAGCCTCCTAATTCTCAGCATTACCCACCCTTCCACCCAAAGTAAATAGCAAACTGCAAAATACAATTTCAGATCAGGTAAATCCAATGTTCCTCTTTCTCTTGCATCTTGTAACACTTTACTGTTAACTTGTAATTTTTTCCTCTGCCACACATATTTAACTATATCTTTCTGACACTGTTTAAATTGTCAAAACAGTTATTGTCTGAAACAAAACATCATTGTAGACAAGACATTGACTTTTCCCCCAGAAATTTTTCCCAACAATGACAATTGTCATTTATTCCACCTTAACATCTCTTTTTTTAAACTTCATTCCATGCCTTAACATAGTTATTTTGAAATAATATACAATTCATATTTGTCATAATGATATCCACATATTTTACCCTTTTATCAGTCTAAAACCTATACTATTCATCAGTCCTGCTTGATCATTACTTTCACATTTTTGTTAACATCTTTGTCTAATGTTTATTAATCATGAAACCTAGTAATGAACCAAATTCTTTTAATTTGCCCGTTAATATTTCAATTCCCTTTAAAAGATCTTCCGGGGCCAAGCCCAAGTCATCTGCAAAAGCCCTTAATGTATAGTTTCTTCTTTTTAATCTTTACTCTCACAATCTCGTCTTATATCTCTATTCAGTATTTCAAAAATCAAAATAAACAAGAAAGCAAACTGAGCATTCCTGTCTTGTTCCAAAGTATATTTACACTGTGAAGTGTAAATCAGTTTTACCCATCTTATAAAGTTCTGTTCCAAACTTTGAACAAGAAAACCCACTTGAAATTACCAAAGATTCTCTGCTTCTAAGAGGGTCAGTGTGTTTTCATTATGTTGCTCCAAAATTCTAAAATGTTCAGCACATATCTAACATAATTCTTTAATTGTCTTTTAGTAAAAACCAAACTGATCTTTATGAATAAAGTCTTGCAAAAATATTTTGAGACTACCAGCTAGAACAGTTATGAATAACTTTGTTGTCATTCAAATATTGTTTTCTGGTTAAAGTGAAATCTTGTTTTTCTTTCTTTATTAATGCTATACTGGCCTTTTTCCAACTCTCTGGTAACTTTCTTCCCTGTAGGATAGAGTTTATCATGCCTTGTAAAGGTTTTGACATTATATTATTATATAAGGAAGTTTCTGAAGTTGTAAAAGAGATTAAATGAGGTACCTGAATCAGATGGAATATCAGGTTCTTATTATAAATGTTATGGGGATTAACCTTTATAATCTTTACAAAACATGATGAATTCCAGATAGTATTTGGTATAAAGATTTTTAATTTTTTTCCTTTTTTATTGTAACAACCCCTTTAACTCCTTTCTTTCAGGCTTATTCGTTTTTCTCTGTCAATGGTAGAAATAAATTAAATTCCATTTCTCTCTTCCATTCTAAGATTATAATATACAAATACATGATATAGGGGGGAAAAGGGAATTGGGAAGGGAAAAGAAAGTTTAAAAAAAACCTTACTTTTATTGTTTTAGGTTGCTCTTTTAGAGCATATGCTTTGCAGAAAGCATTACTTATTTCTCCATTCCTCTAGTATTTCCTTAGATGATGATTTACATGAGAATATTAATTTATTTTGCTAGGCCATATAAAAATACATACATACATACATACATACATACATACATACATACATACATAGCAAGCAATAGCACTTTAGATTTATATACCGCTTTACAGTGCTTTTTACAGCCCTCTCTAAGCGGTTTACAGAA
>JAOYMU010000263.1:41535417-41545730 GCA_025802295.1 Psammodynastes pulverulentus | reverse complement strand
AATCTTTTAAAAACTCTTTTACTTTTCAAAAAAGTAAATTAAAATCGACTCTTCGTGCTTTTTTGTTACACAGCTCTATCTGATAATAGCAGTCAGGACGAACATGTGAATACTCTAACTCAGCCTGTACTCCCCTGTGTCATTTGCACAGAGATCCAAACAAGAGTTGAAATAATGATTTTCCTGCATTGACCAATATCTTTATATTAATTTCCCTTGGTGGAAAAAGATAATAATGGAGCATCACATACCACTTGTAATCTACAGAAGGCTTTCGCCAGTTTGGTTTCAACCCTTTGCTTTTGCCAGATTACCGATCCAGAGCCAAATTTCCCTACGGAGTTATGAGCCAATGTGAAAATCATATGATTTTCCCATGGCCTCCCCTCTGAAACCAGAAATGATTCTTTCTATGCAATTATCAGGCTCTTACGACTCACCCTACCTCCAATTGTTTCCCAAGAGCTACCAGAACAAAAAAGTATATTTTTTAAAAAGCCACAAGTTTGTGAAATAACTAATTTGAGGGCAGGAAAACAGGACTCTTTATCCTTAGATCCGGGGCACTTTGATTCCCAATCCTTCCACTTCTACGCTAATGGAATTAATAAGCCATCATGTATCTGTAGGAGGAAGTCACACCGAGACCCCTGACACCTGACGGCGATGCTAGTCCTGTTTTTATTTCTTCTATCACCCACGGTGTGCAAATCTGCAGCAGAGACCTGCTCTAAAAATGATCCTTTCCCAGTTCGACATGAGTGGCAGCAACCAGGAGATCTCCTTCTTGGTGGCATGTCATCACAGATCATTTATATTTTCTATCCACTTTCCTTCAATAGACACCCTTCAGAAGAGCTGGAGACTGATTTTCCCATGTAAGGATTTAACCTCCCCCCCTTTTTTTGTGTGTGCTGTTTGTTGTTGTTGTTAGTTGCGAAGTTGTGTTGAGCCATCACGACCCCATGGACAACGTTCCTCCAGGCCTTCCTGTCCTCTGCCATCTTCTGGAGTCCATTTAAGCTCACACCGACTGCCTGAGTGATTCCATCCAGCCACCTCATTCTCTGTTTTCCCCTTCTTCTTCTATTGCCCTCAATCTTTCCCAGCATTAGGCTCTTCTCCAATAAGTCCTTCCTTCTCATCAGATGGCCAAAGTCTTTGAGTTTGTTCTTCAGGATCTGGCCTTCTAAAGAGCCAGATCAGGGTTGATCTCCTCTAGGACTGACCGGTTGGATTTCCTCACAATCCAAGGGACTCACAGGAGTCTTCTCCAGAACCAGAGTTCAAATGTTTTGACAAACTCAGTTTTCCTGACTCCAAATGATCTACTGTGAGTTGTAAGAATTGGGTATATCTAGTTTAATGAAAAGGATGACTGAAGGATGATAGGAGAGCAGTCTTCCAACATCTAAGAGGCTACCACAAGGAAGAGGGGGTGAACCTATTCTCCAAAGCACCTGAAAGTAGGACAAGAAGCAATAGCTGGAAACTAATCAAGGAGAGAAGCAACCTAGAACTAAAAAGAAATTTCCTGACAGTGAGAACAATTCATCAGTGGAAAACACTTGCCTTCAGAAGTTACGGGTGCTCCAACACTGGAGGTTTTTAAGAAGAGATAGGACAACGTTTATCAGAAATAGCATAGATCTCCTGCTTGAGCAGACGGTTGGGTTAGATGACCTCTAAGGTCCCTTCAAACTCTGTTATTATATTTAAATATTGATTCCCTAGATTTTTGTGAGCCAAATACTGAAAATGCCTTAGATTAAATAGATATTTTTTTTAAACTTCCTTCCTTCCTTCCTTCCTTCCTTCCTTCCTTCCTTCCTTCCTTCCTTCCTTCCTTCCTTCCTTCCTTGTGGTTAGAATGCAGTATTGCAGGCTGACTCTGCTCATTTCCAGCAGTTTGATCCTGACCGGCTCAAGGTTGACTCAGCCTTCCATCCTTCCTTCTGAGATCAATAAAATGAGGACTCAGATTGCTGGGGGGCAAGAGGCTGACTCTGTAAAACCACTTAGAGAGGGCTGGAAAGCACTGTGAAGTGATGTATATAGGTGCTATTGCTATCTTCCTTCCTTCCTTCCTTCCTTCCTTCCTTCCTTCCTCATTCTTTTTTCCACCCAATTGAGGAAGACATTGGAGAAAATGGTATTTTCTTCTGAAAAAAAGTTTTGCAAAGAAGAAGTCAAAGAATATTACTTTGATTCAGGATAGAAGGTATAGATTATATGGGTCTGGAGCAGGCTACACTTTCTGTTTCTAATTCTGAGCAGACAAACAAATTGTACCAAATGTATATTTCAAGTGACACTTCCCTTTATTTCCAAAACTTGTGTTCTCCTTTTCCCAAATTCGCGATCAAGCGTCTTCTCTTTTCTCTCTTGGGAATTTCTCCCTCCTTCTCTGTATCTCTAATCTCTTCGTGGCTTATCTGTAAAGTTCTTGCTCAGACATGTCTACTTTAAGGAAGACAAGGACTAGGGGTGACATGATAGCAGTCTTCCAATATATGAGTGGCTGCCATTAAGAAGAGGGGGTCAATCTATTCTCCAAAGCACCTGAACTGAAGGTAGGACAAGAAACAATGGATGGAAACTTATCAAGGAGAGAAGCAACCTAGAACTAAGGAGAAACTTCCTGACAGTTAGAATAATGAATCAGTGGAACGACTTGCCTCCAGAAGTTGTGGGTGCTCCAACATTGGAGGTTTTTAAGAGAAGATTGGAGAACCATATGTCTGAAATTTTATAGGGGTTTCTGCCTGAAGAGGGTATTGGACTAGAACAGAGGTCTCCAACCTTTCAGACCTCAGGGACCACCAAATTCATCATTTTAAATCCCGCGGACCACTAATAGGAATCCAGCGTGCTGCTTGCTGAAGCGCCTGGACTCCTAGTAACAGGATGAGGTCCTTCAGGCACTTAGCTTGGCCACCTGTTTCTGCAACCTTAAACACTCAAAGAACCATTTGGATCCATTTGTCACATAAAACAAAACACTGGGATCTGTCATCTCTCTCTCTCTCTCTCATCTCTCTCTGTATCTCTCTCTTTCTTGCTCTCTTTTTTTCATCACCCTCTTTCACTCTCATCTCTCTCTCTGTATCTTTCTCTCTCATCTCTCTCTCTCTCTTTACAGAGCTCTAGTCACAGGACTGGCTCATTGGTCATCCTGGAGCAGTTTCTTCACCCAGGTGCTCTGCGGACCACCAAAATTTTCTTGCGGACCACTGATTGGAGACCTCTGACTTAGAGGTAGTGATGGTATTAGGGGTAAGACCAGCTCATAGAACCTTGCTCCTCATATGACAGAGATATGGTGGCATATAAATTTTAATAAATGAATAAAAGAATAACATCATCACGATTTCTTTGCTGTGTGGGGCAGAGGTGGCATTCAGCAGTTCTGGAGAACTGGGAGCAGAAATTTTGAGTAGTTCGGAGAACCGGCAAATACCACCCGCGCCCATCTATGCTCTGCCTCCCAAGTCCCAGCTGATCAGCCGGGTCTTCTTTTGTTGCCCTGCACAGGATAACAGAGCTGGAAAGCCAGGTTAGTGGGGTGGGAAGGGAATGGGATTTTGCAGTAACCTTCTCCCAGGAGTGGGGTGGGAATAGAGATATTACAGTATCCTTCCCTTGCTATGCCCACCAAGTCACACCCACCAAGCCACACCACACCCACCAAGCCACGCCCACAGAATCGGCAGTAAAAAAAATTGAATCCCACCACTGGTGTGGGGTCCATGGTGTTCTTTGAGCTTGGTGGTTTTCATTTCATTACCACACTAGGTAAATCATCAGTGTGCCAACACAATACCTCTAGAAAAATGACCACTGGTTTTATATGGTTAGTGCCAACACATCAACAGTGTGATAAATATAAATAATTCCTTCATTTACCATTTGAAATAGGCTGGGTCCAGCAGTTTTTATATTTTTAACATACATACCAGAAAACTATTGGCATCCCCTCTAGTATACCAAACTTCTCAAAATAAATAAAAAATAGTGTTTTGTAGTTCCATAAATCATAAGTAGGCCCAAAGAGAGGCAGCATGCTCGATAGCAAAGCAAAAATAAACACATCATGTACATTTGTTCCAATGAGAATGAACCATATGGAGAAAGGATTTACAGAACTGCAAAATGTACCCACCATTAAGAGTTACACTGAACGTTACCTGCTTAAAGGTGTGTAGGACTTCCTGACGCTGACTGAAATGTTTAAAGAGAAGCTGAAGAGAGCCTGAGACAAGAGGTGGATAATCATGCATTGTCAAATGGATCAGTACCCGGAGAAACATACGTCCTCCTTCATCATCCACTTCCAACATACTGCTTGTTTTCCTGTAGCCCAAAGAGAAAAAGAAAGAAGAAATCATAACCAACCTCTGGCTTTGAACTCTCCATACTAGAGGATAAATTGCTTTAGCTATGTATGGGAAAAGCAACTGACAGCAATAATGGAAAACTAACCAGTACATTAAAACTCACCCAACCCCAAACATGGCTTCAGCCTGCTCCCCAATCCGATCCAGATTCATTGTTGCAGCTGGAGGGAAAGAAAGTACATAAGAAACAAGAAATGTAACAATTAGGAGGGGATGGGGGACAAAAAGAAGAAGAAAAGTCAAGGAAATATCTGAACTAGCTCGTCAACTGTTTCTCAATCACCACTATATTTAAGTGAAGAAAAAAGTAGATTTCCCCTAAATGGTTTAGTTTTAAAATGTCTTAGATATGCCAAGGCTATACAAAATAGAGCAGATGAATTTTCTCTGTTTATGTGGAATCCTGAATTGGGGGCATCGGGGAGGGGAGAGTATCTTACATGCAAAGTCACCTTCTGTTGAAGTGAACATGGCCATTTCTCATTCTTTGTAATAAATCATCATAATCCTAAACATTCTCATTCCCTACAGATATATTATTATCACATGGTAGATCCAGATTTACATTTAATGATCAAACATCCATCTACCTTTAGAGCAATATTGAACACTAAGGCAAAATGAAGGCAGAAAAGAATTCTGACTTCAAATCAAAAAGGGGGAAAGTACCAGGAGAAGCTGGAGCTTACTTGTGGAGTCAAAGGCTGGTGCTGTTCCATCTGCGGCACTGTCCTGCATGGGAAAAACTTCTACAAACTCCTTCTTGAACACTGAGAGCAAATAGGAGATCCTGTAATCCAGTCTCACATTTAGAATGAACTAGGTATAAGAAGAGAATACAAAAAGATGAAGTCTTGCCCAAGATTATCCAATCTTTTGGCTTGCATGGGCTATATTAAGTGAAGTTTTATATATGTCCCATATATGTCTTGGGACCTATATAAAACATATAATGTAGTTAATGTATATAAATAAAAGACTTCCTTTGGTTTTTTTTTTTTAAATATTTTTATTATCTTATGGGACTACATTACTAACTGTCCAAGGCCACATGCACTCCGGGGGCCACAGGTTGCCCTGCTCCCCCATCTAGCACATTTACAGATTTTTCTAGCCTTTTATCATTCCTTTCCCTTCTCTAAAGTCACTATCATAAATGGTCCCAGCAGAAGTAGCTATTGTGTCATACAGTCATGGCTCACAGTATGTAATTACGAGAACTACTGACTTGCTCTAACCTGCAATATCTCTAGAATTTTCAGCTTTGTTTCCATCACTACTATGTTTTCATTTTCTATGTTTCTTCCCCTATCTGCTGGCTCAGGAACAACCACGGCATTCATGTTCGATGAACCAAAGATGGACTGCTTCCTGCTCAGCATCATTGTAGACATCATCTGGCCAACACCGTGGATAGATCTTCGGACATTTTTACCTAGGAAAGAAACCATAATTTCACCAAACTTAATACTTGTCCCTACATTCAGACAGATCATGGAGGGTTTGTACAGCAAATTAAGAATATGGATAAAAAAAATCCCCACTGTAATCACATATCTGTGGCAATTTTTTTGAACTATATCTCCTCCTCAATTAAGATTAATTTCATTACTTATGTCATAGTTTAATTGATTTTAAACTTTAAATGTATAAAAAAAACATCTATCCCACTTCCCCCCTCCAAAAAAGTGCCCACTTTTTCTTCACAAATTATGAACATAAATAAGTGCATTGCACTTTGTCTCATCATCTGTCATGGCTTCCAGGACCTACCAGTACCGTCCTCATTATACATGGCCTGCATCATCAACTGAGGGTTCTGGACACAGTCTATGATGCCAAGAAGAGTCCGTGTCAAGCGCAGCAGTTCACTGAAGCTGTAGAAGCCAAAGTAGATGAGGTTGTGGGCAAGGCTGACAACCTAGAAAGATGTCGGTTCAATATAGGGGAAGAAACAAAATTAGTTGACTGAGCACTAGCTCTAGAATAACAGAAAGCACTCACAGTGAAAAATCACTTAAAACAAAATCTTGGATTCTTCTAAGTACATAGAAAACCAATTTCCAAAGAAACAAATGTGATCTTTGCTCTTGCCAGAAGCTGAAATTGTGCAATTAGCCTGCCTCACATGGGAGGAAAACTCCCACAACATATTAAAGGGAAGTTTCTCACCTCAAAAGTCAGTTTATTTTTCTCCTCATTAGCAAAGGGAACTGCTTCACTGACTACATTGTTGAGATAATCTTCCACAAACTCCATTGTGCTGGCAAACTTATTCTTCTTGTCATCTCTTGAACTGTTCACATTGGAATCATAGCTACAAAAGAAAATGAACTGAACGAATGAAAGGCATATGGTTTGTAGTGCAATCTATCTCCTGCCTTTCATAATAAAGTAACCTTATGCATGTTTATTTAGAAGTAAGTCTACAAACAGATTTCAGATTGGAATCAAAATTATATAAATCAGTGGCTGCATTTATATTCCTATTCTCAATAAGTAGAAAGGGGTGGATATGAATTAGCAGGACCTTCTAAATGCTATGGTGTCTCTTCATATGTCTCATTTCCTTTTCCCACATAAAGATTTATAATGGCTTACTCTTTGATGGTGATTGCTGTAGGAATCTCGGTCCACAGGCGTGCAAATTTCACAGGCATTACTTTTTCCTGCGGATCCCTGTCCACGTGTACGTGCAGCATGAGATGACAGAAAGAGGCTCGGAGGTCGAAGGGCAACATTTCATCCGCCATGCAGAGAAATATTAGCTCCACACCCAATTGCTTGGAGATTTCTTTGATGGCCAAGTATTGCCGATCCATGCACATGCGGGCAAACAGCTTCAGTTGATATCTGTGAAGACAAAAGTAAAGCTGTGAAAAAGAAAGTGTAATAAGGATAAGAAAACTTAGTAAAGATTTGTCCAGCTTACAAAGACTATTCAATAAGAGACAAGCTACTAAACGTGAAAAAATAAGTCAACAGTCAGACACAAGGAACATAATTAGACCACAGGAACCAAAATATTACCTGTAGTAACTCAAAACATTCTCATCATGGGCATTCCCTGCTCGCGCTTCCTGGGCCAACTGTCGGATGCTTTTCTCATGATGATCATTGTTTCTGTCAGTCCAGGTCAACCAGACCTCCTCCTCAGAAAATTCAATACTCAGGTACTCATGAGTCTGAGACATCTCCTTCACAGGTCTCAATCTGAAAAACAAAAATGCTTCCACTCACTTTCTAGGAAAAGAAATTACCTAAACCATTTAATTATGAGCTGAGTCAAGTGTGGTGAATTGTTCTCTTCCTATCTGCCACACTATCTTTCTTTTAATTATTTTTTCTTTCAAAATTATTTAACTGCAACAATGGCTACAAAATCATCTAACCATTTAATATTTGGAATATATTGATTCCTTCCAAGAGTATAATTAAAAGTACCATATGTAACCAGCATTTTGGCTCTACACTTGAAAGGAAATGATCTTTATGAAATTTCCCTCTAACAATAAAAAATAAGGTTTTGCCATCTCAGACTTCAGCTCAGTTTCTAACAATCCACAGCCACAGTTTGACCAAATGAGATCAAGCTTACATTACTGCATCTCCTCTCAAGAGTATTTTAATAAATATATTTTAATATAAAACTATTGACCCAGCACATTTATTTTTAAACATTCTGATACAGGCTCAAAATGACTTAGTGTTGTCACCTCAGGATAGAAAAATAGCAATAGCGGAAGAGGACTGTGGTACAATTGTTCAAAGGAAAAAGGGCACACAGGATACTCACTCAGTTTGAATCAAGATATCGGTGTTCTTGGGGTCCAGGACACACTTGCAGATCAGCTCTTGCGTTACAGGAATTGCTACATGGTTTGACACACACAAGTCTGATAGATAGTCCAAAAACCTGGAACAGAAGTAAAGGGTTCAAGTTACCTTTCAAGCAATTTGATGGGCCTTTTAAAAATCCCACATTGCACAACAATTTGTAAAATGAAAAGGAACAACGGACATGCCTCATCACATGATGGAAATATGAAGAATATCAGATCACTTGGTTTTGAGCACCAAAACAAGGCAAAAATCGCACTTCGTTGCTCCTGACTCTGGCCTAACTGTCTCCAATCCTGATCTGGAATGTCAACTGTCCAGTCTAAAAAAAAACATCGCTAAGGTACTTTTGCACCAGAAGGCAGAAAGATAGTAAAGAACCAGGTTGTATGAAGAAGCATCTTGGAAAGAACAACCCACTCAAGAAGACTTGTATTCCTGAGTAATCTGACTTCAATAATCAGAGATAATCAGTGCCAACTATGCTTAGGTGAAAATTGGAGTCGCCAGCACTCAAACTAAAGGAATCAGAAGCTGGAACAATTTCTATCAAATTCTGTAATACACTGGTGTATTTTAATTCAAAGCAATATAATAGCCCTTGTTTAACAATGGCAATTGGGACTGGCAACCCTGTTCTTAAGTATATAATAAATAATAAACAATAATAAAGCACATCATGAGACTGCATTTGTGACCTTCTGCCAGCCCCTATTGACTGCTGATTGGAAGCCTACAGTGAAGATTGTTGCAGTCGTAAATGTAAGTTGCCAAGCACCCACATCACCAACACATGACCACTGGGATGCCGCAACAGCCACATCTACAAAGAAGAGTTGTAAATGTAATGGAATGTATGAATGACCTTGGAAAATACTTGAGATACTGCCTAGGAAACAGACAAGAGAGACAGGAGCCCACAGTCACTTAATTGAGAAAGACACTTAGAAAGGACCCGCTCTCGTGGATCAAACAGTTAAAAGTGGAGATGGGAAGTTCCTGTCTTTGGACTTGCAGGATTCTGTGAATGTAGTCTTACAATAAAGTAGAATTGGCTCATTTTATCATGTTTCCTATCTCTTTTAGCTGGGTGGGCTGATGCAAGTTCTCCTTGTTCAGCATCATCATAACTTTGAACAGCTGCTGAACAAATGAGTGTTCAACAGGGATTACTTGTATTTACTTTCTTGGAAACTGATCCTTTACTTGGACCAAACAATTATTTCTGCTCTGGCCATTGAACCTCAGCTACCAATAAGGAATTTTACCCATCTCAGACTGGATTGGATTGGGACTAGTATTTTATTTATCAAATCCACTGTAAATGCCACCACCGATGTTGACCCTGGGATGTTAATAACTTTATCAAAGCCTTTACGCCAGTTCACTTTCCTTATAATAATTACCTGAACCTTATTTTGCATTGCCAATTATCCAACTCAGCAATGAGCCTAAATTTTTAATTAATCTTTAACATAACCTTAATATAATTAAAATCCACAGCTAAGGTTTTTTGACATAGACACATGCAAGATGCCTGTTAATTACTGCAGAAGAAAGAATCAGTTTAAAAATATGCAACCCAATTTGCTCCATTGATCTTAAGTGGTACTCACCTGGGTTCCCGATTCTTTCTCACCAGACTCACAAATGTTTCCACTTCAGTTTTAGTTATGTGCTTTTCAAGAAGTTTACGGTTATTATGCAAGAGAGCAGTGATGGTATCCTCAGCCAAAATGTCATAGCCAATTTGTGACTGCATCATGCCAAACTGCTTAGCAATGTGTTCCTGGAAAAAGAGAATCCTAACTGAGTAGAGCAATTCCATGTTAAAACTGTGAACTAATTTAGCAACTACTGAATAGCCAAAAATGTGAAAACATTTCCAAATAATAATGCTGCATAGAGTATATAACAATTTTCTTACATATTATTAAAGAAGAGAAAACTCATAGAATAAATGAATCTTAATTTATTTGCTTCTATATGGATCATTTCGTTAGTTAGTTCACTTTATTGTCATTGTACCTTGTACAACGAAATTAAATACCTTATTCAGTGTACATGAATATAAAA
>JAOYMU010000263.1:41521990-41535317 GCA_025802295.1 Psammodynastes pulverulentus | reverse complement strand
ACACTTAGGCCACAAAACTCTTTGTTAAGGTAATCCTTCTATAGATATCGTTGATATTATAATTATATCGAAATATCCTTTTATGTTTAATGTTATTTATGTCCTGTATTGTCCTAGTTTGTTGTTTCTATGTTGTTTTTAAATGTATTATATGAATAAAATCTATTTTTTTTTTTAAAAAAAGAAGAAATAGTCTAGAAAAATGTATATTAGACTAATCATGGACGAATCCTCTAAACAGGGGTGTCAAACTCAAGGCCTGGGGCACAGATCCGTCCAGGGAGTGCTTAGATCCAGCCCGCGGGGCCAGCCTGGAAACAGCAAAGGCCCAGCCTGTGGTGCCTCTGCTAGTGAAAATGAAGCTCGGGGGGGAGCTGCGTGTGGCCCTCCTGAGCTCTGTTTTTAGCTGCGATGGCCTCCCAAAACCCTCTGCCAGCAAAAACGGAGCTCAGGAGGGCCGAGCTCCATTTTTTCTGGTAGAACGCTTGGGCCACCAAAGATGCCCCCAACACAAGTGATGTCGAGCTGGCTACACCCCCCATGTCATGCCCATCATGGTCCCCCCAAGGTCAAACACAACTTTGATGCATCCCTCAATGAAATCAAGTTGGACACCCCTGCTCTAAACCAACCCTTATCCTTATTGATAAATGCTTAC
Source organism: Psammodynastes pulverulentus (assembly GCA_025802295.1). Classification (NCBI taxonomy): domain Eukaryota; kingdom Metazoa; phylum Chordata; class Lepidosauria; order Squamata; family Psammodynastidae; genus Psammodynastes; species Psammodynastes pulverulentus. The sequence goes on along the minus strand of JAOYMU010000263.1, from coordinate 41,534,659 downwards.
CTGGTTCTTGCGGTAATCCTCCTGGGAATGCCTCAGTACCCTATAGCAGAGCCGAAACATGTATTGGTAGGGAGCATTCTTCTGGTCAGATAGCTCTTCCAGGCGTACAAGTGGGCCTTCCTCGCCCTTTTCCTTAAATGGAGCCTTCAGAATTCCAAAGATCTATTTGGCACAGAAAGGATGTTATCAGTCCAACTGAAAAGTGTATTTTACGTGTGGTGGGGGAATTCCAAACCATCAGGTTTTGATTCTGGAATATTTCATATCTTTTATCTATTGATGAACAAATTTACTTGAGGTTTACTGACTGTTAAATCACTGAGTTCCTTAATCTCATCTGGATGAGGTAAAAAGCCAACTGTTTTAAAATGTTGTCCAAAAAAAGAGGATACAACTTTGAGGCAAGATACTTCTTTTTACAACTGTCTTTCCAAGTGTTTATGAATGTGTCTCCAATGGAAGATTTACTTCTATGTTATCCTACCCAAGAGATCAGCTAATTCCCAGGTCTTTGTTCCATTTGCATCTTTGAGAGATGGAGATCAGCCATTCTTGAATGGTATAAAGGCATCCATGACTCTGAGTTTCAGTTCTCTATCTGGTTCTTCTGTGGGACTAGCAGAAACCTGCTCAGAATGTATTCTCTGGGGATCTGAAGACTTCCAGTCCATCTCCTCAAAGGTATGCTTCTCCACTAATCAAGTTGTCTCTTTTTAATTTTACTTTTGAAAATTACTCCTCCTCCTATAATTTTGTAAGGGTGAATAACCTGATGCTTTCCAGGTGTGTTGGACTTCAAGTTTCAACAATCTCAGCCACCATGGCCAATGGCAAGAGATTATGGTTTCAAATGACTGTCTCACTTTGAAGAATATGCATGGCACACACTATGTCTATTCAAACTAAGTTCAGCTAGGAGAAAAAGTTTTCATTATATTGATTTTAAAAAGTTGAACCAATTTGAAAAGGCAGCCCTTCATAAGCCCTGTCATTTTAGAACAAGTAGGTCAAAAAATGCAACGTTGCTATTTCTCCAACTGATACCTATTCTAAGACAATATGCATATATCTTGCTACTGGAGTAAACCAGGGGAATTGTCTGAAGTCTTAGAAAAACAACATTTCATTGCAAAATTGCAGAAATATTCGGGAATACTGAAAACTCTTCACTTAATAATGCAAAGAGCATGTTTACTTTGTTCTGGAGAATAAATCACCTGCTTCAGTATGTTCTGTTCCCTCATAAGCTTCTGCCTTTCCCGGTTGGCCTTGGTAATAACAATATCCAAAACATTTTGACCGTTGTTGGATACATCACTGACAAAAAAAACCAAGTCCTCCAACAGTTGGATGACAAATCTGCCAGAGAAATAATAATTAATTTCATCAGTGAAACACATTGCATACATCAAGATCATGCAACAAATTTTTGGACAATAAATAGCTATTTCATAGGAAACAAACATAAGTATTAGTCATGCTTTTTAAATGTTTTATCTAGGTCTTTAAAATTCAAAGTTAATTACAATTTGAACTTAACTTTTCAGAATCTACAGCATAAAATTTCATTGTACAAGTCAAAACAATATTTAGACTACGTCATAAATGTGAGCAATATCTTCTTGCAGAATGAAAATTGGATTCTTGCGAAAGGGAGCCATGTATTAGTCCTTCAGGCTAATTGACTTAATCCCACACAAATAGATTATATCTGTCTCTTATATGTCCAAGATTACAAAATACTTGCTCTTTTTACCTCCGGTCATTCTGACTAAGGAATCCTTCGTTCATCTTCTCTACTGCATTAGCTAGCATGTAGCTGGCATCATTGGCAAAATCTAGGTCTCGGATTTCTGATACTGGAACAGAAACAATGGCAAAAGCCTCTTTGTCTTCTTTGGTTGGGCAGGTACCAAGCTGAAAAGCAAGAATCATATCACCTAGTTCCTATGTCTATATTTGCAACTATATTATCTATATTATCCAGATAATATTAAATACTAAAAATTAATATTAAATGCTTGCTTATCACGAGCCATTTTAATACTATTTTCTTTAGACAGAAAAGAATGAGGACAGAAAGACAGACAGACAAATATAAAATCAATCTAAGAGATAACTGTGGCCAAAGAAGATAATATGAGAGTTGACCCATTCCAAAGAACGAGCTGTCCTGAAGAGGGTGGCAGAGAGCAATAGGAAGTTTTAGGCAGTCTGCAAGGCAAGAAAGAAGCAGCAAGAGGACAATAAATATGCATATATTTCAGATGGTGTCTATGGAGATTCTCGTCATCCAGGCCATGGGTGTCCCAAAGGTGATTTTTCAAGAGGCAACTGGGCTTTCTGGTTTTTTCTTTAAAAACGTTTTGCTTCTCATCCAAGAAGCTGCTTCAGCTCTGACTGGATGGTGGGAAATGGAAGGATTTATACAGCTCGAAGACAGATGGTCATTTGTATTCTTTTAGCAGGGTTGTTAAGGTTACTTGGGGGTTTATCTGTGTCATCAGGGTAACCCGAGACATCATCTATCTTTAATCTACAACACAGTACTTTCAACAGTTCCAAGAAGGCTCCACACTAATTTGCACCATCAGGTGATCCTGATGACACAGATAAACCTCCAGGTGACCTTAACGATCCCTGCTAAAAGATTGCAAATGACCAGCTGTCTGTAAGGAGCATAAATCTTTCCATTTCCCACCATTCAGTCAGAGCTGAAGAAGCTTCTTGGATAAGAAGCGAAACGTCTTCAAAGAAAAACCAGAAAGTTCAGAGGGTGTGTATTTGAGAGCTACAGGAGAAGAAAATGAAAATATTTAGGAATGAGTCTGGAAAGAAGGGATGTGAATTGTGGGGTTGAATAACTTGGTTTATGTTTGGGGTCTCATAACCCAGTTCAACTGAGCATTCTGACTTCTTAGAAATTAAAGAAAGCAACATAATCACAAAGTTAGCCATTTCTGAATATGTAACCTCTTGTAAAGGCACCTCTGAGAGTTGCTGAAAATTCTAGCTCTAAAATTCTGACTAGATCAAAAAGGGCAGAAACCCTCCAATCGGTATTAGTTCCATTAGGATTCCCACACTAGTAGTAGTAATAGTAGTAGCTTCTGATCAAGGAAGAAAGATACCATAAGACGGATGGGCCGCTCCTCGTCAATATCAATGGGTACATTGGTACTCTGGATCCAAGTATTGGTGCAGAGGTGACGTAATCGAACATAGGAATTTCTGAAAATGAATAGAGAATTAATATTATTCCTCAACACACTTTCCATAAGAGCTCATGGCCACTTTATAAATGGTAAGCATATAATCTTGACCTTCTATTTCAGGACTTTTTACCAAGTTTATGTACTTTGATTTTAGGAGCAGGAAGGAAGAATACATAGAAATCACTTAGAGTTTCCCTCCAAGACTTGAAGCAAATAAAGTCTTAAATTTCAATACTTTTAACACAACTTTACATTTGCAAACTCTGAATTATATCCATTTCATAACTTACTGGATGTCAGGAACAACCTTTAATGCACTCATGTCTAATTCCATAAAAATGTAAAAAGGGGAGCTGTGATATTTGAAATGCATATATTATTTACTACTTGCAATATCCCAAAGTGCTGCTTGTCCTATTTTCTTGATTCACTTCTGCCTAATGTATCAGAACATGAGGCTGATAAGTTTATACATGCATGGAAGGTAAGGAGATGGCATAAAAAGGTAGATAAATGTTTAGAAAAACTAAAACTGAATCTACCCTAATCCATTCATAGAAAGCACTCTAACCAGACAATATTAAGCCCAGAAGAAATTGAAATGATCCACAAAACTTTCCATTATTCCTCTTCAAAGAGTATTTTTCCAGGACTACTGTAGAACATTAAGAGGGAAGGAGACCCTTATTCAAGATATTGTAAGCATTCATTTAAATAAGTATATATCTTCCTGCTCTACACTATTGAAGTGTCAACTCCCCCACCCCCCCAAAAGCGCCTATTACTTTCTCTAGATTGTGCTTATTGCCTCTATTTTCATTCAGAAAAATACAGTATTCTGGATGAAGCCACCTACCGGGGGACAAAGGAATCAGTCTTTTGCAGTGTAGTGGGATCCAGTTCAAAAAGGGATGCTATATCATTACCATGAGGCACAGCCACAAGCCGGTACTTGATCTTTTCACCTGTGAATCTCCGACTAGCACGATTGGTTCCTGCCTGCCACAAGATAAGGAGATTTTAGTTCTGTTAGCAGGACCAGAAAAGTCCATGCCCACCACAATGACCAACACTGCTTCATGGAACCTTTGAGGGAAGCTTCCAAATTCTCCAGCCATTAAGTCCAGAAATACACGTATTCTCTATTGCTTAAATAATTACAATTTCTAGTTTCTTTAAGAGGCACTAATCTAGTTTACATATAGTAGATGAACTGGAACTCCAATTAACATAGAAAACATGTATTAAGATAATTAAGTCAATTTAATTTAAGAATAAAATTGAATAAAACCTTTAATATCCGTAATGAAGGAGTTGTTAATATGGGGTATTCCAACTCTATATTCCAAGGTCCTTACAAATAAGCAATAACCACCTTAACAATAGTCTTTAGTTGTTTACAAAAATGCTGATTTGGCATTGTCCAAAGCACATTTCAACAAAGTGAAGGATTTTTCCTGCTAACGCATTCAGGCCAAATTGTGACATCAAATGATGTTTTCATTTTAAATATTGCCAATGAACACTTGTAGACAACCCAATCCTCCTGTAATAACTTGACTGGTAATTCACAAGTATGAATAACTCAAGGCAGCTTACCAAGGGCTTTGACTCTCCTGCCTCTCCCTTGTAACCAGGGTTTTCCTGAGAAATTAAAGAAAGAATATCAGGGTAGAAAAAAGAACTAAAATCAATTGATCTTGATCATTTGAAATTCTAAAAAGCAGCCTACCTAACTGATTTTTTTCTCTGAAACTGGAACTAAAGATCAGAATGAACGGATGATTCAAGTGATAGGGAATACCTTCTTTTTTTCCTTTCTAACTTCCATTTAGTACCCATGTAATATGCTGAGAACATTTGGCAACTACGGTAGTACACATGGTCGCTGGAGAAATTCTATTATGCTCGAAACTAAAATGGCTTCAGTTAAACCTTCCTGCCTCAAATCTGATTGCTTTTAGTTTTCACAACACAAGAATGCAAATTGATGTACACCTTATGCTTCTCATTAAACCTGAGCTTGAATATAAAACTGAAAGTTTCCCCAGCGTTCTTCGTGGAAAAAAACAAAACTAGGGTATGAAACAAGTAGTTTTGTGTGAGTGGGTGTATCACAGCATATGTTGATAGTTTAGCAGCACATGCTACAGAATATGGTTTTAGTCATATTCAGTGGAACTTTCCTAAGAGATACAGAGAGCGTGAAAGGAACAGGCCCATTCATACTTTAAGAAAGATCTATATGAACTCCTTCTGTCTCTCTCTTAACAATACTTAAAGGAAGATTAAAGTAATTTCTCTCTATATGTATTACATAATGCATTACTCATATTTTATAATTCAATAAAACAACTTGTGGAAAAATAATTTATCTCCTCAAATTACATGGAAATTTAGCCAGAAAATCAACTTTATCTAAGGAAATCTGTTGTATTGCTTTAAAATCAAAGTAGTGGCAATCAGTTGGCAGCTGTTCACATTTCTGAATCTATATTATTTAGGCCAGTCTGATTATTATGTCTTTCAGAGATACCATCTTCTCTCAAGGAGAAATTTATTAACTGATGGACTCAATCAGCCTTCCTTTCCCTTGTTAAATGTCAAAAGCCAAGACATATTAATTGTTATTGAATTAGTCTCAGGACCATGTAACTCATTTAGTAATTGGGCTTGATGCTGAATAGATTATCTCTGTAAAATGCAAATGCAAGCAATTTTATTTACAAGGTACCTTGCAAATTTGTCCAGGTTGTGATCAATTTCCTTTGAGAGCCAGAATATAAAACAGTGGAACAGTGCAACTGGACAATATTACAAAAATGCTATTTCACCCCACCAGTTTGGTGTTATCTATGATGTGAAATGTGCCCTGGAGAACTCTGGAAAATTAGTTTCTGTCATTTTGAGCCAGTGAAAATGTATTCATATCCATTCTTTCATGGGAACTGATACCACAGTCTTACTGTGTATATGCACCTAAAATGCTATAATTTATGCAGTTCTTTTCACCTCTGCTGCTAAATAATTCCCAGTGGCAAGGTGTTTGAAGCGATATAAACCATTCCAGTGTCCAGCTCCACTTCGACAAGGATCATGATGGACTACCTGGGGGGAAAAAAATCGGGGGGAAAAATAAATTATATCTGTAAGTTTTATCCAATAGATGTAGCGGCATCAAGCTGCAATGACAGCAAAAAGGAAATACGCATGCAATGACATCATCATGTAAATGCAAACCTTAAATGCCTGTATATAAATGTCAGATAACACACAATAGTATCACCATGCAAGTGTCACTAATTGTCCTAATTTGCTCAGACACCCATAGCCAAAACTGGCTGCCAACCCACAAATAGTGAGTCTGAGGTTTTGAGAGCATGAATTAATGCTTGCCCTACCGTTACTGCTATTATTGTTGTTGCTATCAACATTATCTAAATGGCCCCAGAATGTAACGCTACTCTCCACAGAAATTCCACTTCCACTTTTATATCATAAACTAATCTCGGGGCCAGGAAATCTATACCCACATAAATATGTTGGTTTCCCCACACAAATGTAACAGTGCACTCAGATTACATCAGTACTCAAGAAATGCTAAAACAGAGAGTTGTTGGTTAGTCTAACACTCACCTCAACTTCCCAGAGTGCATTGGAGCTTGTGGCTGATGTTGCTGATTGCCTCAAGGTAGTTCGAAGGAAAACATGGAGCTTGCTTTTGTATTCATCGCAAGTAAGAAACTTCTCCTGTTCAGCATGGAACAATCTAACAACATCACCCTATTTGAAAAAAGAAATACAAATTTCTACATACAAAAACATTTTACATGAGATAACCCAATAACATAGAGGAATACATTTACTGGTAGTAATCATAACAATAGCAGTGTGAACACATTGGACATACACCTCTGCATGCTGGGAAACAAAATAATGAAATTATTGGTCAGGTTAGGCATGACTAATTAAAGCTCTGTTGATTTATGTGGAACAACTCAAAATATGCCTAATACGTGAGTGTACAAATATGGCCCCTAGATTTGCTTCAGACATTGTCAATTTTAATATGATAAAAGAGAAAAGTAACTAGGAATAATTAATTCAATTAAACTGAAATTGAGGCTAAATAGAACATATTTGGTGTTTGTCTTCACCCTGCCACTTCTGTCTTAATCAAAAATGGATTTGGGTTTGGCTATTCTAAAGAAAAGAAGAATTAGAGGCAATGCTGGCTGGAGAATTCTGGGAGTTGAAGTCCACAAGTCTTAAAGTGGCCAAGTTTGGACATCCCTGGACTAGATAGTCACTTATCTGAAATAGTATACGTTATCCTGCTTGAGCAGGGGGCTGGACTAGAAGACCTCCAACGTACCTTCCAGCTCTATTCTATTCTAAAACTTAAAGTTTGATTTACATGCATAACAAAGCAACAAAATTAAGTTTACATGCATAACAATTAAAGGTCGATATGCACACAGTTATTACCCCTTTAAGCACTTCTTCCATATGGTCCCGGAATTTCATAAACAAGTTGATTTTCCAACTGGTGTTGCAATTGACAGAATTCACCTAAGAAAACAAGGAATTACAAAATGATATGCCCTAAAATAAATCTCAAATAATGACTGAACTTCTACTATAATTTTCTATGCTCTCCCCAAACCAGCATTTCACTTCTTCCAGTTTCTTATACCTCTTTGCATCCGGGATTATCAGCAAGTTCATAGTTGCTAGCATGTAGTGGCTGCCCAGCATTCACAGGATTCAAAATTACTTTGTCTCCAACAACTACCTGAGAAAGGATAACATAATGTTTTTAGTTCTTTTCATTGTTTAATCATTTTAGACCTGCAAGACACACAGAGTTACTTGGTTGAGTTGGGCAGAATGAGCGAATGAATGAATCTCTGGATTTACATGACTCTACATCCCTTTATTATCAGCTTGGCATAATCTCTCCCATTGGGTTCCTTCCCCTAATAGATTTAAGTACAAGAAATGTGGGAATTTCAGTGATAATATCAGGGTTGTGACTAAAAATCCATCATGAATGTCCCATCACAGATTCCTTGAGAAACTAAGTAATTAAAGCCAATTTGATACCTATTTCTAGACTTCTTTGTATAAAAGTGAAACCCAGTCCAATAGGAAGTAGAGAAACTTAAACAATCCCTATTTATAAACTCAAGAGAAATCTATTGGAAGGAATCATATTATCATGCTCACATTATCTCCATTGCTCCTCAGTTTCCAGAAGGGTTGGATAAAGAGCCAGGATCCTTCATTGCCTGTGGCATCAAGAGTTACCCTCATGGCATTCTTCTCCAGTAGAGCAGGGAGGCGCTTGTTTACTGTCAGATACTTGTTACTCTTCATGTGGAGAAGCTGAAAAAAAAATAAACAGAGTAGATTTTGGGAAAAGCAACAATGGATCAATGACAGCTCCATGTAGACTGGAGACAATGGCTGTGTTGGAAAGAGGAGCTGGTAAATGGACTGGCTCCTCAGAATTCCTCTCCAGAGCAAGAAGGGGCGAGGATCACCCATAACTTGCATAATGTGCATAAGTGCACCAACGTGCCTACCGTCCCCTGTCCTAATGTTTTCTCTTATTTGAATTCACTTCATTTATTCATAATTATGTTTATACATATATCTATTATTATCCCATGTATGCTTGACAAAATAAACAAACTAGAACCAAACTGCTCTATGCAGAGACTCCTCACAAGGAGTCTATAAGCCAGCAAACTCCAGTGGCTTGCAGAATTCCTGGAGCCAGGGAAAGTCATCTCACCTAAGTCATGGTTCAGTGCCTTCAAATGGACACTGGATTTGCATAGATCCCCTCTTAACCATCTTAGGAAATTGCTTCTTCATTCATTTTTGGATGTTGAGAACCTTTAGAAGAGCAAGTATATATAAAATACCAACAGGATGACTGAAATGTTGATTTTGGAAAGTTGTAAATGGATTAAGGAGCCAGACAGGCTTAATAGAGTATTTCCTGTGGGTTGTTTAAAATTTTACAATGAAGATTTTGTGGATTATTTTAATCAAGGTTAAATATATATGTTGTGTTTTTGTAACTGTTAATGGATTTTTCTTAACTATGACTGAATTAAAAGGCTTTAAACATATGCTAATAGATAACAGATAAGATATGGGAAGAAATTTCTCTTGCTGTATTTTTAGAGAAAGTGTTGCTGTGTTAAAAGGAAAAGAATAAAACAAAGATTCATTTGATTAGGTTAAAATATATATGTTATTATTACTATTAGTTCTTAATAGACTCTCGCTGATTATCACTGAGTGACAAGATTGTATAATTTGTCTACTGATAAGAGATGAAATATGTTTTATTGAAATATAAGAGAAGGGCATTAATTACTGAAGTTGTTTATACTTGTCTGAAGTGAGAGGCAATCATCTCTGTATCGTTTTACTTTGTCATTATTTTTTCTCTGCACTTTTTATTTTTTATACTCTTCTTACTTTGTGTTAGTTTTTCTTATCTTCGCATGTGTAAACTTTAATAAAAAATATTATATAAAAAAGAAAAATAAACATTTATCTACTTTGAATCATTCGTGGCCCATATTAATATAAAGAGCCAGAGAGAAAAATTAAGACTATATTCTGCAACTACAGAGTATAGAAGATGACCTTGAGGCGGGGAGGGGAGATTTATTGCCAAGACAACAAATAAATATGGCTTAAGCCCATATGAAGAGAGAAATTCCTGCTTCTTGGTTTGGTCTATCCTGTAGGACAATCAATAATCATAGCGAACAGGAAATGTTTTATTTTATAAAGTACATGTTTTCAGTAGGACAAATAATCTACATCTTCAACTTCTTCTTTATTTGAAGTTCCTTACAGCTTCATCTAAAATCCCCCTTAGTAAAAATCACAAGCATGATATAAATTCTCTCCAAAACATCAAATTAAGTTGCTTGATGGGAACAGATAATAGGCATATTCATTACAAAGTCCTTTGATTGCCGTTCAAGTTAATGCTTCATAATACACCTAATGATCAATCTGAAGCTATTCCCATATATTGTATTAGCCAGTTTGTTCCAAAGTAGATCATTTTTTGTAGTGAGAATATCACAATAGGATAAAGTTTCTTTGCTTGTGCATGTATTTATTTAGTTAATAATTTAGTTTTTTATTTTTATATAATTTATTGGCCGCCATTTAATATGAAAACTGAGATCAAGAAATCAATGAGTTTATCTGATATCATCCAATCTTATGGCTGCTAAATGTAAAAAATGGATAAGAGGGAGGGAGGGAATTCTCTTTATTATATCAGTTAAGATAATGTTCCATGTTGATGTACTTGAAGGATTGATCCATAACACATGTTTACACACACAAGAGAGAGAGAGAAAGAGGGAGGGAGAGAGAAGGGGAGAGAGCGCACTAGCCTATAGAAGATGACCAGGCAGAGCCCAAGGGAGGAGTCAAATGCATCTTAAGTCACAAGTCCCTACACACCTGCAAGAGATCTTAGTCCAGCCTACCTTGAATGCCTTTCTTATCTCCTGCTCATTTCACTTGACCATTAGTTTGTCAGAATCTTGTAGAGAGCTTAAGCTTGCAATAAATATTTATATTCATCTGAATTGCCTGAATCTCCTGATTTCCCCAACACTTGTCACAGCTATCATTGTCAATGCTGCAAGCAGCAATACTATTAGGATATCTAAATTTGGGGGCACCACTATAGCGGGTGATAAAGGGCCAGCTATTTCTTCTTTCAATTTTTTCCAAATTGGGAAATGCATAAGGTAAGAAACAATTTAATTTCTGATACACCAAAATGTCTTGAGTCAGTTCCGGTTTAATAATGACAATTCTCTGACCAAGAAACTAGACTTAGTGCACATTAGTCACAACTCATATCCATTCTTCCATTTGGTTTCATAATGATATTATGCTTTGTGACCAAGGTAAATGATAATGATAGGTAAGATAAAAGTCACTTTCATGAACAGACGTTCCAAAGAGATTCACCCTTTTCCAATCTGGATGTTGTGCAGATGTGTAGACTTCAATTTCCTGAATTCTCCAACCAGCTTAGATATTGTTAAGAATTTGGACGTTGTAATCCAGATAACTAAGGGGGCCCCAGGTTTGAGAAAGCTCTTCTAGGTAAACATAAATTTGGTTATCTAAAGGAACATAAGAGATTTAAATTGGTGACTGGGCAATGGACCAAGAGAAAAACAATATTACGTACCTGTATGACACTTCCATATTTCACCACATCTCCATGCACCTTCTTGTTCTCTGTTTCATTTTGCTTCTGTTCCATCTGAGCTGCATGCTGTTGAAAAACAAAAAACACAGCAAAATTAATTCAATTGCATGAATTCCTGTAAAAGGATGGAAAATATGAATCCTGTAAAAGAATGGAAAACATTTGTTATAAGTGGATCAAGAGTCAAATAGAGGCTGGGGCTCCATATATTTTGCCACATCATGATGGAATTTGTTGAATTTTGGTTTTAGTAGGTTATACAAATATAGCAATTATGATTTGTAAATTATAGTTAATGGTTTTCTGAAAGTCATTTGACTTCAACATGTTACATAAACTAATAAAATTCCAGTAAAGCATTATCTGTATTTATAGTTTTTTTTAAAATCTATACACACTTTGCATACAATTTCTCGAAGATATCAATAAAAAAACTGTTAAAAGTTCACAATTAAAAATGGGATGTTCTTTTAAAAAAAAAAAATTACTGAATGCAGCAAGGAAAAGAGAAGCTGCCTTTAGAGTCTCCCCAGCTGCACAGCACACATTATACCTCTGCTCGCAAGTTGCATTGGTTGCTAGGTCCAATTCAAGGTGTTGATTTTAAGCTCTACATAGCAGGGGTCTCCAACCTTTGCAACTTTACGACTTGTGGACTTCAACTCCCAGAATTCCTCAGCCAGCTTCCATATTTCACCAGCTGGCTCAAGAATTCTGAGAGTTGAAGTCCACAAGTTGTAAAGTTGCGAAGGTTGGAGACCCCTGCTACATAGCAAAGAGCTGGATTATTTGAGGGACACAATTACATCTGCTCATCCCATCAGAGCTGACAGAAAAGTTATGTTGCAGGTCCCTTTTGCTAAGGAGTTAGATCTGGACCCAGAAAATGAGCCTTTTCAGCCTTGGAATATCATCTGCTCCTGAAATGAGGTTGACTTCATCCCAATTAATTTTCCAGAAATCCCTCAAAACTCATTTATGTCATCAGGCCTGGGGACCGCAAGAAATCAGTGCATTCCTGCGGTAGTTCCGTTCAGATTAATATCTGCTGATACTCTTTCCCTGAATTTGCTAATTGTTTTTTATATTTTGTTTTATACTGTATACCGTAAAACCTCTATTTGAACGCCACCTCTATTTGAACGCCACCTCTATTTGAGCGCCACCTCGGCGGAAGGG
>JAOYMU010000263.1:41365968-41378995 GCA_025802295.1 Psammodynastes pulverulentus | reverse complement strand
TATTGCTTGTTGTTACCCGCCCCGAGTCCCTGTGGGGAGAGGGGGCGGGCTATAAATCGCAGATAAATAAATAAATAAATTTGCATTCCTGTGGATTTTATTAACTACCTGGAATCTGCAGTTCTGTGGTCTCTGGAAAGGGTTTCCACAGAGCAAAGGATATGTCAGATCTTCCCCTCTGAAGGTGGAGAGAAAGGATCAACTTTGGACAAGGTGCTCTGACTTCAGAAGCTGTCTCCCAGCCTCACTCAAACTCATGAAGCCAGTTCATCCCCAGAATCAGACCCAGGATATATCTCTCATCTGAGCTCCATGCTCCAGATTGGAAAAAAGAGGGTGGGATCTTCAATCACGCAGAGTAGTGGCCGTCATCTTAATTTGGGGCTGGTTGCTGGGATACAGCAGCAAGAGTAGAGTACTGACCTGCCTATAAGCTTGCCAGATGTTATCTTAGCATGGGAAAGAGGGTGCTGGACTAAAAAATGGACTTAGATGTGATTCAGAAGAATTCATCTTCAGGTTCTTAGGCCATCAGAAATAGCATGAAACCAATGAAAACTGTTAGGAACCTGGAGATTATAATGGCAGTGATACCCAGACAAGAGGCTGTGTGGAACTCCAAGGTGGTTTATGGTGTTCTGCTTAGGAAAGATTTAGTCACAGTTTCCCCTCTGTTTCTTTCTTTCCTTTCCGTCTGATTTTTATTTTTTTTTAAAAAGGAAGTGACAAAGTGTAAAAAATCACCAACTGAGAGAAAACAGTGACAATGTATATACATATATTTTTACATTCACAAACATTGTTTTCCTGTTCCATCTAAAGATTATTTAACTCTCTCTCTCCTGTCCTCTTTTCTTGCTGTCCCCTCCTTGGGAAGCCAAGTTTCACCATTTTGCTGCCTTGAGGTAAAACAGCACTTACTGTGCTTTCTCTTTCCTCTTTTTCAGTTGCTATGTATGGGAACCCTCTCCATGCTATGCCTGCTAAGTTTTCAACCGCATTAAAATTCTAATGTAATAAAGCTGATTTTTAAAATTGGATATCAGAATCATCCCATCAGATAACTAAGGATTTCTAACCAACCATACACCAAGTTAAAAATGAAACCTCTATAGCCACATGCAAGCACAGATTTTTAAAAAAGGATGTTGCCCAATATTATGGTGGCAGAATAAGCCTTTATATAGCGGAAATTGAGTCCAGTTTCTTTCCCTCCAGAGTGGAATAGCCAGATCAGAGCTGATCCTACAGATTTAAGTACTTATAGAGATTCTCAGACATCCAGATCATGGTTGTCCCAAAGGTGCTTTTCCAAAAGGCAACTGGACTTTGTTTTTCCTGTGGACAGGCAAAACATAAAAGGGGGGACGGACTGCACTTTGCTATTATTTTCAGCAGCCAGTGACCAGAAAGGCAAAACAAAGATGTAATGATACATATTTCACATTTTTCCATCATTTTTAGGATTCCTCCCCCAACTTCCTTGTTTAGGATGTTGAGCTTTTCCCAAAAAATTAACTTGTCATTTCTTTTCCTCCTTAGAAATTGGTATGAACTTGCACTGCTTATATTCAGTTATTTGTTGCCAAATTTTGGTGTTGGAATTTTCTAGTGTTTCAGGATTGGCAAACGAGGGGATTGTGAGTCTGAAATAGAACACATCTTTGTGTTTAACTTCCAGTTTTCAAAACCATTTCAAAAAGCCTAGAGATTGAAATATGTGGCATTTCAGCCTTTCTGCTAGATTTACTAGGCAAGTAATAGGAAGTGGGGCAGGAGTATTGATGTTCATTGCCTTGAGTTTTATATGTAAAAAAGCTGGAATCAAAATCTAACCATCAGGATAATGATTATCATTGGTCTGGGAAGCCCATCAGATTCAGAGGAAGAAAGGTACTTTACACAGCCAAGTCCACTCATCGTAAAGGTGCTAAAGGTTAAGAAACACTGCTACAGAAGTGTTTTCCAGGGTCAAGCTGCAGTTCTTCTTAACGTTAGAACCATTTGCATGAACAAGATATTACGTTGCTGTGATCAAGACATCAGTGCAAGTAATGCCTTTCCTGAAGCAGCAAAGAACCGAAAATCTAATTGCAACTGACCCTTCTCTTCCCCAGTTTGTTTGAAAGCGGCATCAATTGGGGGCGTGTGATAGCACTGCTGGGCTTTGGCTACAGGATGGCAATCCATGTATACCAGCATGGCATAACTGGCTTCCTGAGAAGAATTGCACATTACATGGTTGAATTTGTGCTAGACAATCGCATTGCACAATGGATTGCTCAGCAAGGAGGATGGGTAAGTGAACCGAAGAACCATCTTACCTGAGTATTCTTTGAAATATATGAATTATATAAGCCTCTATTTTGTATAAAGGCAACTGGAATCTATTCTGATGGGCTCTGTCTAGGGCTTCTAGGCGCAATGTGGAAGCCTAGCATCCTACTTGGTTCCTTCAATTGAAGAGGCCAAAGAAAATCCATAGCTGCTCTTGACAGGAATTTGAGCCAGAGACCTTTGGAACCTGTGAAGCTATCTTTTCAACGGGGACAAATAATTGGCCTTTCTAGCTTTGCATTGTTTGATGGAGGCTGTCCAAGATGGATTGGCAGATGATTGATTGCTTTGCTGTAATTTATATGCCACTCAGTTCAAAAATGTTCCAAGTGGTTTCCAGGAAGGGCATTCCTAAAACTATCTGAGGATATTGAGGCTAATATTTTCTGTTTCTAAAGCATACATTCTGCCTCTGAACCATGATGCAAAGCAGCTAAGCAAACCTTAAAATAATACATGGACCTT
This sequence comes from Psammodynastes pulverulentus, assembly GCA_025802295.1. Taxonomy (NCBI): domain Eukaryota; kingdom Metazoa; phylum Chordata; class Lepidosauria; order Squamata; family Psammodynastidae; genus Psammodynastes; species Psammodynastes pulverulentus. Next base: position 41,376,193 of record JAOYMU010000263.1, on the reverse strand, counting down.
GACGAATAATTGTGAAGAAAGGCACAGGGGAGGGTGGTCTTCCTTCTAAATCCCAAGTGTATACTTTTTAGTTCTTCAGATACTAGTGACCCTTTCTGTAATTATTCTTTTGAAAGAATATGTTGAGAGAAGATCTTAAAACAGCCTTTCTCCATGCTTCCTCTTTTGGAGACTCCCTCCATTCCCAGTGAGCTGCCTGATGACAGTGCTAGGTGTTTAAAACCAACACTTCTGGATAACACCAGGTTTGGAGAAGGCTATTACAAAATTGGATCTATAACCGTATTATTCTGTCTCTAGGTGGCAGCACTGGACTTGAGCAATATTTATTGGAAATACATGTTGATGGTTGCCGCCGTGATTTTGCTGGGCCAATTTGTTCTACGGCGTTTCTTCAGGGAATGACAGGAAAAGAAAATGCTGCTGGTTTATTGCATAAGAAAGAAAGAACAAAAGGGGAAATTATGCATGTTACCAGCTTCTATTCCACCTGGACATCTGTTTATTCATCCTCTGCACGGTGATTCCAAAGCAAAAAGTTTAGTTAAAAGAAGAGTGGCACCAACACTGAGGCAGAATTTATTCCATCAAGCGGCCATTGACCAGCAGTTCTTCCTGGGAAACTCCAGGCAGATACTTATGGTATTGGAGATGAGAAAAATAGATGCACTTTCCTCTCAAGGTCTTTTTAAGAAGAACACCACCTCTTTGAAATCATTCTCAGGACTAATTGAATTCTCAGCTGAACCTCATCACCATAGAAAGAGTAAAACCACAAGGGGAATGTTCCTTGATTGGTGCAGACTAATTTTGAGCAGTTCTGCTCCTACCAGCTAAACACGAGCTGAAATCATTGAGTAGAGCTCTCTGAATTTATCTGTGAATCACATGCAAGATTATATATGCTAGATATGAATATATATCTAGATATTCCAGAGAAGAAGAAAAAAAATGTGATTGCTACATTATTTTTTTATAGGCACTTTTTCATGTACTTGATAATTGCTGTCCTAAGTTGGTTGTAATATGGACAGAGTAGCTCCTCTTGCTTTGAAACAATATTGTAGTGACTCTTCTGAGGTGAAGAGAGTCAGCTGCTTGTAAAGATTATGAAATGAGGCTTGCTTCTTTTCAAAGGATGGTGCTCTATTTCCCTTTGGATTAGGTATGATTGTGGTTCACCTCAAAGGTGGATGAGTGTTTGGGAGTGGGTGGCAAAGAAATGGAGAACATTTCTTCAGGTTCCACTGTACTTGTTTATTTTTTTTGACAATCGTTAGATCTGTTTTTACCCAAAGGATGGACAAAATGTGATTTCCTGCAGTTGTGGGAGTTGGAATCTGCTTTCCCTAATGAAAAATGGTCAAAAAGCAGCCAAGTTCAGCAAATTTTAAGGCCCTTTCCTAGGAAGTTAGGCTCTCTTCTAAGTAAATATGCAAATAGTCAGGCTGCAATCTTGTATTGATTTCAATGGAAAGTTGAATATGTGCTTAATTTTCCATTTGAAATTGGTGGAATATATAAGTGCTTAACGGTGTTTGGATCGTGCTTAGCTAAATTCCTCCTTGCCTGTTTCATGAAACATCTCAATGGGAACACAGAATTCTTTGAACAGGAGCAGGCAAATGTGCAAAGCTGAAATTTTCTGTTCAAAATCATTATTTTTTAATCTTGTGGGGGTTTTTTATTTTATTTTATTTTTTTAAAAAACCAAAACTAATTTTGTTATTTTTATTCCAATACTCTCCCAAATGTTTACTTTGTATAGTTTTTTTCCTAATGCCAAGTCTCATTTTGATGTCTAAGATAAAACTACTACTGTCAGAAAAAACTGACATTTTGGATACAACTCTGTTCTCTTTGCACACTTTATAAAGCCATAACTCAATAGTGAAACTTGAGTAGTTTTTTCTGCCATTCAGTTACCAAAAATTCTTAAGCAGATGACTTGAATATAATATGGATATTTTTATATTTCTGAATTTTTAAAAAAAAAGACTCCTGAGATTTCCTGAATGCATATGTCAATTTATTTTTAATACTGAAAAACATTAGCAGTTTTCAGTTTAAAGATAGCATCAATTTGAACCTGATCATAGTCTTAAAAGAATTGTTGTGAGAAAGTATAGATAAATATATCTATTTCCTTTTACATGAATCAGTGTTTGGGGATTTGGCCAATGTTTGAACCCCTTGTGGCAGAAGAGTAATCTAATATGCTCATTTTAATGCACTTTTCTTCTTGAGCTTTCCTTAAAAACTCTATTCGTATCTTAACCTAATATAGACATTTTTGTGTGCACATCTCCTTAATATATACATTGTATATTATTATTTTTGAATTGCAAATTGTGTAGATTGCAATATATAGATTCATAATGGTGAGCCTGATAAGTTCCTATACTAACTGAATGAATTTCTCACTGATTCCTAAATATGGCACTCTCCCATGTTTATCTTATACCTGCTTACTTCAAAGGATGTCCCCTTTTTTTGTGCTGGAGCTTGCTGGCAATGCTTTCAATTCTGGAACATAATCTTTAGAATAAATCTTTCTAAAATAACCCTTTCTAAAGACCTTCATGTCTGAACAGTAACGGTAACTTAAGATAAGATGACTTATATTTAGGGGTTCAGGAAGATGTTTCTTGTAAGTAAGAGTTGTATGATGGTCATAATTACAACCAGAGCAAATAGAATTCAGTTAGTGTCACTGAAGCTTGCTCCATTTTTCACCAGTGTAGTGAGTAGTTTTATCTGTAATCCAAAAACCAGCACGAAAGCAGCTATTAATACATAGTAGTCCAGAGCAGAAACTTGGAAGGGCATTGAAAAAATAATAATCTTTTTTAATATTAGGATTAACATTGAGATCTGCAAAGTATTTGAAGCATCTATTGCAGTTAATTTTGCTGCAAATGAATTGGGTATTTTTCCTCAATAACTTCTTCTGAGACCGTATCTACCTCAGAACTCTCAGTTTCGGGTCCAAAGGAAACCAAGACCCCTATCACTGAAACTGACCATAGTCAGGAGAGGAGCATTTTTTAGCTAGGTGCAGTTAACCTTAACACCAATAGTGGTTTCCTACCAGTGCAGCTACCGGTTCGGTGACAGCACGCGCACGTGCGCAGCTTAGAGAAACTCCAGCTAAAGTGCCTCTCAGCTGCTTTAGCACGGCATCCACTCTGCCGCACCAATTAGCTGAGCAGATAAAGCTCACCAAAGAGCACGGGCAGGTGGGAGGTCCCAAAAACCGCCCAAACACCGATCATTGGAGCTAACGCTCTTCAGAGCTACCAGTTCACCCGATTAGGGCCAAACTGGGAGGATACCACTACTGCTTAACACCTTATATATGCTTACAGGCACTGTGGTAGGCTGTGCTTTTTCTTCTGTTATTGGCTCTAGAGTTTGTTGAGATCTAGGTTTCTGGTCCTCCTGTTGATTCATTTATACCAAGCAGCAAAGTTTTCCCCTCTCTCTGCTGCCATTATTCTACTGTCTTGGACAGGTTTATGTGAAGGCCATCATCATTTCCACACAGTTCTCTTGCTTTAGGCTAATTTTATCTATAGGTAGCACGTGCCTCCTAGAGTCCCTGGAACTGATTTGTTGTTTTACAACAGAGGAGACTGGAAGTTGTGGATTTTTCTGCCTTGGGTGTCAAAATAATTTGGCTAGTTTTGAATGATAATCCTTAACTTTGCAAGCAAGAAAAGCAACAGGAAATTTTGCTCTTCTGCTTCAGGTGATACAACATTCTGGGCTAATGCTTTATATCAATGAGAAAGTGACCCCCACAAATGCATAAATTATAAAAAGAGGATGCCCAATGAGATTTACAAAGCAAAGCTGGACATGACTTCCAAGGACATTTTTCAGAAGCTTAAGGAACTCAATTGACTCCAGGCAAATAATTGCATAGAATAAATGCCTAGCTGCAGATAGGCTTAAAAGGACACCATTGCCTTGCTGCATAAAATGATTGTGTGTCCAACTTTTGTCCTCCCCTGCAAGTTGGAGAAAATGTGGGGCTCATTTCTACTGTGCTCATGGGTAAATATGCCAGAAGAAGTTTAATAAATACCCTGTCCAATTTGCCTCTTACTGTATAGCATGGTGCTTTCTTCTGCCTTTACTAGTTGTGGATGCTTCAGACATCACTTTGTCAGGTGTCCTCCAAGAAAAGACGGCATCTGGCCTTTTAAACATTTCATTATAGGTATAACTGTCATGGAGTCCCAGGACCCTGCCAAAAATCCTGCTGCAGGTTGTAAGGCACACAAGATGTTCTAGCCGGGCTTATTGGCTGTGCTACCCAATCTGAACTGAAGGGCTGCCTTACACCACATCCCGCTCTGCCTGACCTACTAGGAAAAACCATGGAGGTGGTAGAAAGTTCTCTTTAAGAGACAGTTGCCTGCCATTGCTAATTGTACTGAGTTTCCCCATTAAGATTTGAAGGTGTGGACAGGACTCCCAGCCCAGTTTAAATATTGAAGTCATCTTGCTAGTTACTACAGTATTGTTTGGGGGGGAGGGGGGAGAAGAGAACAACAATGTCTGATAATACATGTTTCATTTTGGGTTTAAAATGTGAATAAAATGTGAATAACCTGAGCATAGCATTTTAACACATAAATATGTGACACAGAGCCTGATCTTTGTCACCCTGTTGATTTAAGACATATTTGCCTCGGTATATAAAGGACTTGGCATTAAGTGATTTTTTTGAGGACTAGATAGCACCATTTGATTTAAATTCTCCATGTGAACCATGGAACATGTGCTTCACTAAAGCATTGTATACATTCCTGATAATATGTGGCAACTTTGAATTTACATTCATGAAGGTTGAAAACAATGGGTTATTAAATAAGACTTGTCCAGTCAATGAAGAAATACATTGTATTTGTTTCCTTTAGCTATGGTTTTGTTTTGTTTTTTAAGTTATATCTTGAAGGGAATATAATAATGAATGACTTTGCTTCAACTCTAATTTAAAAGGCTGTGTATTATTTCCATGCATCATACCGTTTTAAAACCCACTTTCCTCAGGAGTTTAAAGGGAATTAAACAAACACAATAGTGCAGGGATATCAAACTTGCGGTGTCACATTGTTGTCATGTGACGTATCACGCCTTTTTTCCCCCCTTCACTAAAACGGGGGTGGGCATGGCCAGCACATGATGCATCCGGACCACGGACCACGAGTTTGACACCCCTGCAATACTGCAACTTGCCAACTTTTAAAACATGTAGACTTCAATTCTCAAAAGTCCCATGCTGGCTGGGAAACTGTTTAATAGGTACTAGCCTTTCTGCTAAGCAGCCAGAATCACCCTTTCCCCATTATTTTATTTAGAAATTTGAATTGCCAGCAAAAGCAAGGGCTTTCCACTCAGAAAATACCTCTGGAAGAGCTGCAGTTTTCAAATCACTTACTATAGATAGGAACAGTCAAACCCAACTATAGAAAGACAGGCTTTGGAATGAATTCCGTTTTTGAAGGATGTTGTTGAGATCCTAACTATCCTTTCTACTTGCATTGGGTTGAGGTTTGAAAATACAGGATGGCAACTGGTAGGGATACTTCATCTGGCCTCCATGTATCCAGAAGGAGAAACATTTCTGTTGTTGGATAAAGAAAGATAATCAAATCAATCATGTCTTAAGTAAAAAAAAGAACCACAGGTGGGTTCCATTCTACCTCCATCATAGGGGGGGGGAAAAAGGAAGTGAACCTCTGGGAGGGGCTGCTATTATTTCTGGAGATACAGAAAATGTGCCTTATCATATGCCATAATTGTATAAGTATTTCATTATATGCCATATCCATGAGGAAATGTATTGGGTTGATACTTTAATGTACTTCTTTTAAAAAAAAAATACTCAAATTCTGAAGTGCCTAGCACATTGTTTGTTGGTTGAAAATAAGTGCTATACAGCAGGGTCTGTAGAATATATATTATACACATGCATTAAAATAAAACATGGTTATTCATATGCTTCTCTATTCTTTGAGCACTGAACTCCAAATTATATTTGAATGTCCTCTTGTTTTTAAGAAAATCATTGAAAAGTGTAGGTGCTCTGAAAGGTACCTATGACACTATGCCATAAAAGTTATTGATAATGCTATATCCAGGATTGGATGTAGCAGCTTGAATATGCAATGTTTTTTCTTCTTGTTGTTTTTCTGTTTCTAAAGTGTAAGATTGTATTTTCCATGTTGGCAATCTGATGAGCATAGACAATTAAAGGGAATTGGAAATTATCAGAAGTTAATGAAGGAAAAAGTCAGTTAACTTATATAACCATAATGTTTGAAATGGAAAATAGAAAGGAGGACTTAGATTGCAATCTGATACAGTGTGGAGGGGTGCATCCCTTTTGGAGCTGAAGGCCATTCCTGGCCTTTCAATGGCACGCCAGTACCCATATTTCAAAAAGCAAGGCAAGGACACAAAGCTGCATTTCAATTCATTTCAGTTTCATTCAATTTAAAATCAAAAATCCCTTAAGCAGTTTTTTTTATGGTTTCAATTTTGAGTACAAACTGCAGCCCATTCACAAAATGATCTCTCGTCATCACCAACGGCAGCTGGCTGAATGTTCTGTCTCAGGGTGGGATATTTCATATGCATACAAGCTTAGGATGGACCAAAGCAAATACGTTTTGCATAGCTGTTATTAAACCTAATTAAATGTAGCAAAAAAAATTTATTATTTGCTTCCACATTGAAAATTACAATTCACAAGAACTTTTGGAAAGGCTCTGAAGCCTTTCCAAAAAATGTGGATACTTAAAAAATGTGATACTTAAGAAGCATTATCCAAGGGGGGAAGTGGGGGAGGGGGGAATTGAGCACCTCTGCTGTCCACTCCTGCCGATGATTAATTGGCCTGATGAATTCCAGTAGGCTTATTTATCAGATATGTAAGGAATATGTAAGTGCACAATTGTACACTTTTCAAAAAATGGAGGTTGTCCTCATCTTATGGTGAGCATTCATTGCATGCCAACAAAAATTAGCTTGGTTTCAAGCAAGTGTATATATTATTATAAAATAATCTGTTGCATCATTTATCTATTATGCACAGGATCCATTCCCCCAAAAAATAATTACATTGTACCCAATTTTGCGTAGTATGAGGAAGACAATATTTGGCCCTCCAAATGAATGTTTGATTCCAGCTTCCATCACTGTTTGCCAAACTTACTGGGAGAAATTCCACCCATTGCCCAGCTCTTATTGCTGAAAAACTATCAATGTATTTGTTATATTTTATTATCTTGGTTTTCAATCTATTTTAACATCTAAAACAACAAAAAGAAGAATATTAAATACCTGAAAATGTAAAAGTCATTGGTTTTGACTGTTGGCTTATTGCAGTAACTCCTATGGAAGCTATTTAGCTTCGTGTCTGCAGCTGTTCAAAGAACTCTTCGGGATTTTGCAGTCTGAACATGCATGGACACACACTGTCTCAGTGACATTGCAGCTATTTACTACCTTTTTGGATCTGAAGGCCTTCATTTTGTTCCCCTTGAGTTTTGGGCTTCTGCTCTGCACAATGTTAAAAACATTTGGAAATATTTTTTCCAAATATGTATACCTCTCCTATTTTCAGGCAGGAAAGGAAACTTTACGCACTCTTGTAAAACGGAAGCTTCAAAATACTTTGAATTAGGAACAAAATTTGGAATTTTGAGAAGATACTGCATGCTACCAACCATGACTAATCACAAAACCATAGAATTTCAAGTAAATGTGTTTCACAGAAAAATAAAAGATTCTCAGTTTGGAATAAAACCAACTCCTTAGAATGTTCTTTTTCCTTGAAACATTTTGCATAGATTATATTCCAATAAACAAAACTCAAAATGTTGTGTCCTATATAGAGAGAGCAATGGAACTAAAAATAAGTCTCCTCTTCCCTTCTATAAAAGTTTCTTCCTCAATGAGGTGGTGGTGCTGTAGAGTGGACACTTTCTGCCAATAAGTTCACCAAAGAATTGACCACAGGAATGGTTTTTTTTAAAGTTATCTCTAGAATAATTTTGAAAACAGATTTTAAAACATGTTTTCTTCAGAGCTCATACAGTTGGAAGTGGCTGGCCACAGAATGTTTATTTCAGATAATTATATATACTTTTAATGCTTTGCCCCCTGCCTAACTTCTGTGGCCATGGAAGGCTGCTCAGCTCCAGCTCAAGGAGACACTTCAGTGTCAATTACTGCAACAGTCCTATTTGAAGTAGCTTCTTCAGTCAAAAACTCAAGTTTCTCCACACTGAAACCTTAATGCTGGTGGTAAAGGTCATTTGTGCCAGTGCTTCAAAGGTGGCAGGCAGTGTACATAGTTCTAATGGGCTTGAAACAAGCATTTTACTGTAATTAAACAAAATGTGGAGCAAATTAGCCCGTATCAAAGTGCTTGTTTTAAGCCTCACTGCCTAACCCCTTCCAGAATTTATTGTATTGTAAAATGCCTCTAGACACATGTGGAATTCAAAGGCTTCTTTAAAAGGTTTCTTAAAAAATAAAACTGAAGTTGGAAACTGATGTTGGATTGACCTCCATTTTGAAATTATAGATTGGGGGAAATCAGATGGGACAGAGGCTGTCAGTTGCCAAGCACCATGTTGGATATTCCAGTTATAAGGAAAGAGGGCAGCAAACCTTTGCTAATGGGGCAAAAGAGTTTGCCCCCAAGTTTAAGCCTCCCATAAAAATGTATAGACTTGACATCATGGGTGAACCACTAAAGCTGGGTGAAAATAGTTCAAATAACTAAATGAAAGAGGACAGTCAATATATACACTTTCTGCTGACACAACAATACTGAACAAGAGTATTGGTACTAAAAGGGTGTCCGTGGTCTAAAATATTCCCTTCGCTGAGTACTGTTCCCATCATACAACTTTTAGCAAGAAGCCCTTCAGTTCTACCTTGCAATCTACCAACCTCCAGGATGAATGGAGTAATGTAGTTCTTCTCGCACTTAGTTTATCCCTAGTCCTTGCATTATGAGATCATCATCTATTCTTAATGCCCTGCCTGTTGGCAGATTGGCCAGTGGCCTATAAAGACTTAGAAAGAATGCTTCTAGCTGCACCTGCTGCCATAGGCTTTCCCCCCTTTGTTCAGAGAAAGGTTAAATTGTGATGAAAGACAAACGGCCCTCATAAAAAGTGCAGCTGTCTACCCTGCTGAGCTTCCTAATGTGAACATTGCCTCTCCACATTGTCAAGGGGATGATGTGATAAATGAAAAATTTGCACACACAGTCTTGTCAATGAAGCCAACTTTGGAGTAAGGATATTTCAGTCCAGAACCAACTTTTCTCCTGATTTTCTGCTTCATAAGCAACAGTTATCTGTCTTGGGTGAGAGAAAGAAACGGGATGAGAGCTAGCAAAAGGGAGAACGGCCATAGAGAAGAGATTCAACAACCGGAAAGGCCTTCAGACTCCACCCTCAACAGCTTATAGTGGCATTTATCACTTTTTTACTAGGGGGATTCTTAAACTCAAATTAAATACTAGAAGGAGCTGTCTTGTGTCATTGTCTGCAATCTGTTTCATTTCCTTCAAGTCTTCAGCTGGCACAAGTGCAACAAATCTTCCACTTCAGCACCCATATGGGCTCTGGACCACCAGGATTAATTCAAAATATTTATTATTTCCTTTTATTTACTATATATTTTAACCTGCACCAGCCTCTTCAGGGTAGGGCCTCCCTTCTAGCTTTTGGCGCCAAGTTGAAAGTCTAGAGCTTTCTCAAGTTCAGCAACTTTAACATGGGTGGACTTCAACTCCCAGAATCCTCCATGCTGGCTGTGGAATTCTGGGAGTTAAAATCCACAGCTTAACATTGCTGAGCTGAAAAAAACACTGCATTAGAGCATCCCTACAAAAGAAGGCCAATCCAGTTATTCCATTTGTGGCTCCAATCTCAATCTCAATTAGACACCTGGAGATTAAAAATAAAAAGCCACATTCCAAGCTATTTAGGACCTTAAAAGTGCTGACAATACTACACAAAATAAAACATTTTTAAAAATCAAAACTCCAAGGAAAATACTGATAATGTGGCAGTGCTGATTGGTGAAGCCACTTTCTAGTAGAATCCATTAGCATCAGGGCTTTTTTTCTTCCGAGAAAGGTGCTGGAACGCACCCCCCCTCGTCGCGCTAAAAAACCCGGAAGTGATAG
>JAOYMU010000263.1:41300548-41311459 GCA_025802295.1 Psammodynastes pulverulentus | reverse complement strand
GGCCCTCTCGGTGAGAGCGAATAGGTCTAAGGGATATATAGGGCAGGAGCCGATCGTGGAGGTAGCTGGGCCCTATGAAGAAAACGAAGTTCTAGTGACTGCAGCAACAACCCAGCAGTGCAGCATATAATAAAATAATATTTTACCGCAGATTCCATTTATAAAACATAAAATAGAAACTTCATAGTACAAGATAAAAACTATTTATTAAATATAATTAATTATTTGATTTTGATCTATAAAAGTACTTAGCAATTTGGTGAGATTATAAAACAGCTTACATTATCTGTAAGAAAACTGAGCAAACTTTAACCTGTGTTAAGCAGCACCAAATGATAATTCGTTATAGGTGATTAATTCATTTACCTTCTTTCTCCCAGTGACCTTGGACTGCCTGGGAAAAGAAGAGACCCTAACCCTTTCCCAAATCAAGTTTACTCCTTTACAAATCAAGTTTTTTTGTTGCAGGCTTTCCTTCCCTTTACTAGCAAGGGTACTAATGAAATGAAACGCCAGCAATCAGGAAATGGTTGCTGGAAGAATCAAGCAAAACTTACAGGAAGCAATTAACACTTAGGTTTGTAAATTTCAGGTTGTTTTAAGTCCAAGAAAAAAAAAATCCATTTTAAAAAGTAAGCAGAGTGAAAGTCAAAATAATCCCATAGCTGACTTTGATAGCGATTAAATATTGCCAAGAAAATATTGGATTCACATAAGCCATGGTTTATTTTAATAAGGATTGAAGCTCACACAGTGGCTTCATTCACGCATGCTTTTGGTGCATAATCAGAAAGTCTTCACTTTCACTTTTCATGCCCTATTTCTGATTTCAGCCCAGTCTAATTGTTGAAGCACACATACTGGCTTCATTCACAATAAAAGTAGTCCACCACTGGTTCAGCAACAGATCAAAATTATGACAACACCGAATGAGGACTTATGACTGGTACACAAAGTTTCAACTGTGGCAACATCCCTACAGTCATAGGATTGCATTCAGGGTATTCAGGTGCCCAGCTCACAATTAAAACTTGGCAGTAAGCCACAGTCACGAGATCGCCATATGCAACGTTTCTTACCAGCTTCTCTCATGCAAACTCAATGGGGAAGCTGCCAACGAAGGTCACAATGCTCCCATAAACCACTCCCACAGCCTTTTCTTCTGAGGAAGCCCACTATAGAGAAAGAGATCTTGTATGTAGTAGAATCCCCTCACCTGTTGTGCTCCAAGTGAGCACGATCTAGGAGTCATCAGTATGAGCCAGAAGTGTGCTGCAGTTGCCAGTAAAGCCATTGCGGTCCTAGGTTGCATCAACAGAGTGATAGTACCAAAATTACATGAGATGTTAGTACCACTTTATACTGTAAGACCATACTTGGAATACTGCCTCTAGTTTTTATAGTCACTGTACAAAAAAGGTGTTAAACTCTAGAAAGAGTGCAAAGAGTAACAAAGCTTATTAGGGGACTGAAGATTAAAGCATACGATGAATGGTTGTGAGAATTTGGAATATCTTGTCTAATGAAGTGTTGAACTAGGGATGGCATGATAGCGATCTTCCAATATTTGAGGAGCTGTCATAGAGAAGAGGGGGTCAGCCTATTTTGCAAAGCATCTGAGGCAAGACAAGAAGTAATGGATAAAAGCTTAACAGAGAGATCCAAGCTAGCATTAAGGAAAATTTCCCTGTCAGTTAGAACAATTAATCACTGGAATGGCTTGCTCTAGAAGTTGTGGGTGCTCCATAAGTGGAGGTTTTTAAGAAGAGATTAGACAGCCATTTGTCCAGAATGCTATAGGTCTCCTGGTTGAGGAGGGAGTTGAATTAGAAGATCTCCAAGGCCCCTTCCAACTCTGTTATTCTGAAAGTATTCTGTAACAATGATCATTGCAAATATATGAGGCTTTCTGTTGTTTTTTTCCCAGATGAAAAACTGCTTAATTTCCCACAAGATATTTTTATATGGGTAGGAGAGTATTTTTGAGAATACCTAAGAAATTCTACAGCAACATGACTGACAGACGAACTAAAACTGGTTTGCAGATTCAGTTTCAAAACTTTGTTTTACACAAATACTTCTATTATGTTTGCCAACAGAAATCCAATGGATTAGTTCTTTGCATTTAATTTGCAGGATGCACAATTCCCCAAGGCTTTTTTTGCTCTCTGGCTTCGTATAGACATAAAATATTTTCCTATTGATTAACACAAGCTCTTGATGCCACTATGGCATGGCAAAATTGGCAAATGTCTACAATGAGATTTCTGGTAAAAAATTTAAGTCCTCTCCCTTTCTGCTCTTCATTGTTCAGTTACTCCAATTTACTGGCTGTGTACTGTTTTATTTCTCCAGGAACTTTTAGGAATCTGGAATTAAGCATAAAAAAAAATAATCAACTACTTTTTTTCTGATGATCCAATACCCATTCTATCCCTCCCAACTCCTTTCAGTAATACACACAAAGATACACACAAAAACACATAATCCAGGGATGAAAAGCGATTGATCTGTATCTATTAAAATACTTACGTTAATGCAGGAAGTCAAACAATGTTACAATGGATACGCTAATATCCCTGCTTTGTTATATGAAAAGATGCTTTAAAATGAAAAATGTGCTTCTAGTCCTATTTGCATAGAACTTCAAAACACATTAGTCAAGTATTAAAATGCAATTGTAATTCATTTTGTTGACAAGGGATTTTGGTCCAGAATTTTCAAGATTCAAAGGATAAAGTTGTAAGGAAGGAGGAAAAAACATCCCCCCCCCAAATACATAAAAGTTATTGCACTTAAACTTGTCAATCAAGATTATTGAATTATGAAATTTATATAGCCACCCATCTCACCTGGTATTCCTAGACGACTCAGGGCAACCAGGAAAAAATATCAACATAAAAACATATTACACCTTTCCTTTCAAGAGAACAGATCTTGTTAATTCTCTGATTCAACCCCTCGGGCAAAAATCAGCAAGGTCTGAAAAACATGAACTCTGAGCAACCAAGCAGGGGCAGGAAGATTCTTTCCATCAGAACAGCTTTAGAAATAAGATGGGGGGGATCCCATTTTTTTCTTTATTATTTAACTTTACATTCCCAGAGGAGAGGCATCTCTTCAGACTGGCTTCTTATCAGGAAAGAGAAAAGCACCTCAAAGAAGGATTCTCCAACCCAAAGAAGGGTTGGAGAATCAAAAGAAAATAGCCATCCTTTGAAATGTGGGACTAGATACAGTTTAGAATCCTTTCTAACATTTAATTTATGGGCTGATTTGTGCTGTGTTCTTATTGCGCTATATTTTGGATGTGTGGTTGTTCCTGAAAGATTCCTGTTGAGTTAAACCTTCCAGGAGTTATCCTTTCTTTTTACTCTTTTGCCACTGTTTTCAATTTTGAATAAGTTTCATAAGCTGAATCTACGTAATAAAAGATTTGTATCATCTTCTCATTTCTGGTATCAATAGGGTCATTCAAACAGCAAACTTGGCCTTTCACACATCTCAGCTATTTGATGAACAAACCATTTGAGAGAAGAATATTTACTCTGTTCCTCCTAAGTAAAGTTGCAGAGAGCACCGACTGAGCAAGGACTGTGAGAGGAGAAATGTGCAGGGAAGGCTCAGGGATGCATCTTGACCTCACCTGAATAGTAATTTCTGTCCAGCTTCCTTTTTGATGATGTTGAGTTTATAATAATGTCTCAACGCTCTTGACATCTTCTCATATGTCATATTCCTTCGGTTCTGAAAATCGTTTAAAAATTGTGATTATAACATCAGTTTGTTTTCTCTTGCCTAATTACTAATTTGAATTAGAAAAGAGTTGTCAGGAAACCTGCATGCATAACCTTTGTCAGTGGAGATAGGATGGGAATTATGTAACCAAACATAAATACCTTGTTTTACATACAGTTAAAGTACTAGCTTTGTGAATTAATTTAGATTTAAAAGAATGTAAAAGGGAAGCATTCTGGTGCAATGATAAGACAGCAAACTAAGACCTAGGGAACCCAGATTTAAGTCCCCATTCAATCTCTAGTTGACTCTGGCCAGTCGTAATATTTCAGCCCAATTTATTATGCCAAATCTGACGATTACACGAGGAATGCTAGTGCATGCTACCTTGAATCTCTTTAGGAAAGTCAAGGCAGATGTACTGTATAATAAATATATGCAAGTACTCCCTTTATCCCAGACTGTATCAAATCATCTTTTGTGCTCTCCTTTGATCTGTCCTTGTAAATGCCCTAGAAGTATAGTGTCTGATGCTCTAGATCAGTGATGGCAAACCTTTTAGGCATCGAGTACCCAAACCAGAACACATGTACATACACATGCATGTGCGTGTGCCAGAGTGCCGAAAAACTGGCCGGTGCATGAATGCCTGTTTTTTGGCTGTTTTGGGGGACATTTGGGGGCTGTTTTCAGGCCATTTTCAGGCCATTTTTCACACCAAAAATGGCCTGAAAAACAGTCGGAAGAACAGCCTGAAAATGGCCCAAAAAACAGGCTGCCCAGTGCCCGCCAAGATCTACTGGCCAGCATGCCAGAAACCAGAAGAGCAGCTGGCGATGGTGTACGTGCCTGCTGAGAGGGTTCTGCGTGCTACCTCTGGCATGCGTGCCATAGGTTCACCATCACAGCTCTAGATGATGGAGATTATGCTTTAAAATTACAAGAGCCAGACCGGGAACAGCTGCACTGACTCCTGTTGGAATATTCCAACTGGTCATAGTTCATTATGAGACCAGGATCAGAATATTCCCAGCTCTACTTTTAGCAAGACTGACCAAGGTTATGGCAAATGAAGAGGCACATTTACCCACACCTTAACTTTGTTAAATTATCTCCAAAGAACATCAGGAGACTATGGGAGATATACCAATTGGTGCCCTCCAGGTAGGCTGAGAGTGCTAGTCCTAATCAGCCCATCTGAACAGAAATTTATCTCTACTGAAGGAATTTAGAAGGATCGCCTTATTTAGTACCTTGTGATTACCCCAGAGTCCAGCAAGGCCATTGGGATTTACAACCCGAAAGATCTTGGTTTCTTTGTCTTCCCACTTGATAACTGATTCATACTGGCTATCAGAGAGGAGCCGGTAGATGTAATCCAAAAGTAACCTACAGTCTGAGAATTAGTTACATTGAGAGAAATGTTGTTCAAGACAGAATAACATGGATTAGTTCCTGCTACACTGCATCACTGTTAAAGACAGCTGTAGGATGCATTTGCAAGTGACCATAGCTGAGTAGTGAATAAAGTTGGATTCCCATGCTTCCAAATCTGTGCTATTAACCAGTGGGGAGAGTGGAGCAAATGCTCTTGACATACAAGAACAGGTAAGCATTCCTGCCAACCACATAGCAAAAGAATAACAGATCTTAGGAACCTTACCCTTACCTGGTATTTTCCCACTGACTGGAGCAGCAGATTTTACAGGAAAAGAGCAAATGTTTCCACCGTGGCTGATCTTTGGGTTGCTGTAAGCAAGAGGTGTCATCCCAGAAGTACAGAGTGTCTTGATGGAAGACTGAGGAGAATCTGAGTAACCTGCATGACTAGTGAAGATGGTTGGATATTCTGAAGGCAATATTTTGGCTGGAAAATCTTCTAAGTTGCACTTGGTACCTGTGAGAAGAGACCAGATTCAAAACAGAGATTTTGACATTTCCTAAACCAGTTCTCTTCAATTTGAAGCTCACTAAGTACAGTGTAGCAATCTGAAAAATACCAGGTTGGGAAAGGCAGATTTACACCTAACAGAAGATACTGCAATTAGATACATTAGCTGTGGTTGTTTTGCTATCAACATAGTCATCTTTGAAGTCTGTTTGGTCACATATTTCTTTTATATGAAGAAAACTCTTACCAGGTTTGTCCCAGGCTATCTGTGCCTAGACCAATTCTTGAATATTTTGTAAATGTTTATGATAGTGATCCATACAATTCATTATTTACCTAAACTTTACTATAGGCACACAGGCAGTAGAGAGACAGATACATTCAACTGATTTAGTCAGAATACTGCTTAAGCTAATGCCATCCTAAGCAGTGGTGTATTAACCATTAAGCAGACTAAACACATGCTTAGGGCACCAGGCTCAAAGTTGAGAAAGAAAACAGCTTGGCTTTGTTTGTACAGTATGTACAAAGGGAGAGGGCCACCAAGATTTATCAGTGCTTAGGGCACCAGTGAGCCTTAATCCGCCACTGATCCTAAGTGATGTATCAATGGAAAAGACATAGAGCAGGAGCCACTTCCTGTGGTTTTGCTATAAAGATCACTTTGTTTACATTCATCTTAACTCCCCAACTGTTATTATTTTAAGTCCACAAGTCTTAAAGTTGTCAAGGTTAGAGACCACTGATCTGGAGGATCAGTTTGGATTTTGCCTGTATATCCTCCTGTATAGATACTGCCCAAAATGTGAGCCAAAGATTATCTTACATGATGCATATAACCACTGTTCCACAGCACTCACCTTCTGCAGTACTCTGGGTCAGGTTATGGTCTGTATCCCAAAAGGAAATGTTAAAGAGAGGGCTACACACAAGAGCTCTTCTCTGGGTCTTTATGTATTGGAGTAATTCATATAATACATCTCCTGTGAGAAAAGAAACATAAATACCAATCCATTTGTATCAATATCATCTGGTGACAAAAAAACGATGCAATTTTTGAGTACCTCCACCCACCTCCATTTGCTGTTTATTTCAAAAGGACTATTTCAACTATTTCAGCTTGGGGAATTTCTAACGTTTGCAAATCAGAAATATATTTGGTTGCACACCTTTGTGGGAATCTGAAATTTTCTGTTAAAACTTGCAATGCATTCAGTACATTCAGCATGGATTAATTTAGCTCCTGCCCCAAGAAAGCACAATTTGAAAAAAATGTATTAATATAAACATGATCAAACAGCCACTAGAGTAACCTGGTTCTTTCTATCAGACATTGATCACATTATAAAGCTGCTCAATCCATGGGCTTTGGTTCAACCAATAAGTTCTTGTGAATAAAACATAATTTGGAAGGCAAATCTATTTCAAAGGACACTAGAGACTTCATGCATCTCACAGTCTTTGAGTTATTCCTCATTTATACTTGCTACATGGGGTAATTCCAAGATAAGAATGCAAACACACAAAGCCTTGACCAAGGAAGGCGACACCTCTAACCTGAATTAGGAGCCCGAAATTTGAAATCTTCCTTGGTGAGAATACAAAGGGCTTTTCCATTCATTTCAAAGTTACTATCATCAGATTTCCGGAGTGAATATTCTTTTTCAGCCCATCTTAGCCAGTGAATCACATCATCTTTGCTCCATAGAAAGGGTTGGATTCCTGAAATCAAACCAGGTTACATCATGTAAATTTAACATACCCACCCAGTCAGTTTTTTGCCTTTCTTTTGGAAGAAGCATAAAATGTCTCAAAAAAGCAAGTAAAGGACATCTCAGCAATTATTATTAGAATTTATTCGCTCCAACTAATATCACTCTCTGTAAGTTTTAAAGATAAGTCAATACATTTTCAAAAGGAGATTTAAAAGTAATATTCTCTGTGATAGAAAGCAGCTTTACACCAGGTCCAATTAATTGATCATCTACTCCTTGTTTCCTCAACCAGATGTCTTCAAGATGTATCAGCCTAGAATCCCACCAACTGCAGGCAATTTTTTGCCTGGTCTGATAGACTGCAACTCAAGATGTGTTAGACTATAACTACAGCTGTGGAATACTGTAGTCCAAACACAACTAATTTGTATAGTGTTGTCCTTACATTAGGGGCAAGTAACACTTTCTAAGCCAAGACTGCTTAACCACAAATAGTTGAACTGCATTCCAAAAAGTAGGAGAACCAAGCTAAATTTTTATTTAAATGTAATCAAAATAAAAATAAACTCATTTAATATAGATAATAAGAAGATACATATATGCAATCCTTCTGTTTGGTGTCACATTAAAATTACAACTTGGTGGCCCTGCTTGGAGAAGCCTGTAGAGCACATATCCAAGGCTTTAAGGAACCATCTTTGAAAAGCTGCCTTAAATAATACCTCTTCTACTCACTGAGTCGGCCTGGCAATGTGCAGATTTGTCCATCATAGAGCGACTTTACTGATGTCTTCGAAGCGGGGTGCAATGGTAAGGGCAAAGCTGGTGTAGCCACAGGAGTCAAAGAGCCATCTGCCACTTCAACCTTAAGAGAGAAGAAAAGACACTGAAGCCGTATAGATTCCCTACTGGAAATCAGCTGTATTTCTCCAATGCCTCTTCTGTTACTCTGCACTGCCTAGAAGCTGGATAACTAAGAATCTATGAAGGAAAATGTTTGTAATGTAACTAGAACCAATACGCTTCAGCAGAAAGTCTGCTGGATAGGCAGGAGAGAGACCCAAGTCAAAAATTGTCCCTACTCTTCATGGGAAAACTTGGATCAACAATTGTCTCCAAAACAAAACTATACCCCAGAATCGCTATGCGGATAAAATGAATCAAATACACAGAGAAAGGATGAGATGAAAGCTGCAGACGTATAAAAGGGGAAAAGCATTAAATAATTAAGACAAAATTGCTAGGCATTCCTAGAACAAATTTTGAAAACTGTGGGCTGGTGAAACTGTGTTTATCAAGGAGAGATGTGCAATTGGGATGACTACAATGGCAAGCAAGACAAGAGAAAGAGAGTGGGAGGGAGGGAGGGAGACAGGGGAGGGGGAGAAAGAGAGAGAGATCTGCTAAACAAACTGGCTGGTGGAAAAGATATTGTACACTTTTGGAAGAAGAGAGCAGATCGGCAAATATGTTTTGCATCCAAGAAGTCCAGAAAGCAGTCATTTTTCTCTCTCCTCCTTCAGACAGAAAGAAGACCAGAAAGAAAAGTATAGAAACTAGCAGCAGAAGACTGAGAAAGGGATAAGACACTTAAAAAGCTTTATTTGAAATCATCTACATTGAAGTGTTTATGTATATCTTCTTAAACTAAGTCCAATATATATGTATCAAATATCACGGTAAATTGAGCTCTCGCTCTCTCCCCCCCTCTCTCTCTCTCTCTGTGTGTGTGTGTGTGTGTGTGTGTGTGTGTGTGTGTGTGTATGAAGTTCCTTTCCTTCTTTTCCATCCTTTACAAAGGGAAAGCAAGCTGGTCACAAAAGCAGAAATTAGGAGTTGAGATTAAGCATATGAAGTGAGCACTCAGGTAACCTAAACTGGAGTTGATTAGTGTTTGTAAGAGTGAACCCTGCTAAATCCCAGGACTGTTGAGTCTGGGAAGTTAAACAAACACAAACACACACCTACCTAGCAGAGGCATGGGGAGAAAAGGCAAGATGGCTATGATGGTGAGATGGAAGCACCACTGAATTTTATGTGTGTCACATTTCACCATTAAAACCGCCATTTTAATTTATTTGGCCACATTCTGCAGACACTCCTGAAATCTGGAAAGAAAGCAGCTGCAGATTATTAAAACTCACAAATCAATAAATACCTAAGTTTAGATATTGTACCTAATTCATGAATGTATATTCCATAATAAACAAATTACCGGTATGTTTATTCTTCATCATATCACAAGACCCATTGTTGATCTTGCAGCTGCAATTCTTTTACCATTGCATGCATGTCTTATGCAGATTGACTTTTTAAAAGTTTCAGATTCATTCTTAAATCCCAGACGATAAAGAAAATGAAAGTGAAAAATGACGACATGCTTTCATTTCAGTTTTGTTCTGGTAGCTTGTTTTTTAAAAAAAATATTTTTAGCACTGTACTTTTATTATAATTGTATAGCATATGGGGGTGTCATTTTTACTGGTTTGCTATTTTATGTATCTATACTTATACATGTACCCACTTTTAATTGGACTGTAAATTGCTCCGTCTTGCCAAGCAGTATATTACTTTACCAGCATGTAAATTATTTTCAAAAATCTTTCTTTTCAAAGAAAGAGTAGTATACCATGTCATTGTACACAACAATAATGCCTGGTTTAAAGAGGTGTTCCCACAGATGGGGTTCAGTTGCCCTCCTTCTCTGATTGTGGAGAAATGTCTTTTGACTTACAAAAGATAAAGCTTCCACAGCTTCTCATATAGGAATGCGACAACCCACATGCTCTTCTAGACCAGTGTTTTTCAGGCAACTTTAAGGTTCAGTTCAATTTGCTGGCTGGGGAATTCTAGGAGTTGAAGTTCACACATCTTAAAGTTGCCAAATCTGAAAAATGCTGGTCTAAAGCAGAGGACTAATTGGGAAAAGAAAGGGAATACAGGGAAAGAATAAGGTCACCTTTATCTGAAGTAAATTTTCCCAGTCAAGCACTATCATTTGCGTTAAAAGTGCAGTACCCATAATTCCCAACAATGGCATGCTATGAGTCCCATTGGTTAAGAAATGCTGGCTTGCAGAGACCAAGAGACTTGCCTTCTGTCATAGTTCCTGCCCTGGGGATCAGGGGTCTCCATCCTTAGCCACGTTAAGCCTGTTGGACTTCAATTCAATTCAATTCTGGGAGTTGAAGTCTGCCAGGTTTAACGTGGCCAAGGTTGGAGACCCCTGCTCTGGATCATTCTTCTTTCAGAGCTGAGGATGACCCTGAACCCTATCGGCCTTTCAAAAAGCCTTGAAGGCTTATTTGAGATGGGCAGTTATAGAAATTAATTGATTGATTGAATACACGAATAAACTAACATGCCCTGAAGCAATGCTGAATGGGAATCACTGCCGCAAAACCCAAGACCCCAGGTTGAGGAAGGCTAGTTGAAAATGCACACGTAAAATAGCTCCCTTCCACTTTCTACCCCAGAGTTTAAAATAAAGGGAAGGAGACAGCCCAGATTAAAAAAGAAGAAGTATTTAAGTTTTGCTTGCATGAATCTAGCCTTAGAATAAGCGAT
>JAOYMU010000263.1:41280653-41298983 GCA_025802295.1 Psammodynastes pulverulentus | reverse complement strand
CGGCGCGCGCATGTGCATAAGGGTGGGAGAGCGCGCACGCATAGAGGGGAAATGTGCACACGCACGCTTGCTCACACGTGCACATTAGCAAAATTACCGAACCGGTGGCAACCCGGAGAGGAAACCACCCCTGCTCCCCCCATCTATCCATCTATCCTTATGCTCCTTAATTTCTTAATGGCTTTTGATGCCATCAATCACAATATCCTTTTGGACCAGCTATAGGGACTAAGAGTGGAGGATACCATATTAACAGGTTGTCCTCCTCCTTCTGTGGCCTGTTTCAATTGGTGCCAATGTTGGGAAAATGCTCAAATCCAGATTCAATCTGTGTGGCATGATGTAGGGGCTTGATTCTTTCCCCCTCCTGTTCAATCTCTACCAGTGCTTGAGTTCATGCTTTGATTTGGGATTTGGTATCATCAGTATATTGTGTGTTTTTATCCTGGACCATCCTTGACTTGCTTTTCAATGTTCTGTCCCAGTGTCTAGAGAAGCTGTGAAGAGTTGATCCTGGGAGGCTTCCATCTCTATAGTCTTGGATAAGGCAGCATTATCCTTTGAAACGAATGGGCAATTGGGAGTTGCTTTGGATTCAGACTCCTGCTTGAGGAAGAGATAACAGCTTTTGCCAAGAGTCTCTTCACATAGACCCATCTAATGTGCTTGTTGTGCTTGTTCCTGATTTGGAAGACCTTCCAGATTATTATTATTCATGCCCTAACCACCTCCTGAAGGGACTACCATATTGTCTTGTGCTGTATATAGGTGTGTGTGCCTTTGAAAACCTACAGTTGGTCTAGATCAGGGGTCCTCAAACTTTTAAAACAGGGGGACAATTCATGGTCCCTCAGACTGTTGAGGGGCCAGACTGCCTGGGTGGGTGTGGCTAGGTGTCCATGTGACTGGATGGGTGTGGCCAATTTAGCAGTCCATTTTGCCTTTGTCCTTCCTAAGCTGTACTTGTTCAACCCAAGGCATTTATTTATTTAATAAGATCCCCCCCCCAAAAGGAAAAAGAGTACACACTTTCTTGCCACTTGCCTAACTTCATACAGCAGCAGCATCATTCTCAATTCCTGTGCTCGGCCGAAGGGTAAGGGCCAGCCAGTGGCTGGGGCAATGTGGGCGGGGCACATTGTGTGTGTGTATGCATGTGTGTGTGTGTTTCTATTGTTTTCTAAGGTCAAAATATTTTGGATTTACAGAATTGCTTTTGAGTTTGTTCCTCAGACTTTTTTGATGAAATATTTGGGTGAAATGTTTTGTTTCAAAATAGCTATTCTCATTTCATATTTGAAAATTGTAAACAAACAAACAAACAAAATCAGAAAGCCGGCTCATAGCAAAGAAGAGCATCAACCTCAACCACATCTTTATTTCCACAAAGGCCAGTAGATTCTACATGCAACCTGGTTCCCAGAAACAAGATAAATCTTGTAGGTGACTAAAGTTCAGGTTTTCTTTGGAAAATAAAAATAGATTGAGCTAGTAAAGAACACCTTGGGAGGAAGAATGGGTAGCAGGAAGTAATTTCACTAGTTTGTGACCAGCCATTGGTGCTCATGCTTATTGCTGGAAATTACTGAGGGGAATTTCCAATTTAGTTTGTATCCAGCACATTCTCCGTCATTCTCTCTATCCAGGTCAGAGCAAGCACAGAAGCCATTCAGTTTGGCTAGCAAAATATCTAGTCTGATCTTTATTTATTAAACACCCAGCAAATGTCAAACAGAGTTAACTGGCAATACCAGGAAAAAAAGCAAGAAAAATAGACTGCAACAACAACAAACAACAAGCAACAATTTACATTTATCTATGTACAGTATCTATATTTATCAAAAGGAACAGGATTTTCCAGCACCACTGAAAATAATGCTGTGGATGTTAGCATGAAGAATCTCAAAGGGAACAGCCTTTGTTTCTTCCAGCTTTAATCTTTTTATGTACATAACAGTATCAGAATAAAGATGGAAAATAGGAAACCAGACTATCTATCCTTCTATTCTGAGCCATGAAAGAAACAATCTGATGAAAGGGACGATGTGTCCAACATTTAAGACATTTTCTCAACAAGGGTCCTTGACAGTGAGATGGGCAACATATAAATTCAATTAATAAAATTAAAAAAAAAATTCAAATGTACCCACTAACCCCCAAAATGTCAAGGGGGGTGGGGATAAAAATATTCAATGATATTCACAGGGATAAAGTATGTCAACATTTACAAGATGGCAGGCATGGTACAATGACTTGTGTGTGCTTTTGCAGTCTCAAAGACTTTCTGGTCTCTTTCTTATTTTCCTTCACTTTCTGTTCACCTTTAAAGATTGAGATCCCTGTATTAAATACCTTTGTGTTTCCTAAGAATGCCATATATAGTCCATCATCCATCAAGCACTTAGACCTTACCTCCAAAGAGAAGAGGTATGTTTCTTTTCTACACAGTGCATATTCCATGAGGTGTTTTCAGGTTTATGAGTCACCAGGAGGCAGGTACTATGTGACTGGTTTTCTCCTACTGAGCACATATCAGATATAGGTACTGAAGTTATTCCATAGGGCCCAGACCCTAGGCTCTGATGAGTTCTCAATACATGCAGTCCTCAACTTACAAATTGGGATGAAACTGGAAAATGAAAACAGTACACTGTCTTCTCTCATGCTTTTTAATGTGTTTATAGTAATAGCTAGGCTGCATAAAGGGATAAAATCAAGTATGTCCTAGAGACTCAGTGAAGTTCATTAACCATGCATAGAATTTAAAGAAGCTACCAAGAAGAAATAATAGAAAAGGGCAGGGCCCTGATCATCCAATCCCAGGCTCCATCTTTGATTTTTGGACATTTGTCCCTCTTCTGCAGACACCCCTGGTCCATAAACTCTTGAAACCATATGGTGCTTTTTGAATCCAGACCTCTGCCTATTCCTACTGGCAAATGTTGCTCCATTATCTCTGTGAAAGCCTGGAGAATAGGGGGAAATATCAGCTCATTGGAGTTATAGGCTTCCACAGGGGAGGGAAAGAGTGACAAAATTTGTGCTATTCTGTCGTGATGCAAGCATAAAAGGAAGAGCTTGTATCATGATTTTACTAGGGGGCATCATGGGCAGGAACAGGTCCTATACAGCAAATCTTTTTATTTTCAGAAAAAGATCCAGGAAATATAAATTAATTGGCATTGGTTCCTGGGAACATTCAGGGGCATGTCAGAATCACAATTAGAAGTGGTAATTTTATTAGTGAATCCACTCCCTGCAAATCTCAAGTTAGCTGGGGAATTCTGGGAGTTGAAATTCACTGATCTTAAACTTGTCAAGATTGAGAAACACTGGGAACCCCTCAGTTAGAGAGGGTCAATAATGGGTTAATAGAGCAATATAAATTTAATGTTAATCACTCTCAACTTGATTGTAGAAAATATGACTTTTGCAACTGAGTGGTTAATGCCTGGAACGCTCTACCTGATGCTGTTGTCACAGTCTCTAATCCTTGAATGAATGAATGAATGAATGAATGAATGAATGAATGAATGAATGAATGAAAAAATAAAAATAAGATGAGGGAATAAAATACATTATTTATAATTGTTAAATCTATTTAACAATTAGAAAAAGTCTCCTTGTAGGGGAATTGGGCGGCATAAACATTAATACATTAATTTAATAAATAAAAATTAATAAATAAAATAGTGGTTGTTGCGATTTTGAGGCATGCAGTTTGAACTCACATCCTTTGCAGGGCAGTATTCCGAGAGGAGAGCAAAGGAGCTTACCCTACAGTATAAACATGTTCTATCTTGTTTTCGTTGGTTGGGAAGGGACTCTTAATTTGAAATCATGCTCATGAATAATCATTTGGATTTAGAAGGGGTGGGGATTGCTAATATCTGGCTCTTCTGCCGCTTGGATTTATCCGCAGACCGCATCGTTATTAAAAGTAGATTTCCAGGCTGCGGCGCTGATTCATTAGCTGGGATCCTTTAGCGAATGCCGGTAAGTAGGTGCTAATAATTGCCTCTCTACATTTTTCTGTATGAACTTGAGTCCAGAATAGAAATGTGGATCAGACCGAAGTTTGCCACGCATATATTTAATTGCGGCCTGAAAGAAACAGAAAGCGTTTTTCAATCGTTTTGAGATTTCTGGCCCTTTAAAGCTCGATCGCATTACGTAATTGAGGCATGGAAAAAGTATCGGTGGAAGGCTAAACATCAGAATGTAGAAATCTCTCTAGGACGGTTGAAACTGGCTATCAGAAAGAAAGAAAAAAAATATTGGGTTAGATGGATTCCTTTGCAAGGTTGCTTGCAAGGGAAGGCCTTCAAGATGGAGCTCAAAGCGAGCAGGGACCTTGAGTTCGTTTTTCTTGCGACCCTTCCTTAAAAAATCTTGGGGTTGGGCAGAGGTTGGACTCAGCAGTGGCTTTCCTTCTTCCAGAGCGATGCTCCTCCATAAGAAAGAAAGCCCTTCCCAAAGTTAATGGTATTGTACATTGCTGCTTTAGTGATATCGTTCTTCTTTTAACTGTTGTCTACATAAATACAGAGATTTACTCTCACGTAATTCCAAGATGCAGGGGGAAAAAATACTATATTGGTTCGTTTTTCTAGGGCGAATTATCTGTCAATTTGGCAGTGTTATTCAACAGATATTCAGATAAACTGTTTTGGATATTAGGGGTTTTTTTCTAGCAGTGAACAAATATAATTTGAGACAGAGGTTTCGCAACACTGTTTTAACAATTAATTTATAATAACGTAAATTATGTGGGAATATTTTAAAATATGTGTCTTTTCTGTTAGATGAACATAAAGTAGTCTGGCAAAACAAAAGGTAAAAACATTTAAAAAATCTAAAGTAATCTGGTTTTTTTTTTAAATTGTCAATGCAGACCAAGGAATAGTAGCAAAAAGCGTGTTGTGATAAATTAAGCGTACCATATTCCCAAATAGCTTGATGCTGTGAAATAAATCAGAGAAGCAAAATGATAAATCAGGTTTCAGAGACCAAATTTGGGAAATTTGAAAGGAAACATTAAAAATGTGATGCCTGGCACATTACTCTGCTTTCTGTCACCTGAGCAGGGCAATACCTCAGGTCCTGATTAACAGGTAAATTTAAGGATTTACATTTAATCCTTAATGCAGGGGTGGACAACTACCTTATGGCAACTTTACAACCTGAGGACTTCAACTCCCAGAATTCCTGTCTCAACATGGCTAGCTGTGGAATTTTGGGAGTTGAAGTCCACAGGTCTGTGGACAAGTCTAAATAAAGCTGGCATAATTGCCTATCCCTGCCTCAATGTCTTCTGTATTGATGAGATCAAGAATGTTGCACTTTTCCTCAAAACAGTCTTACCTCCACTGTTTCATCCAAGTCATTAATTAAAATTTTGAACAGGGCAGACACAACATGGTGAATCTAGGTTTTACTCCACAAAATGACAGAACATTGCCATATGATGTTTTAATAGAACAGGAATGTTAAGTGCCAAGATAGTCTTCCATTGATATTCATGTAGTATCCATTTTTTCCCATGACTCCTTAAATTTTTGAGCACCTGATTTTGCATATTCTAAAAATGAATTATAAATCGCTGTTATTACATTTGTAAATAACATCTGTAAAGGATCTTCTAGTACTGTACTAGAGAGGATTTTGAAGCCTTTGCAGTTGCCAGCTCAAACTTGGGTTTCACATGCTAGTTTGGCTGAGAACAGTGCCACTCTGCAGTGATGTTTACATTAAAAATTGCAACAATTTATCATTTGTCCCAATAAATTGATTTCAGATATTCACTTAACAATCCACTCTCATTTTTCAAATAAAAGCATTTTCTTGCTGTTTTGTGGTTTGAATTTGCTATAGGTTAATCTTTGAGGATCCATAGGAAGCTGCAAGCCACACCTCTCCTAATAAATTAATGTGGCAGAAGGGGAAACATTATGCTTTCCAAGTTATTTCCAATGCTCAACATTTTCCATCCATTCTTCTGAAAAAGAGGAAGCTAATAATTTCTGCTTTCAGACAGTTAAAATTTTCTAGCTGAAAAATGAATGTTCCCAAACCTTCTTGTCTTCCAGATAAATATGAAAAAAGCGTTAAATGTCTGGAAATACGTTTGTTGTGTATATTACAAATTAGTTGAAGCAAAGTAATTTTTCTCCAGATGTTTTTTATTCACCTGTCCATATCTGTTGCTTTTTAAGTATTAATGTTGTTTGGGAAGAGTTGCTGGTTTGGTAGGGCTCTTCCTTTTAATTATATATCAACAGTATGGAAAATAGCAGGAGGACAAAGGGAATCATCCTATTCTGTGCTTCTGTTGCAGAGTGAGTAATGCTAGAAGGCTAGAAGAGCAGGCATTATCCATCAATTATACAGTGATCTGAATTGCTTACTTCTCTTTCTAGATTTAGATGAGTCTTGCATTTCTATTTTTGTTTCTTTTTATTCTTGCAGAGTTTCTTTTAGTTTGTTAGTTTTTATCTTTTTAATTGTAATGTTTAATTAAATTATTCTAAAAAATCTTTTTTCTAATATAAACAGTCCCAGTCTCTTGGAAGAATCAGCTCTAGATGGCTTTCGTGGATTGACAAAGATTGGAGCCTCCCTAGTCCTAGAGTGGGTATCCTTTTTTGGGCTTTACTTTTTTCTTCTCCATTTCAACTTTTCTTTTCTTTTTTTCTGCAGATACTTGCTATGGTGGCAAGTGGTTAGAATGACACAGTGACACAGTGGTTAGAATGTAGTATTACAGGCTAATTCTGCCCACTGCCAAGAGTTTGGTCCTCACTGGCTCAAGGTTGATTCAGCCTTCCATCCTTCCGAGGTCAGTAAAATGAGGACCCAGATTGTTGGGGGCAATATGCTGATTGTAAACCACTTAGAGAGGGCTGTAAAGCACTATGAGCCAGTAAATAAGCCTTAAGTGCTATTGCTAGAGCTATTTTACAAAGTCAATTATCAGAGTACTCCCAGCAGCCTTCAAGTTTTTCTCGTATGATACAGAGGTCCTCCCTGGAAAGTGGCCTCTTTGCCAGCTGTCTTTACCAATGATCGGTCCCAACTGCAGTGCTTATATCTAAGGACATGCAAGTTCATCACCAATTTGTCACCTTCTCCAATTTTTTCTAATGTGCCCCAGTAAGAGAAGCAAAAACAACGTCAGGCTTTGTATAAACATAATAACTGCCTTGGATAACATAAAAATGGAATCAGTCCCTAACCTTTTGGTCTGACCTGGCTTTCTCTGGGAGAAGATCCAGTAAAAGGGAAAACAGAATTGTTGCACAGTGTTTTTTATTGGCAATATTGCCTCAAAGTTTCCTTTACAGTTGGCAGAATGCCCTAAAATAGCCCCAATTTGATAAAGTTGCAGCGGATAGACCATACGGTATCTTCCTTATGTCAAATTGCAAAAAAATTGAACATTTTGAGTTTGTTGGAACTTCATCTAGCAAGATTAGGGTTTCATTGACAAATAATATCTCTCAATTTCTGTAGCTGGCTAAGCCATACTGTATTTGATGATGATTTTAAATAGGAAGTTGAAGAGCCAGACCAAAATCTATGTAAGTTGCATGTTGTTTCTGAGACATTCAGTGAAATGTGCTGTGTTGAGAAAAGAAATTACCAGTAAACACATTCATTTGTCAGCCACTGTCTCATGATACTATTTATAGAACTGGATTTATTTTTAAATATGAGTATGTCAGTAGGACAGTTTTGGGTTGCTAATAAAAATGGTTAACTGGAGGATATCCAGTTATAATATAAATACGTAGATATTTCATTAGATTTATATGATCTTAAATATTGTTAAACAGTATTGCATGTTGTTATTCAGTACTAACTTAGAAACTTAGATGCATTATAGTTAAAAGAAACAGTTTAATGTAATGGTAAAGGCACCAAGCTAGAAACTGGCTGAGTATGAGTTATAGTCCTGCTTTAAGTATAAAGCCAGTTGGATGACCTTGGGTCAGTCACCCACTCTCAACCCTAGGAAGTAGGCAATGGCAAATCATTTCTGAAATCTTGTTGCTAGGAGTCAAGACTAACTCAAACCATCTCCCTCCCCAAAAAACCTTGTTTGCCTTTTGGTTTCTTAGAGCTAAGGACCTGGGCAAAGAAGGTATAGGCCGCATTATATGTAACAGAAAAGTGAATTCATCACAAAAAAGAGAATTGATTTTCATTTATTTAAGTTAGATATTTATTAGTCTTCAAACAGCCAGGGTTATGAGGCTGCTTCACAAAAGGCATTTTCTTTTGGATGGTGTACAAATCTGAATACCAGTGTCCATGTCTCTTGTTTGTAAACTGTTGTGTGTAATCTGTTGTTAATCTTTCCAATAAGAATACAGCTAGCAGAATAGATATTTTCACTATCTGAACATGCACCGATGTTCTCCCCATTCACATGTGTACATAGAACAAGATCTTGTATGAAATCAATGTTCATGGTTACCTGCCTGTTTGATTTATTAGATGCCATCAAGTCATTGTTGACTCCTAGCAACTGCATGGATAGATTTACTCTATGATGATCTTTCTGATCTTCCAGTATCACTGTCACTCAGACTGTCCACCTTGTTGCTGCTCAACCTTTTCTTCTCTTTCCATCCCCTTGCACAGCTTTAGTTTCTCCAGAGAGATAGATCTTTGTAAAAAATTTGGTAAAAGTAAAGACCAAGCATGAAAAAAAAAATTTAAGTTCTAAGAAGGGAAAAAACATAATATGAAGTCATAGTCCACATGGTAAATTGATTAGAGAGGCTTCCCCAGCAGCCTATGGCCTTAAGCATCTGCATGTTTCTCGAGGAAAGGATAGATTGAGATATTTTGTTGTGATGTAAATCCTTTTTTTTTTCCTTGTAGGACTGCTTTTCCAGTTGAATATTAGTCATGACGGTGGAATGGAGAAATTAAGTAATCAAGAACTGGAGCATTTAGCTTCTTCAACCCATGATCAGGACAAAGGCAGTGTGAAGCAGGGCAGTCACAACATTAACATGTTTCCTTTGTGCAGAAATCACGGTAAGGACAAAACCAGTTTTTTTTATTTAAAATGTACCGCAAAATGTCGTCTTGTGTACCTCTTTGGTATCAAGTTACTAATGGCTGCATTTCCACAGAATACAGTATTTAACCAGTTATTACTGTACTGTGAATAAGATGCACTGTGGTGTGCATAGGTTATATTTGTCTCTTCTTGATAGTGTAAAACCTAAATAGTTCAATGGTAATCAAGTGAAACGAGCCAAGTGTGAAAACAAAGAGATGGCAGTTCTATCCCTAGATAAATTCATACCAGTGGTGTGAAAATTCATATATTTATAAACACATGAATGCAGAGAATACAGAATCAGTCTTCTATATGATCAAACTACTACAGATCCTTAAACACAATACTTTTATTATGTAATCAACCTGCCTAGGACATGGACCTGTACCAAAGATTGATCCATTCACAATTTCCATCTGGACTCTTCCATCTTTTTTATATCACAAGAAGAAAGTGTGGAACAATTCTGCATTGTTTTATATTAATTTAGCTAGAAGAATCTGGCTATAGGTATTGTAAATCAGTGATGCTTTTTCTTATGACATTGGGGCATTTCTGTATTAACCCATAATTAATGTATTAAATATAGTTTGAGCAGCATGGTGGACTAGAGGTGGAGCTCAGGAGGCTGTGATTTCAATCCTAGGTAGTGGCAGATACTTGTCTCTCTGGACACAAAGAGAAAATATCTACTGTGAGCTCCACATAGGCATCAGGAAGGGCATCTGGCCAGTAAATGCTCAGCTTCATTCAGTCGCCCCAACTCCACCCTGATGGATGGGATAACAGGGTTGTTAAAAGAAAAAAAGGTATTAAATATAATTAACTTCATTAACCAGTTTGGTCTAGTAGTTAAGGCATCAGGCTAGAAAGCCAGAGATTGAATTTTAGTTCCATTTTAGCCATAAAAGTCAGCTGGGTAACTCTCTTTCAGCTTTCTTAACTCTCCGTCTCAGCCTAACCCACCTCACAAGGTTGTTATTGTGGGGAAAATAAGAGGAGGAAGGTGTGTTGGGTATGTTTTCTGCCTTGAGTTATTTATAAAAATAATAAAGGCAGGATACAAATAAAATAATCATTTTGAGTTATAGATGAACTAATGATTGATGCCAATTATTCAGATGCTGCTCATATCTGAAGTCTTTAGAAGACATCATCTTTAGAACAGCTCAGATCTGTTTTTCACCCAGCAAGTTCTCTATGTTCTAGTGGCTTTGAATATGTCAATATTATTTTCTTCCCAGGTGGGAGTAAAAGAAATCAAGGCTACTACAGTACACAAGAACAGTCTGGGAACAGTCCTAACAACTTGAGCAATAGCCCACAAGTCCAAGCCCCAGAGAAAGTGACTCTTATTGTAGATGGAGCAAGATTTGTTGTAAACCCACAAATTTTCATAGCCCATCCTGATACAATGTTGGGAAGGTAAGTGGCTTCAAGTTGTAAAGAATTCTAGAAGCTGTTCTGCATGCTTTCCTAACATAGAGGTATGGCCAGGCTAAGCAGGACTCTGAATGGTATGTGTGAAGCTATATCAAGTGCTCAGATCCAGTTTTCCTATTCAGTGTTAGCAATTCAATCACAATTTCTAGGCTTCAAAAAATAAAAACGTTGTAAAAGCTAGATAATTTTCATGATAGTCCCCAATAACAGCTTGCTAATATAGAAATTATTCTTTGCTTAAGTGGTCTTAATCTGATCTACCTACCCTTAATATCTTTCTGCTTTTCAGAATGTTTGGACCAGGACGAGAATATAATTTTACTCGTCCAAATGAAAAGGGCGAATATGAAATTGCAGAAGGCATCAGTTCTGCTGTTTTTCGAATTGTGCTGGTGAGGAATTCCATGATGTTCCAGAAGCAGAGCTATTCCTCCTGTTTGTAAAGTTCCTATTCTTGCTTTCAACTTCAAGGGAATTCTAAATTTCTTGATAAGTATTTTCTATTCTGTTTAGGCTTCAGATTTTTCTCTCTCATTTTTCCATATAATTTTATTCGTTAGATTTGTATCTCATTTTCCTTCTAAGAGCTCATACAATTATTTAGGGATCTTGGTGCATTTTATTCCAACAACATCAACCCTATTAGATAGATTAGGCTGAGATAGAGTGACTGATCCAAAATCACCTAGTGAGATACAGTCATTAAGAGCAGAGCTGAACCTGGATCTGTCTGCTCCTAATACATTAGGTGGATTGCTCTATATATTGGGCTT
This sequence comes from Psammodynastes pulverulentus, assembly GCA_025802295.1. Taxonomy (NCBI): domain Eukaryota; kingdom Metazoa; phylum Chordata; class Lepidosauria; order Squamata; family Psammodynastidae; genus Psammodynastes; species Psammodynastes pulverulentus. Next base: position 41,287,691 of record JAOYMU010000263.1, on the reverse strand, counting down.
TGAATCCCAAATCCACATAGGAAAAGACTTTGGGATTCTGGGAGTAGAATTCAACTCATCTAACAAACACAAAGTCAAAGTTGAACATGGTATGCATATATACACATATACACACACTATATAATCTCACATTTTTATCATATGATTTATTCTGTATTCATTATTCAGGGAGGAAGGAAGGTTATAACGCTATTAATGGTAAGCTTTTAAAAATAATAGAGAAAATAATCGTCATGTGCCAACTATATATAAAGCATAACAACATGCCTAAATTATCCGTAGATGACAGATTGCTATTTTGAATGTTTTTGATGAGGAAACGTATTAATAATATTTTATCCCTTGACTTTTCAGGATTATTACAAAACTGGAATCATTCACTGTCCTGATGGAATTTCTATTCCTGATCTCAGAGACACTTGTGACTATCTTTGCATCAATTTCGATTTCAACACAATCAAGTGTCAAGATTTAAGTAAGTATAACAGCATTTGTAACAGCCTTCCACACATACATGCTCTCCAGATATCCTATCTTCAGTTCCAGAATCTTATAGCCATCATGAGTCCATTGATCATGCTGGCTAGCATTTTGAGAATTAAAGCCATTCCCTTTTGGGAACACTCATTTAAGGGAGAAATGTATCAATTCTCTATATGTTTATATGCTTTTATGTTTCGTGCTAGATCTTGCTGTTGAGATAGCAATAGCAATAGCAATAGCACTTAGACTTATATACCGCTTTATAGTGCTTTACAGCACTCTGTAAGCGGTTTACAGAATCAGCATATTGCCCCCACAATTTGGGTCCTCACTTTACCCACCTCGGAAGGATGAAAGGCAGAGTCAACCTTGAGATTCAATCTGCCAAATTGCAGGCAGCTGGCTGTAAGCAGAAGTAGCCTGCAATTACTGCACTCTAACCTCTGCATCATTGAGGTTACAAGGATGAACCCTTTTCTCTCTGGCCATTTTCAATCCTAAATAATTCATTGCAAATTGGTTTCTTTCCTCATACACTCACATTTTACACAGAGATCCAGATCTAGAGAAACCCTTCCCTTACCATTTTCCGCCTCAAGAATATCTACCAGTTCTCAGAAGGCACTATGGAATTTATCAAGAACAGTTCTTTGATACTGTGTTACTTTCTTCTCTCCCCTACACCCTTATATCAACCCTTATGCTAATCTTAATCTTGCTCTCTGTGAATGATGAGTCCTTTTTAAAGTTAGCTTTTCTCAAATTAAAACTGAATTATTGAACAATGATATCTGTAATTCCCCATAATTATGGAAGGTTGCCATCTAATGTATTTGTATGACAATCAAGTTGGCTACTTACTTGATGGCATAATTGCACACTAAGTAGACCGCTTGCCGCCATGTGTTGCCCCACACATTTATGTTGGTACAAGTGTGGACAGCACAGCCAATTCTGTTGCTGGAAGCCCACACCATCTGTTAGGAAGACATCAGCACAGTTTTGTAAGAGAGAGGTAGATCTAAAAACAAAAGAATTTACTCAAAACAACGGGATGGTTGTCTTTTACATAATGTGAATGGCTTATTTGACAATGGTTATTAGCCATAAATAGAATTTTTACATACTCTGGATGATACCCATCAGTTACTTTGGGATGAGGAAGCAGTAAGGAAACTGCTATTTAGTAATAACTGATATATAGTATTTCCTATATATATATCCATACCTCCCTTGGTGCACTTCAAGAAGCATTTGGCTACCTGCTCAGGGCCTAGAAAACAGGGCTATACAGATTCTACATTTCGGAACTTTGATCTGTCTCAACTGAACTTTTCCTATGTTCCTTTCATGATATCTACTAAAGGTTATAGTCTAGCCTTCCCCTGGTGGATATTCTCCAGATGTGTTGCACAGCAACTTCCAAAATTTACAATCAATGGCCATGCTGACTGTGGGTAATGGATATAAGAAAAGACAGGCAAAGACTGATCTCTTTAATCAAACTTTGATGGACCTAATAATGAAATGTTTCCATAAAGAAAGCACTGATAATGTGGATGAGGGGAGGAAGTATTCTTGCTACCCATGCTTAAAATTATGGAAAGGTGAGGTTACCATCTGGTGGATATTTAGCAGCATTTCTACACATCATTCTATTCTTAGATAAGCAGAAATAGGAAGAAAGATACTGTTCAAAACATATATGAGTCAAGTATAGCTGGTACTTTATTTTATTTGTTTGTTTTTTGTAAAATTTATTGGCTGCTCATCTTACATCAGAGTAACTCTAGGCAGCCTACAATCATAAAAAATAAAGAATATACAGAGCTAAAAGACAAATAAAATACTACAAAAAGCCAATACTGTGGCCTAATTAAAAGATTGAGGGGGAGCAGGATGGGCGGGGAAAATAGTAACATATAGATTCCTGTCCCCACATAGAATTTTATCTCCGTAGGACTTTAGCATCAGAATATAGTAGAGACTCACAAGTTTCTCCCCACAAACATTGGAGGCAAACATTACAAGGCAGTTGACAAATATTCCATTTAAATCTGTATGAACTTTTAATTCTGCCCGACAGGAAATACTACTTCAAGACTGCCAACAATTTTAATTGCTATGGTTCTTGCATCATTAACAGCTTGATCCTCACATGTTGATGAATAATGTCTTTCTGTGTCTTGAAGAACTTTACTCTGCATTTTACCTTATGTGAATGGACATAATGGACTACCAATCTTAGCCATATACCTTTTTAATCAATTCCATTCGGCAGGGGAAGCAAAGATGGTATTCAGTAGGTTCTGACCAGTTCTGGAGAACCAGTAGCAGAAATTTTGAGTAATCCGCAGAACCACCAAATACCACCTCTGACTGGCCCCGCCCCCATCTATTCTCTGCCTCCCGAATCCCAGATGATCGGCTGGGTCTTCTTTTGTTGCCCTGTACAGGAGAACACAGCTGGAAAGCAAGTTAATGGGGTGGAGGGGAATGGGATTTTGCAGTATCCTTCCCCTACCACGCCCACCAAGTTATGGCCACAGAACCGGTAGTAAACATTTTTGAATCCCACCACTGGGGGGAAGGTACAAAATTGAGCTGTGAGGGCAACCCTAGCCATCAGAAAACAATAACTACTGAGGAGGGGAAGGAAATTGTATTAATATTTCCAGTGAAGGACTCCATGTGCTACAAAGCAAGTGACATTTGACACCTACCATGTTTCTTTTCTTTTTTTCTTTTTGTAAGAAAAACTGAAAGCAATGGATGAATTACTATTCCATTACTATTGTTTACCAAACAAAAGTGGAAAGCCATGGTAAAAAACTACAAGTGGAAGACGAAATGTCTGTTGCATAAAATTCCACAAACAATACAGGGAGATTACATTATAAAAGTTTTTCCTGCATGGACCCTAAGAATCATGAAAAAGGAGGACTAATACATTAATTAATGTTGGAGTATTTTACTTCTGCTTTAAGATGGAGGGGAAATATTTGCTGATCCACTTTGGGAAACAAAGTTGCTTGAGTCTGAGGACATTTAATATTATCTCAGAATCATATATATTCCTAGGTAGAAGTTTGTATGCATGTTTTCAGGCCATTCTGTGGGTTTTAGGCACTTTGTTTTCCTCAGGTTTAAATAGAGATAGTTCAATTGTTCACAGGGAAAGAAAAATCATGTCTAGAAAAGGGAAGATGATTGACTGAATAATCTGTACTACCAGATCTAAGAATAAATGAATTATCTGTGGAATAAGCTCATCAAATTGACCATGTTCTTGAACAGGAGCACAAAATGAATAATGTTAATGTCCTAAATCTATTTTGGTTATGGATAGACCCTGATACACAGCTGATCAAGGGTCCTGGATAAGGATCCATCCAAAAAGACATCCAATTTTTCTTAAGGATGTCTAAATGACCATTTTAGTGTGGATGTAAACAGAAATGCCTGAAGTTGTGTTTACAAACATCTGGATGATTCTTCTTGGCTGGACTGTGATAATTATTCACCCCCTTTAATCTCAACCTGTTCAAACATTTTTCTCTCAAAGTTGAAGGTGTATAATCATATGATTAAAATGTATCTCCTATGTTCCAAATTTTTGTGATCTCTTTAATGGATAAAGGGGATACTTTGAGATTGAATCATTTCAACAGGAAATGAAACATTGCAAAAAGAAAAAAAATCCTGGAAAAGTATCCATGGATCTGCTTCATTTATTTAAAAAAAGAGAGCAACTTGTGAATGAATGAATCAATGGAAGGAGGAATGGATGGTCAATTCTTTTTCGGAAATAAAATCTGTGTGAGAACAGTTTCTTGAGATTACAAAATATGTTTCTGTAATGTGGAATACCCAAAAGTATTTGGCCAATCTGAATTAAATGGATTTTCTTAATATTAGAAAATCACCATTCAACTTTGCTTGCATGGTTACAAGCGTTAATATATGCACATACATATAAGGATCTGTATAAACTAATCTAAAAGTCATTTTTTTACTCCTTAGGCACAATATTGTTCTGTAATGTCTAGTTAATTGTATGCTGTGATTTCAATCTGATGTCAGTATGTTAAAGCTGCTCTTGGAAAATCTGGTTTTGAAAAATGACATACAATTTAAACATAAATTAAAAAAATAAATATTTGCCTAGCTATAATGGCTGTAGACAGAAAATAAATATTTACCTGGGTATAATGGCTGCAAACAGAACCATTACATTTGGAAGGACATCTAGGCTTGCATTCATGGGGATAAGGAAATGTGTAGTGTTGCTTCTCATAATACCAAGATTTTACTAGGTCCATCACTGAATAGTACCTAGAGAGGACCATAAACAACGTATGAATTATTCATTTCCTTTAATAAGAGAAGCAAAGGAATAAAATATCCAAATCATTTGACAAGGGAAAATGGCATATGGTGCCACACCTACATCAAGAGATCAAATATGGGTATCTCTAGAATCCACCACTAATATCTACAATTCCAACACAACTAGACAAATAAATTAGAAAGAATCAGATAGATGGAAGGATTAAAAACTTCTGGGTACCTTCCTCTGCCTCTCTCCTTGGTCCATGCCATTGTCAGGAAAATTCAGCTGCCAATCAAGTAGCAGTATTGGACAGGAGTTATAGTTGGGTGGGGGGAGACAAGATGGCTTCTGGGCAGCTGTGCAGCCAGAGGCCTTGCAAAGAAGAGGCTGAATAATAGAGCCAAAACCCAGAAGTGAATGTAAAGAGGCAAGAGTTCTTTGCTTAACATAAACACTGAAGAATTCACAAACTGCTTTTTATGAGGCCATGGAAAGGAAAAGGAACAGCTGGGAGTGTGCATAGGAGTGTGAATACTATAGCCATGCTTCCCACAAAAAAGTCTTAAAGACTGCACTGTGTGTTCTGTGCAGCCACAGCACCTATATGTATACTGAGATCATAAAGAAATGAATTGTCAGAAGACCATAATTGATTTATTTGCTAAGGTTATAGAAGACTGAATAGAGGTGGGCTACCTTGTTAATCTGATTTTTTTAAATGAAGCAACTTCTTTAGAATTCTGCAAGAGGTTTGGCTCCATTTGACATCACAAAACATCAAAGCATTGCTAAAGACACTCCTTACCTGCCAGAGTGTATGGCAAGGTTTTGCCCAATCATTGTCATCAGTTGGGGAGGTCCATGTTCCCATAGGCACCGTTTTGCCCATGCTTGTGCAGATCTGGCTAGCCTCTCATCCCATACCTTCCATGAGAAGTGAGGAAAAATAAGAATAATAAAAAAGCAACATACAACAGGCAGTTGACTACAGTGTAGATGATTCATCACCCCATCTTAGATTGGATGCATCCCACAGGACAAAGGAAATAAGGGAAACATAAATTAAATATGGCCTGGAAGACACTGTTAGTATGAGTAAGATTTTTTCTTCTCTTTTGGAATTTATATTTCTTGGGTATAACTTGCAAGGGCAACTATTAGCAGTTGGCTGACCCAGAACTAACTTCCTTCCTTCCTTCCTTCCTTCCTTCCTTCCTTCCGGAAAACATTGATATATACAAAGGCTCTCAACAATAAATATTTATTTCTGAAGAACCTTGATAAATTAGTGAATCAGAGAAATGCTTGGACTTCATTAAGGCATTTGACAAAGCAGACCACAGCCTTCTTCTTGATAAGTTAGAACAATGTGGGATAGAGAGTACCACTACTAGAAGGATTCACAGGATCCATCCTGCCTGCCTGCCTGCCTGCCTGCCTGTTTACCTACCTACCTACAGCTACCTATCTTCCTGGATGACAAGAGATTTTGATGTGGATTGCTTGCTTAAGAGACATTTCGAATATTAAGTTGAGAATTGCTGGAAGTAGGTTGCCTATCTCTGGCTAGAGAGCATCAGCTATAGCGAGAAATATAATTCAATTTCAACTGCTTCATTTCCGGCTGAGGGCAGAAAACTAAAGAGAATTTTAATGGATTTTAAATCATCTAGCTAAAATTGAGTATGTCTGGACATCTATTTAGCATACTTTCTTAATACAAGCAGACTTTATGTTTGAGAGAAAAGGACTTTTCCTTCTTTTTCCTCCCTCGCACCAAGGCTATTCTACCATATTAGAGGTCATCAAAATATGCAATTATTGTCCCCAATATTACCTGAGCATAAGTTTAAAAGCAACATATGCTTGTTCCTTTTGTAAGAACACCTGTTATTCTACCTCCAGCTCATTTCACAGCTATTTCTCATCACTGCTTCCAGATTCATAACTATGTAATCTATGAATCCAATACCAGATATTAAAGCATACTCAAACAAAAAGTAGGACATATACTTTCAGATTTGATTTTAAAACATTAAACTGAATAATCAATGCTTTGCCATATTACTTAAAAGTTTCATATTTATAAGATTTCTCTAAGATAAGAATTTTTCAAAAACATAACTCCCAAATGATTACTGAAAAAGGTGATATATAGCTCATGTATCTTCAGAAATTTCCACTGCTACTTAACTAGGGAAAATGCAATTTTCTCCTTGCAT
>JAOYMU010000263.1:41267144-41280553 GCA_025802295.1 Psammodynastes pulverulentus | reverse complement strand
TGCCAAATTGCAGGCAGCTGGCTGTAAGCAGAAGTAGCCTGCAATTACTGCACTCTAACCTCTGCACCACCGAGATGATATGAGGCTGATAGAGTTAGACCTATAACATTCAGCCATATTCAAAAAAACCCATGTATCTATTTCCTTAGGTGCATTATTGCATGAACTGTCCAATGATGGGGCTCATAAGCAGTTTGATAGCTATCTGGAAGAGTTAATCCTGCCAATAATGGTTAGTAGTGCTAAAAAAGGAGAGCGTGAATGTCATATTGTCGTATTAACGGATGAAGACATAGTGGACTGGGATGAAGACTACCCACCTCCAATGGGGGAAGAATATTCCCAAAGTAAGTATTTTTAAATGTTACATAAAATACTTTTTAAAGTGAAAATAACATTGCACTTTTATAAAGAAAATCTGTTAGTGTCTTGTGCAAATATCAATTTCCAAGGGTCTGTGCATCCCAATATACAGTTAAGTATATAAAAGTCATATTGATTGTGACATACTACACTGCTGAATGTAAAATTGTATGTTTAAAGACATACACCATTATAAATTACATAATATAATCCTTGCAATAAATGTACAATTTTAATGAATTAATTGCTTGGGTGATAGATAATTTCCTTGTTACAGCAATATTACATCGTTTCTTTTTCCCATGGGAAAAATACAGTGCTTCCTGAAGTTTCTGCATTTTAAATGCTTTGTAAAATATGAGTGGGAGAGATGAGTGCTATGGATATGAAATGCCTTACAATCAGACAGGGAGATGGGTAGCATGTAAACCAATCAACTGAACAAAGCACCAGTCTAGAAAGCAGGAGATTGTAATCTCAAGTTCTGCTTTATCCATGAAAGGCAGCTGGGTATCTTTGGGCCAATCACGCTCTCTCACTCCAGCCTACCTTACAGGGTTATTGTTGTAGGGAAAATAAAAGGAAGAAGGTTCCTCCTACCTGTTGGATAAAGGCAGGATACAAATAAATAATAAAAAGCCATACCTGAGTGGGGCAATGAAGAAATATGAATATATAAATCAATGCACTGAAAAGCTTCATAGGCTTTTAGTGGGTAATGGTGCCATGTCTACATTGTATTTCAAAGCCAACAGCAGGGTGGCAAAGCCATAGTGATGGCAAGACAGCATTTCTCTGTTCAGATGCCTTTCCAGATGTGATCTTGGTAGAAAGTTACTAACCTATTGGATGGTTGATGATAGTGAAGAATGACTTTCTGTAGAACATTAGCAGCTTGAAAAACAAGATGACAAGCAAGATGCTAAACCACTTTGGGGAATTCAAAAAAGATAAGTCCTAAGTAAAAACATTCACAAACAAAAGGCTATTACAAGCTCCGTGAGCAAGATACAGAATCAATAAAATGGGAAGGGAATGAGAGAGAAGCTTCATCAGGGCTGCAGTATTGCTTGGCAGAGCAGAAGGAGGCTGAGGCAAGAATTTGCTCCAGGGAAAATAAATCACATTGTGGCTGCTGAACCACAACCAGAACTTTCTGAGAAAAGCAGGAACTTCCTAATTTAAGGGAAAGAAGTAAACATTTCTGCTTTTACAGAAATAAGAGCAAGGGAAGAAATAGAAATTGTATGTGAGAGGGAAGACATTATGACATTATGAAACCGCCAGCCTTCCTTGTAGGCTAGTATAGGGTCTTTGGAAATCACCTGTATTTTCAACTGTTATTTTTGAAAAAAAGTTGCCCAATTATTGTTTGTCTCAGCAAATGTAAGAATAGCTGCTGTACTCATATTCATTAATGGTGTACTCATATGCATTAATTAATGATGTGGCTTTTTTCTCACCTCCAAGTTCTGTATAGTTCTAAGCTCTACAGATTCTTCAAGTATATTGAGAATCGGGATGTTGCAAAATCTGTTTTGAAAGAACGAGGTCTCAAAAATATAAGAATTGGCATTGAAGGTATGTACAGTGTTTCCAAAGTAATACAAACTGTTAAAAAGGAAACTAGTTGCACTTTCCTTTTTGAAACATTTTTGAAACTGATTTTATTAGTCAGTCAATTTTGCTGATTTCTTAAATGATAAATTTTGTCTTTGGAATGACCCACCCAGTCAGTTCCTGACAAACCCTTATGCTTAACATTCCTTGAGCTTTGCCTATTTCTGAAGTTTTCCATTAGGGTGGGGTGGGTGGATGTTATTTAAAGTCTGCTCCTCCCTTCTGAAATTAGCAGCAGCAACCTGACTCAAGGCCAAGCTAGACATAATAGTTCAGCTTTGTGTACTGAACACATGAATCAGTACCATTTATATTTTCAGTGCTGAGAATGTCTCTTCTTCGTGTCAGTCTTTTTCAGTCTAGTCTCTGCCTCAAGATGTCTTGGGATCAAACCTCCCAGGCCAAATGGTCTCCTTTTTAGGAGGATATTATCCTTTTAGGAATATTTATTACTTGAAGAAGTAATTAAACTATATGTAGGGGCTGAAGTTGTGGGGAGTTTGGGAGGATAATTATATCAGAATAACTGTGTTTCAGGTTACCCCACTTGTAAGGAGAAAGTGAAAAAGAGGCCTGGAGGACGCTCTGAAGTTATCTATAACTATGTTCAACGTCCATTCATCCAGATGTCTTGGGAAAAGGAAGAAGGAAAAAGTCGGCATGTTGATTTCCAGTGTGTTAGAAGCAAATCTCTAACAAACCTTGTAATGGCGGGTGAAGACATAGCAGAAGATCAAGAGATTATGTTGCATCACCCTCCCCAGGTAGACGAGCTTGATCGATTAAATGCACCACACTCTCAAATGGATGCTAATGAAGTGGCAGATTAATTAAGCAGCACAAATGGCTCTCAAATGGACTTGACTGAGCTTTTGGGTGGTCTTAATGCCCAGTTCAGAGCCAAATTTTCTTGTCATGGTTGCTATAGTTTCCAAATATAATCTCTTCAAGCCCAGAGGACTATTTTTTTTTAATCGAATTTGCTTCTTGAGGATCCCAAACATTCTCTTAGGAGAACTGGAAATCTGAGGATTGAGTTAACATTTATCCCTGTGGCTAAATAATTGAATTGGAACTAACAGAATGGAAACCTATTTTCAACTCACTTGAATTAAAAGGATTATGTGACATCAAGTCATTTTTGATTCCTACCGCTTAGATTTTCTCCATGATGATCTGTCCCTAATTTGTTTGTTCAAGTCTCCCAACAGTGCACTCCCAATGCCCCTGCAACTCTCCATCCATCTTTCCTTCCTGCTTTCCCAGCATTAGAGTCTTTTCTGGAAAGACTGTGTGTATTGGAAGTGGGATAATTTGACCCTGATCATTTGTGCCTCGAATGATAAACTCTTACGTTGATCTGCTTATGTTGATATTCCATTGAATTGGAAGGAATACAACATAAAAAATATGTTAAAAGTCTTCATTAACATTAGTCTACGCAGACTCAGTTTTAAAAGGTATCATATCATGAAGGATCCCATTGTGGTATTACAATCATTATCAGTATCATAGTGAAGAATTTGGTACCCTTCATCCTCCATTACTTGGCTGAACTAGATATTTATACAGAAACATCACACCTACGATGCATGCACTTGTCACCTTTCTCTTCAATTTCCTATCCTAACCCTGACATAGCAGCTCAGAATGGAAGATCAGATGCACTTATCAAGGTAAGCACCAAGAGAGGAATCTGAATGCCCAATGGACCACTCAAATTAGTTACAAGGAAAGAACCGTCCTACTTTACAAATATGCCTAAATTGTGCTTACTTACTGGAAATAAGCTACTGGAATACAAAGGAAAGTACCACTTGCAGAACACAATGCGTAATCTTAGGCTCAAACATTCAAGCAGTAACACTGGATGAACGAAGATGGCTGAACATCCCCCACCCCCACCCAAGCATTTCTTGAAGGTAAAGAACTTCCTTCCAGCATTTTTTTTAAAAAGTGACTGTTGTAGGAAAGCCTGCGGTGCAGCAGCTGTCATACGAGCCTTGAGTATGGAAAACATTTTGTGGTTGTTCCATATAATCCGTCCTCTCGGCTAAGAATATTGATCTTTGATGTTTGATACTAGCAAGGATGTCAGAGTTTATGTCATCACTTCTCAGCATTTTGGCTAAGATGAATTGCAAGAGCAAGTTTCCTAACTGTCTCAGCACCTTGGGACAACCAGGGTGCTTGAAGCTGGCCTTTGAAATAGTCAATTGGGAAACATTATCATCAGGAGGATCAGTAGAAAGTTATATACAGCAGGGCTCCTCAAACTCATCACAAAAATGATGAGTTTCTATGATCCCCTCCCTCCATTAACGACTCATTTCATTGGGATTATGATTGGGCAATAAATAATGAAACCTTTTAATAATTAAAATTGAATTCATGAATTGAATTCAAGCAATGATAAAACTTTACGTTTATACTCAAAACAGTGAGGAGATCCCCACTTCTATGAATAAATGCCAAAGTTAATATTAAGGGGATTTTTTTTTTTCCGTTCAATTATAATCTGCCGCCTTATAATTTGAAATGATTATAGAGCGTCTTGCACTCTGGAATGATAAGAGAACCGGTCTTGTCCTTTTCAGTCAGGTACAGTATTCCTTCAGGTACAAGAATATTGTCATACCTCCCTGCCCCTTTCTTTTCTTTTTTCACAGCTAAGCATTCCTAAGTCCTAAATCTTCTTTTGTAATAAGACTTGGTTTCTAATCTGCTGCTAATTCTTATTTCCCTTTCTGAATCTGTTTATCGAAATCTTTTTTAAACTGTGGTACCTAGAACTAGATGCCTTAGCCAATATTGCAATAAGATTGCAAAATCTTATGCAAGCCACATTGTAAAGTAAATCTGAATATGGAGTACAATCAGCTCATTCTCATACAAATCAAATATTTACTTGGAGGCCAATCATCTAGACAAATTTGTTTTAAATTTGGCAATTTCTAAATTGGTTGACATTTTCCCCCAATGCGAGTAATGCAAATTTGGTTAAGATAGCTAATGTACTCCATGGCATTTACATGTTGATGGGCTAAAGTGTTCAACAGTCCCAGAAAGTATGAATGATGAAGGTTGCAGGGAAACATCTGGTTCAGCAACATCTGGAGGCCGTAGCTTTTTGGGACCTAGAAAAATTTGCTGTAGCAGATATAAAGCAACGATTGTGCCATTGGACCCAGATCCAAATCACAATTTTAGAAAAATCATGGTTTCAGTGGTACAGACCAAACCGGAATCTAACTCACTGGATAGATAAAATAAAAAGTAACTTTTAAATTACAGCAATGAAAAATTCAGGTCTGTGACCTTTAGGCTCGTCGTATCCCAGTGAACTGAATAATCACCTATCTCCTACGCAAAGGCCAGCAGCGTTTCTTGTAGAACCACTCCGATCAGTAGAGTAAGCATTAGAGGCAATACAATTCAAAAGTTATTCAGATTTATTCTAAAAGAATATTTAATTGATGCAAGTTTTTATTTCCCCCTCCCATTGCATTTGAGCAAATGGAAAAAATCAATTCAGGAGTAATCACCACCTTCTTCTTTTATTCTTGTGATTTAGTTTATAAGTTAATTCAATGCTTAGCATTTACAAGATCATGCTGTTTCAGTGTTTTTTGTAAGTTATTTTATATACTTCATAGACTTTATTAAAGTACTTTTTAATCTATTTTCCTGTGACTTTTCTTTTGATGCCTTCTCAGACATGTACCATCAATAGAAATTGAATTCATGTGTATTTATATTCACTTAATAGGCTCCACCTAGGTGTGCACATAGAAACAAGGTACAATATATCTACAATTGATGTTACAAAGTCTAAATGCTGCCGTATAATTTCTATCACATGTAAACCAAGTTTGGTTATAACCAAGATGGTTTGCACAATATGCTTCTATAAATTCCCTCTCATTGTAACAAAAAAAGGTTTATATGGACAATTACAGTTTTCCTTTAATCAACATCCTGATGCCATGTATTCTTTTCTTCCTGTCTTCCTTTCCTAAATTATTTGTTGGGGTTTTTTTTTGCAAGTATATACATTTTGTAACTGGAATAAAGTTGTGCATCAACTGCATTTGAAAAATATGCTGAACAAATACATCTAGTCACCTACAGATCATAAGTTATAATGAAGCAACTTTTAGTAACTTTTTAAATTCAGAAAACCACCGCAAGAAATAGCAAAACTACATTTATTGAAAATGAATTTTATACATTTCAGAATGCAAAGGTTGTTCCATATAGAATTGGTCTCCAAATAAAACCAACAAATCACATACAAAGTGTACTAAATTGTACATTGCATTTAGGAACAGCCAGATGCAAATACAAAATAATTGTCATCTACCAAAATAAGGCAGAACCCAGGCACAGCGGCTAGTCAGTACCTAAGTGTAGTATAACCTGCTAGGAATCATACACAACCAGCAGTGTGTTGCTTATATTTACCTTAGCCAGGATTTTTATTTTCTCCATACCCCAGCAGGCCAAAATCCAAAACGTTTGCAGTTTTTGGGGTATGTGGAAGATACATCAGTGATTACTTAATAATTCAGCTCAGCAAAATATAGCAACTTGCATTTACTAGTATGATATAATTGCTTGGCCAATTAGATCTAAAAATTGCTTTAGAACAAGGAAGTGTCATCCTAGAAAAGTGACTTTCAAAAAGTACTATGAGCTTGTGCAAGATGTCAAGAGCTAGCAATATGAAAGTGGCAGCTTATGTGCTTCAGTGCAGCCCAATTATGGTTATGAGTTCACAATAACATTGACAATAATGGCAATTAAGCTTAAACAGTGTTCCTTTTAAGTTAGAACTTAATACTTTTAAATTTTAGTTAGCTGGGACTTTTAATTCACTTTGAGATCAACACCAACATGGCTGGGGTTAGGATGAGAAGGAATAAGGAATCAGGTTCATATGGACCACTCTCTAAACCAGGGGTCTCCAACCTTGGCAACTTTAAGCCTGAAGGACTTCAACTCCCAGAATTCCCCAGCCAGCAAAGCTGGGTTGGAGACCCCTGCTCTAAACAGTGGGTTAGGTGCCAACATTATGCATTAAATATATATGACCTATTTTGTGAGAACCCTTGCGTTAGTGTTCCGAAACACACCACTGGAATCCAAATTCTAGTGCTTCCATGCAAGGGGAAATGGCAGAGGTTTTTTTTTTATATCTTGTTAATACACTATCCTTGTTTCTGAGTGTCCTGGATTTAGCCACAGTCAAATGGCAAACAAGCACACTACATACAGAGCATAATAAAGCATGTTGCTATAAGCAAAAGACTAACTTTGAGTTCTGCAATCTGGACAGTGGCCAAGATCTCAGTAGACTATCCTGACATTGTGAGTGTCATGAATTTAGCCACAGTCATAATGGCAAACAAGCACACTACATAATATCAGGATAGTCCACTGAGATCTTGGCCACTGACCAGATTGCAGAACTCAAAGTTAGTCTTTTGCTTATAGCAACATGCTTTATTCAACTTCACTAAAATTAAAATAAAACAACAATCCCTCTAAGTATTTCTAATTACAAAAGCCAAGCAGAATTACACCTTGTACTGTAAATTCAATTTACCCACATGCATACTATCCTTGCATTCATAATCTATCACACTGTGCACAACAACTATGTACTATATTGTCATAATGCAAAAGAAACACATTACTGTAATGGAGATAGAATATAACACAACGTTCTTCCCTTTGAAAAGTTGTTGGCTGGTCAACTCTTTTAAGCTTTCGGGTTACCCTGAGGGTTTTCTACAGCTTTTTTTAAGGCTTATTAAGCACCAGTTACATATGCTACATGTTTTCAATATTTAGCAAGCACCAGAATTTAACTTCAAATCCATCATTATCTAGTAAATAAGCAAAACCCTAGCCTCATTATGAATGAGGCACGTCCAAACATGGTAATTGTAAAACTAGGCACATGGATACTTGAAAGCAGAAACAAGCCTTGCTTCCCTTTAGGCTTCTCTTAAGTTAATAGCAATTTGTTTCATTTGCTTCTTCCTCACTGATGTTTCTGTGTAGATTCACATCTAGAAATCTACTTGGGGTAGCAGGCTTTCTCAGACTCGTGGAGACAGCAAAATTTGTGGCATTGAAAATAAGGATGAGGAGAAAGAGTTTACTGCTTTATACGGTAGAAAGGCACATGGCACACTCTCAGAGAACATGTATGTCACTGGCATGTATATAGCTACAGTAAAAAAAAAGTTTTCCTTTTTAAAAGTCCAGTGGGCAAGAACAGATGAAACAGAATGAAACAATTTATGGTCACTGTGAATGGCTTGATATTACTGCAAGCTGCTTCAGCTCTTTCAAAAAGAACAAAGGCTTTTGAATAATTATGTAACTGACATATCCTTCCCAAATTTGATCTATTTGAACAGAATACTTTAGGTGCTCTTTGCCTACTAATATATAAGAAAAGAGCCAGAATATATTAAAGCTTCATAATTTTATTCAATTAGCTAAAAAATTTAATGTACTTAAAAGTATTCTGGGACATAATTTTCAGGTCAATCCTCTTACTATCCTTTTTCTGTTTCCAAATGCATTAGGTGTATGTTTCTTTATAATCATTGTGCCGTGACTGAGAATAGATCACCCTACATACTTAAAAATTAAATTGCAGGCACAGATCAGTAAATGAGAATAGTAAATGGTACATTGTGTAGAGAGTTGGGATTTGCCTGGATAACCTGAACATTATAATAGTGTTGCCCAGTGTATGCAACTATTACAGCCAAATAGAAACTTTGATTAAATAATATGAATTCATGTAATTTGCATTACAAATCTATAGACCTCTCTACTTGGTGGTACCAAATATTTTAAAGATAAAATTCCAAATTATCTCAAAATCTTAGAATCATTTCCTTTTTATAACAATGTATTGGCTTAGATAGGTAAAAGCTCTGAAAGAAGGGAGGGGAGGACGACATACTGTTTCCTATTTCCTTATGGTATTGCCTACAAAGTGTTGTTATTACTAGTGATCTGCATTTTTTGCCAAATAGAAAAAAAATGTTCTTTAAACAGGTTTTACTAGAAATTGCCACCATTGCTCATAACATTGCTTATAGAATACATAATATTATACATACCAGAAATTTATTAAAAGGCATAATACTTCCAGATGACTATTTTAGTACCAGCAGTAAAGTGCCGCAGGTTTTGAAGCCATTACTGGACTGAAAAAATGCTATCAAAAAAACGCGAATAGCCCTATATTTAAGGCAAAAGAGATTTTTGCCATCCTATGGGATAAACTACTGAGAGTCAGCTCTCTCGCCATAGTAATTACTGCTCTGCTTCTTCTGCAATGCCTTAGCCCTTAGAACTGAGCTGTATTTTCAGACAGCACTTGTAAGACAGAACACATCATATTCGGAATTAAAAGCCTGCTCTTTCCTTTGTTGATGAAGTAAATCTTTAAAAAATTTACCTAAAGACCAAAGATTAATGAGTAAAATCTGCAAATGCATCTGTAAGTGCGATTTGTGGAATTTCCCCGTTCCATCACTTGTAATGTAAACAGAGCATAAGATGTCTATTTTGCATTCTTCAAACTTTCACAGCCCCGGGGTAAAAGTTTTGAGACAAAAGTAAACCATCTAGCAAAAAGCTGTTATTTTCCTGACTTCATGTAGGATGGTATTGCCCCTCGAGCAGTCAGGCCTTCAAAACGTTTGTAGGTATAATTGATAAAGACCCAGTCTTTGTTCTTGTAGTCCGTTTCTGGATGGTTACCTGTGGTCACTGATGAAAAACAAAATTCAGACGGAATATTAAACCATGTAGTACAGGATAGAAATTTGTTGTGAATATTGGAGAGTTGCAAGATGGGATAATATTATCATTCAGCTTGAGTGTATTATAAAGAAGAGAAAAAAGAATTAAAATCTAAAAGAAAGAAAGAAAGAAAAGAAAGAAAAAGAAAGAAAAGAAAAAAGAAAAGAAAGGAGGGAGGGAAAGAGGAAGGGAGGGAGGGAGGGAGGGAGGGAGAGCGACCATTAAATAGCATGACATCAACCCTGCCATAGAGTGAGGAGACAAATTAGATCAGCTTCTAAACTCAGAGAACTAGTTCCACCCCAATTTTTTTTAGCATTTAATCATGTTATGAAAGAACAGGGATTCATGACAATGTATTTCGTATCAAAAAATATCAAAAAGGGGGGAAAAAAGACTTTAAGATCACAAAGATGCCAGCTGCTTTATATCATTCTTACCCTACAGCCCTAGCCAGCCTTCTTTTAGATGTAATCTTAAAACTGGACTGCAGTAAACTCCTCTAAATCTGGAGTTTCTTTTTCTTTTTTAGGTCCCATTTCTGGGATTCATCTACAGTATCCAGGCACTAATAAGGATAATCTCTGCTTAGCTTCTGAGATCAGCCAAGGCCAGCTAAGACAAAATTAACAGCAGGGATATGCAAAATATACAATTTTAAGAAACGCTATAACATTCTGATTTTCTTTCTGATATCAATTTGGACATTTCAGAACTGGTCTCATTTCCTGGAAAAAAATATTCTGTAATGGGAAATAGTTTACTGTATTATGAAGCTAGTGTTTTGTCAAAAGAAAAATGGAACATTCTAATGTTCCCAGAATCCTCAGTCTCTGGAGAAGAAACTTTTGCATACAACTTAAGAGTAGATATGACATCTCCAAAGTAGAGACTCTCTACCACAGATCCATCCTGCTCCTAAGTGAAGAAGCCTAAGGATTTGCAGTGATTGTTTTTCTAAGAAAACTCTATTACTTGAGAGAATCAGTGAAAGTGAAAGCCTCACTTAAAAATAAAATAGAGCAAAAAGATTAATAATATACCTGCAGATTTAAGGATATCAGATTCCGGAAATTCATCAAAGTTTGATGTATCATCAATACTTTTGATTTCTATGGAAATTGCCGCAGGTCTCTCCCTGCCAAAGAGAATCGGGGTTAAATAACTGGTCTTGCAAGGGAAAATAATTTGTTCTACTGCAAACTGAATATACATCATGAGTGTTTTTGAAACTCAATCTCGACCACGCTCATAGTTGTCTCAGTCTTTCTCTCCTGTGTGATTCAGTTAGAAAACTGAACAAAAGCTAAGAAGAAAATACTGTACCTGATATGCTCCCAGTCAACTCCTTCAAAAAAGGGATTTGT
Source organism: Psammodynastes pulverulentus (assembly GCA_025802295.1). Classification (NCBI taxonomy): domain Eukaryota; kingdom Metazoa; phylum Chordata; class Lepidosauria; order Squamata; family Psammodynastidae; genus Psammodynastes; species Psammodynastes pulverulentus. The sequence goes on along the minus strand of JAOYMU010000263.1, from coordinate 41,269,367 downwards.
TTTAATTTCTTCAACACCTGGGGCACCGATTCGATGTTCCCATTCACAGCAAAATCTGAAGACAAAGAGACCATGGAAGATTCAGAAGTATTTAAATATGAACTACTAACTAGAAAAAAAAAATATCTGCAGTAGATGAATATGTTCATTCCAAGACAGCGCAACTGTTTCTGAAGCAAGCCTTAATAACCTTAAAAAAAATGAATAGCTGTGCTGATACAATGTTACTGCTATAAAGAAACTGGGAAAAAAGTGCAGGGCCTTACAGCTTTCCAGGAAACTAGAGAACATATTGAAAAAATATCACTTTTGATATATCAAAATACTAAATGAATGAAATCAACATGCTAATGAAATACTGTTTTTGTATGAAAAACACTGGTTTTTCCCCAAGCCCTGGATGTCTTATAAGAACCTTTCTGTTGCACTTTCAGATAGGCAACTTTTGATTTCTAGAAAGTAATACATATAGGAATACAATCCCTCCTCCCTTTATTCAATGTGATCAGGATGTCTATTTTCTCATTGTAATATTGGCTTTTCAAGAAAATAGGAAACAATTTAAGCCCCCATTGGATGGTGAAGGTGGACTCAGCCCAGCACAGTTCTATGCTAAGGTATCAAGAGCTCTAGGATACTATTTCCTTCCTTAATAATCAGTCACATACTTAAGGGAATCCCACAAGTAGAGACACAAGTGAAACAGCATCTACCTGCTCATGTTCCCCAGTAATAGTATTCAGGATCGGACCAACCCCTGGACTGAACATTACACATAATCATTATTGTAGCCATGTTAGCTATACATTCCATGCATTTATTCATGAAATGATAATTACATAGGTACAACCAAATCTATGCACTGCTTGGGGGAAAAATTAAACACGAAAGAACATAGTCAAAAAACAAAGAAAAGGCAAGATACCATTTTAAAAAGCATCAGATTGTAGGCAGCTCTCTTGAATAGAGGATATTTAGTTTATGCCGAATATGGATCAAATCTCTGTTTGAAGGAAATACAGTGCCTGTTCTGGAATACACCCAATGCTCTCCAGTTTCTATGCAATACGAAGTATAGGGAAAATGCTGTGTGAACCAGATGGAAGGAGGTGGGGCTGAAAGCATTGGCTGAGGGAAGGGATGGAATGGTGAAGCTGGGAAGAAGGCAGGTGGACCAACAGTGCCTGACTTGAGATAGTTTATAAAGCACAATTTTATAATTTCAGAACATGACAACCCAAATCATTGAAGACTGAATATTAAAGTTTGAGCAATGAAAACCAAATCACTCTCCAAGACTTCAAGGCTAGCAATTATAGATTTAGCTACCTTAAAATGAGATCTTTGGCTCTCTCAGAAATAGGAACTTCTGGGGGGAATATTAAAGTCTCTTTCCAATTCATTACTTTCTTGTATGTTTCTTGAGGCGTCTCTGAACAGAAAGGAGGGTAACCTGAGTAAAAAACATTATAAAAAGTTAGATCAGTGATTAATGAAGCAAGCCTATACTGGTTACCAATTCCTAACTCCATACATTTCATTTCAAAGTTAAACATTACAACTGCAAATAAAAATCAAGTAATATTCTATTTAGAAATTAAGGAACGGATTTAGAAACCTGTGACCATATCGTAGCTCTAATTTGGATGTACTATGTTATCCCTTACCGATTAGCATCTCATACATTATGACTCCAAGGGACCACCAGTCACAAAGCTTATTGTATCCTGTCTGCATGAAGACCTCTGGAGCAATATAATCTGGAGTTCCCACCGTGGAGAAAGCCTGAAATGAAACAGTATCTATTCAATGATTTTAGAAATATTCCATCTGTGAACAAAGGACTGGAGTAGCCGAAGCAAATGATGTAAGACATACTGCTTTGTAATAATTCCCTGAAACAATCTTGGGATGTGAAACTTGGAGATGGGGTGGTATTTTATTTCTAAATGAATATTTAACACAAATGTTGTACTTCTGGCGAGCAGTTTACTTCAGATTGAATTATATATTAATGCGAATATTATAGCATTTCTATTTGCTAAGTCAGTTTGGCTAACAGTTGCAATACTTAATATCAAGTCTAATGTCAACAAATACTAAGATTGTGCTGTTGTTTGCATTTATTTATTTATTTATTTATTTATTTGTTTGTTTGTTTGTTTGTTAAATTTATATACCGCCCCATCTCTGAAGACTCGGGGCGGTTTACAACATAGTCAA
>JAOYMU010000263.1:41244044-41260082 GCA_025802295.1 Psammodynastes pulverulentus | reverse complement strand
GAGCTAGGAAGAGTACAGAGATAACCCATGTTTTCACTGGATATCATCGCATCACACAGGAGAAAAGTTGTTTCCACAGAATTATTTCTAATTAGAAATAGTGTTTTATCATAGAAGGCAATCGCACCATATTTAAAATAGGCCAGTGGTAATCAATATATTAATCTTCAGCTACCTACACAATATAAACTGCAATATAAAAGATAAGCAACAGCTTACACACCTTTAAATGTTTTGTGGCATTTTCCAAGTCTGAAAGTGCTCCATAAGGTGCCAAGATAACACCAGTGAAGTTTACCAAAAGCATAGCTTTGCCAAAATTATCCAGATCATTCAACAATCGCCCTGTACAGTCATCATCACAAGCTGAAGAAAGAATTTCTACAAATTATTTTCAGCTTAATACATGTATTTGTATTGATGCTCCCATTAAGTTTTGTATACTCATGAACTAAACAGAAAGTGAAGAAATTCCCCCTCCCCCCCAAAAAAAGAGAGCCCTCACATTTACACCCCTTAAACTAACACAAGAAAGACAACCTTTGTGATATCTATTTAGTCTCATGCTTGGACTCTCCAAAAATAAGGGAAAACCCACACAACTTCAAAAACTCTTCCATGGTTAGATTATCATCATGTTACATGGTTACAAATTTTTCTCTGCAATACTCAGTTCTTTAATTCATGACAACTATATAACATTAAGACACTAATTCCTTCAGTTTTGGAAACATTTTTGGAGTTCTTCATTGCCACTTTTCTTCTAATTATACTAACTAAAACTCCAGGTAATTATGCATATGTTGAAAAACCCCAGTTCCAACAGAGAAGCTACGGTAGCTTTCTCATTGATTAAATGTACATTCATTCCTCCACTCTGCTTTTTATTCCTTGATATTTCTTTATTGATCAGAAAACAGAGTTTTTATCTCCCAAATTTTGTTCAGTGGAGAAATTTGTCAAAATCCAAATAAATATATTGAATGAATATTTTTAAAATGTATGGCATTTTATTCCTTCTCTATATGTACCTTTTATTTCTGTAGATATTTCCTTTCTTTTCTCAACAGGAATACATACATAGATATTCAACAGCTTCATCTATTTAGCTGGCCCTATCCAAAATACAGCCAACATTTTTAAAGAATGTTACTTTCTGAGCAAGCACGTTTCGTGTTGCAGTATCTTTCAGATTGAATGATATTAAACTGCATTTATCAATTGCCATTCCAGGCACTCTTCAACTTAAAAAGCAAAATGGAAGAAGAAAAATAAAGCACTTACAAACACATTCATTCTCCACAAGAATGTGCCTTGAATCACACTGATCACACAACTGTCCAGTTACACCTTGCTTACAAACACACTGCCCAGAAGTATGATCACAGTGGTGATGGACAGAACCATTTGGGTTGCACTGACATTGCTGACATTTGCCACCTGGTACTCTAGGATCTCCATAGTAACCTGCAGAGCATCTAGAAAGAATCAAGATAAGTTAGCCTTTCTTGAATATCTAGTTTTGTAAAAATAAAAAAAAGATACCTTGAGATACCACTTATCATAAAGCCACAATATCCTCTCTGTTCTTTCAGGATCTCCAGTCTTTATTCCAGCATGCTACAAATCTCACAACAGCTTGAGACTTAAACATACAACATATTCCCCATGTTGAAGAGCATTATGAGCCGCAGTGGCCCAGTGGTTAGAATGCAGTACTGCAGGCTACTTCTGCTGATCACCAGCTACGAGCAGTTTGGCAGTTCGGGTCTCACTGGCTCACGGTTGACTCAGCCTTTTATCCTTCCAAAGTGGGTAAAATGAGGACCCAGATTGTTGGGGGCAATATGCTGACTCTGTAAACTGCTTAGAGAGGGCTGTAAAGCACTGTGAAGTGGTATATAAGACTAAGTGCTATTACTATTAAATAACCATCATTCATTCAACTCCAGTTCCTGACATATCCTTCATTCAATATTCATAATTAAAATGCCGTTCAGAACAATTTCTTTGGGACTTCTGCAAATGTTCAGGCAACATTTGAGAGTTACTGTAAAATAAATATTAAAAATTCAACAGTATTTAAAGATGGAAAGGATACAAAGTCAAGAGAAGCTCATCTACAAACATACATTTTTGCTAGAGTAAAGTTCCCAAAATATCAGAATTAACACTCAGTCAACTTAGTGACTAAAATGACAGTTTCCTCAAGAAAAGTATCGCTTACTTTCCAGAAATTCCAATTATTTTCAGAGTGGTAATTCAAGAAATCCAATTACCAGTTTAAAGGCTTGATCAAAAAACATGTTTTTCCCCCCAAAAGTAAGAATTAGATGCATAAACCTTTTGGTAACTGTGTTTACCTGCTCTTTTTCTAGCATGTCAGCTTTCCGTAGGATTTTCATTGCATATACATGCCCTGTGTCTTTCTTCTGAACAAGCCGCACCTAGAGATGTTAGACACCAATTGTTTTTGTGTTAATATATTTCAGATATTTCAGTTTTTCTCTGCTAAGGTTAATAGTGACAGAAACCGACCTCTTTCTTTATAACAGCATATGCATCTATATCAGCAGGAAGAAATCTTGTGCCCTCCACATTTTCAGCTGCTACTCCCAATCAAGTCCCAATCAAAACTTCCAGGATCTATAAGACTTAAAGTCCAAAATATAATCTAAGACACTAAATTACCTACTTGTTTCATTGCAGTAAAAATGCTATCCAAGAGCTAGGGTGGCCCAGTGGTTAGAATGCAGTACTGCAGGCTACTACAGTACAGTACAGATCACTGACTGCCAGCAGTTTGGCAGTTCGCCTCTCACCAGCTCAAGGTTGATTCATCCTTCTGTCTTTCTGAGGTCGGTAAAATGAAGACCCAGATTGTTGGGAGCAATATGCTGACTCTATAAACTGCTTAGAGAGGGGCTGTAAAGCACTCTGAAGCAGTATACAAGTCTAAGTGCTATTACTATTGCTAATAATGAACACTAGCCAACATGGATGATGATATTATTTTAAATATTTGTAAATGTAAAAATCCTGAAGCAGTTTACATCATTCATAAAAATGATTGTAACTTTAAAACAATTCCTTTAAAAAAAACAGTTATGAGGAAGATTGCATTGTAGGGATGTATTCACTCCACAGGACAGATGCAATCACAGAGGCATGTTCAAAATCAACTCCAAAAAGTAATATTGGGGACATGATTACCAAGAAATAACCAAAGATTTTGAATGATCTGTAACAGCACTACAACACCATGATGAAACTTCAAACAAAACAAAACAAAACAAAACAAAAGCAGCTCTATTCACTCATTATGCTAAACCATGGCATGTTTTAATAAATCAATATAAAACATGGTTTATAAACTGCTATGATTTAAAACATGGTTTATAAACCACTATGACTGATTAATTAATTGGTCTAAATTAATACCAAACAAAAACATATTATGATGTATGAATCCAATCTAAGGTGCAAGCAGTATGTTTCCCTAGTGGATAAAGTAAAACTTTTAAACAGTTGAAAAAATGAAGTTAACTGATGTTAGCTGATTTTTAAATTAGCCAATAAAATACCGTCTTCTAATTAATAAAATAGTCATTTTTTAAAGGAAATTATGCATAAATTATTAGATTATTAATGTATACATTATTAGATTATTAATGTATACATTATTAGATTATGGAGATAAGCATGAAACTCCACATCATTTGGTAAAATAGAATAATGTTAAAAATTGACTATTGCTTAATTATTCATTTGTTTTAGAGGACACACTGAATTATTGATATCTTTTTATAGTCATATAAAAAGATTGGTAATCATAACTATCCAAAACCGTGTATGTTTTTTATGTAACTCAGCATGATTTCTGGACAAGAAATTGCCATTGTCTTCTTCCAGGGTATTTTTTCAGCTTCTCAATCTAGTCTTTAGATTTGGTACAGACCCATCTGTACCAAATGACCAGGAATGACCCTGATTATTTTCCAAGCCCAGAGCAAATTGAACAGACTCTGCCATTTGCTAAAACTGCAGATCATTACTCTTTCTAACATTATTAGTCTCAAGATTGTACCTCCCCAAATGCTCCTCTGCCTATTACTTTTAAAGATTCAAAATCTTCTAGTCCAAGCCTTGTTCTTTTCAGTCGCAGAAACTCTGTCTCCTTTCGGGCATGTGCTGATCTTCTTAGTCTTTTCTAATACATTTTTAAAGGAAGAAACAACAACAATTAGAGTATAGTCATTCACGGCAATAACTTTGGTACATAATCACCAACAAGTTTTAGCACATGCAATATAATACCTCTTCATCTTTTAAGCCTTCTTCTTCCATCACTTTTTCTAACTTCTTTTGTCTAAAAAAAATAAATAAAAATACCACGGATTAGGAAATCCCTATCTTTGTCTAGATGCATGCAATTTCAATTTTGAACAAAGTCATTTTAAAAAATAAGAAACAGTGTGGGGAATTTGGAGTTTGTACTTTCACTACATTCCTTCATTAGAACTAAAACTGATTTAATTTCAGAATTAAATTAAAAATTTAATTAAATTAAATTCTTTTGCCGACCCCTGAATTAAACTAACAACTGCTCTTATTTTTTAGAATTAAAAGGTATCTGCTAAATATATTTGAATTTATTTCATACAATTTTTACAGGTCTTTAATTTACAACATACAAATGACATGGCTATATACTGCAGAAGTAGTTTGTCCAGCACTCTTTTTTAGGAAATCTTTTTCCCCATGACTGATCGTCTAACTGAAAAGATTACTGAAACCTCCCCCCTTCCTTTTCAAGTGATCAGAGACCATAACAACTACACCTGTATTACCATATTTAACTGCAAAGACAAGAAACACCAACTCAAACTAATAATTTCAAAAGCCTATACAGCATGCAAAACTAATATGACCTAACGTAGTCCTTTAAAACTAGTAAAACCAGTAGAGGATCCTCAAATTTTCTTCTCTTGTGGAAAGAGGCTTTTAGTAGAAACACAGCTTTGTATTTTGTTCCATTATGTGCCCCAATGAAAATTTCTTATCAAGGAAATACCTCCATCGCGGCAATAAGTAGCAAAAGGAAGGAAAGGGTGGGTAAATAGATAACTGTGGTTAAAGGGAAAGCTGAAATTATTATTTCAATTTCTGATTAGAATGAATGAACTAAATAGCTTTATAGAAATACAGCATCTCCCTCAGGAATGAGTTATTTTCCATTCCAAAATTTATTAAAAAGAAGCCTGGGACTTCTAATTATCTCTGCATAGTTTTATGTCCTTCATAGCAACAAAACACTACATTGTGTTTTATTAAGCTATTCTTCAGAATCCCAAGATATTTTTCCTGGTTATTTACTGGTGACGTGGAACACCTCAGCATTCATGGAACGTTAGGATTTTCTTTGCAAAGAAAGACCATTTTGTACTTGTACACGCTGAAAAATATCTCACATATTAATGCCCACTCCTGCATCTAAGGGGAAAAAATGAGAGCATCATGGAAATAGGTTTCCAAAGGCTTCAACATTTACCTTTTGCATCAGATGTATACTATGTACTGTAATGTGCCCCATGAGAGCAGATATGTTGTGGAAGGAAAAAGTGTGTAACAGCACAGCCTTCTACTGTTGTCTGCATCGTATCTCAGTCAGAATTAATGGGATAGATATTACTCTGGCATTACCATTAGGATTGGACTGATTGATAATCAGCTTTAAAATTGATTTGAGAATTGTGAAAACCCAACAGATTGGATTAATGGGAGAAAAAAATGTTTAAAAAATAACATATTTATAACGTGAGATAGTTGGTAGAATGGTTAAGGCACTCAGCTAGAAACCAGGAGATTGGGCATTCTAGTCCTACCTTAGGCAAAACAGCAGCTAGGTACCTAGGGCAAATCATTTTTCTCTCAGCCATAGGAAGAAAACAATGACAAATCATTTCTGAAAACTGCCAAAGAAACTGCAGGCTTTTTACCTTCACAACTTGCATATATGCACAGATCGTTTTTATTTTCATTTTTTTCATTTATTTATTTCGGTTTTTTAGTCACTCAGCTCAACCTGGTGACTCTTGAAAAGTCACATTAGTAAAAGGTAATGAAAGATCCATTATCCTGGTTTATTCATCTTATTAATAAACTTATTTGGGTGAATAATGTAAAAAATAAAACTGATTCCATAATAACTGAGCTGAAAGCCCAGGCATGCTTTACGAGTTGACAGTAAGCATGTCTATTGACTTATAAATGTTTCCATTATTTAGGTATGCACTATCCTCCTTTTCAATTTGTTACTTTTAGTCTCCTATTCAAAATAGCTTATCCACTTTCCATATACTAATGGAGTGAACAGAACATCTTAAATTTTTAATACTGCATTCCAGGTACAAAAGTTAGTTTGTCAATAAAAACCTAATATTAGACTGCCTGATTGATGGCTACTTAATTCATTACTAGCTTATCTGCTAGTAGCAATACAAGATGAATGCTACTTTTCAGGTAATCTAGGTGACTTAATTTCAAGTTAAACTAAATTGTATTATTTACAGCTATACTTATTTTTTAAAAAAACTCAACCTACCACCTGAACTGAAGTAGAGTGGAGAGGGGAGGGGGGAAGGAAAGGAGATACACACAGTTGTTATTACAAAAACAACTGAAAGGTTTTTATGGCTTAAGACACGGCTATAAAACTTCAGTGTTTCCATAATGGGAACATATTTATTAGAACTCTATTCTTACTTTACTTTACACTTTATACTTTATTGTCTTTGTACATATGTACAATATACATATACAATGAAATTCACGACACCCAGAGACCATACCCAACACGTACACCCACACCCACATAATAATCCCCATCCACAACCCCACCCACCAAAATTCCCCACCTCCTAAAAACACACAAGCATCCACACAACAGACCAAGTAACATTACCAGCAGCTCACTGATGGTGGTCTTTAAGTTCATTGTTAAATGCCATTATAGCTCTGGGATAAAAACTGTTCAGAAAACATGTGGTCTGAGTTTTAATTGTTCTATCTATATCTTCCTTTGAAGATTTCAAGTCCATGTACACAATAAATTATCCATTTATTTTTCCTAATAGCTCTACCATATAGGTGAAATTAGGAAAAACTGGCCAGCCCAAAGTTATCCACTGAGCCTCAGCTGAATATGGACTAGAATAAGATATAATAGAATAAGATCTCCACGCCAACATCTTAACCACTACATCACTTTAAGCTCCAAGAGGAGAACTGAGTGCAAGTAGCCAGAAGCTATACCAGAACTCAGAACCTGTAATGTTGTATTAGAATGACACTGGGAGACAAGAAGAGCTGCAGTCTAAATAACTATCATGCAAAAGGTATCTCAGTCCACAGAAGAATCTCAGGAGAGGCTCTCTCTAGTTTTCTGGAAAGTAAAAGTAAAGGAGGTGGAAAACTGCTTTTAGACATGCAAGATTCTGTCATTGTAACACCTTACAATACCGATAGCATTACGATTCATGGTTCGTGCTTCTTGTCTAGATTACTTCAAAGGGCTGACAGAACCTGATCATCTCTACTACTATATCAAAAAAAAATTACTACCTCAACATCAAAGACACATCTTTAACTCATTGTCTTTATAACTAATGTTTGTCAGCCTCTTTTAGAATTGAGGATAACAAGGTGGGGTTGAAATAATTAAATATTTTCTCACAAGAAAATGGAAGAAATAGAAAACATATCATGCAGAAAGTATACCAGGAATATGACAAAATAATTATTTTGTGCTTCCTTTGCTACTGATGAAGAGTGAATTGGGGGAGGGGTGCAAGTGTCTGCTTACTTCATACTAAAATGGTTTTCTTTCCATTGACTGATAAACATGGTATACAGCTGCTAAGGTAGTATTTGGAAAGTTACAGTTGTTTTAAGATGCTGAAATTTGTTTTGTGTGGGACTTCATTTCCCCAAAGGTCTAGCCAACATGCCATATGGAGTTATAATGCAATGCATTCATACAACATTGTCTTCAAGTATACTGAGCAACAATCTAGAAAGAGTATAGGAATAAGCAATATAACTGCAATCAGTTAGAGTAGTCAATCACTTTGTATATTATATCTAACACCAGGGCTTTTTTTCAGCCGGAACCCGGCGGAACTGCGATCCGGATCCTTTTTAGAGTCCGGATCACGTGGTCCGTCTCCACCAATTGCGCGCTATTACTTCCGGGGTTTTTTAGCGCGACGACGGGGGTGTGTTCCGGCACCTTTTCTGGAAGAAAAAAAGCCCTGTCTAACACATTCTGTATTCATGCAGAATATGTTTGTCAAAAACATTCACATTAGTCCAATGGGAATCTGAGCTCTGCCTCCAAAAGTTACTATATAAAAAAATAGCAAATGTAGTTATTTAACATGAAAGAAACTGGCATTATGTCACGAGGGAGTATATGACAATAAAAACAGTTCAAAAGTTGCAATTTTAAAGAACAGTGTCTAGCAGAGTTGAGCAAAATGTGGACATGTTTGTATTACATTGCAAAAATTAGCGTTTTATAACAATCTGAAAATCCTGGAGTTTAGAACGATTTTATGCACTCAATGATTTCATAGATATTTCTACTGCCATCTCATTTTATTACAACTCCTACATCAACAGCAGGCTATCTTAAGTTTTTTAAACATAAGTTTCTATCAAATTTCTTGATTATATTAATCAAATTTACAAATGAATTTTAGAATCCGATGTAATTTATAAATTCCCAGCCTCAGTTCAAGAGGATTAATTAAATTAGAGTCGCTCTGAATAATCCGAAATAGTTCTTCCTGGTTTTTTTTTCACCTGGGCTTAATTACCATTTATGAGATAAGCCAACAACAGGCTCATCCATTGCATCTTAATTATTACTCTCTTCTACTCCCCCACAATCTGAAAACTTAATCTATTATTCTTCCACCAATAAAATTTAATTTGATTAATTTATTGAGCTATTTTAACTAGCTCAATACACATGTACTTTAAGAATTTCCTCCTCACTAGGAAGTATTCTTTATGGGCCTTCCTCCCCGTCTTTGGAGTAAAGGAAGTGATGAGCAACATCACATCCAGTATCATATTTCAGGGACCCCATTCTTCAGCCATGGACCGGCATAGGTCTGTGGTCCACCAGGAATCGGGCCATGCAGGCAAGTGAAGTCTCATGCATTCATGCACAGGATCCAAGCAGTGTGCAAAACCACGCCTCCTAGTCCAGGGAAAAAACTGCCTTCCATGGAACTGGTTCCTGGAGCTCAAAAGGTTGGGAGTTGCTGTCAGAGTTTTTCATTGTCTATACTTACTTTCTCAACTACTATATTTAATATTGTGCTTCTCTACTGTTCCTAGTGCTCTTTTTAAAATGTTTTATGGTCTTTATGCAATAACTTCTAAACTGAAAATTGAGATATTAAATACGGCAAATGAAATAAAATGTGTATGTACTGGAATACAATTACAAAAAAGTATTTTCTAACAGCTTTCTAAAAAAAATACAGAAAGGTGCTAAAGACCTTCCTGACTACTCAGAGCAGAAAGAAGTTTTTTTAAAAAAATAAATATATATGATTTAAAGGGTGAGATTTGCAGGAAAGACAAAAAAAAATGTACTTAGAAAGGCTGGTTTTGATTATCATGCTCAATCAAGCCAAGCATATTTCGCAACACAAGTTATGTTTATACTGGACACCCTGAAATCAAAAGAAAGAAAACATTAAGCTAGGGGAAGAAAAACAGCTTTTAATTCAAGAAAAACTTTCCACACATTTTCATAAAGCAGAGACTAGTAGGGCAGTCAAGAAATATTTACTGTTGAGCATTTTAAAGAAACATTAGAAAAACTGTTCAGCATAATAAAAGATCAGTGCACTTGAGGCATTCAACTTTTAAATCTTGAAATTAAGAAAGTATCCCATATTCATATAACAACATTTTACCTCATTTCTCTTTCTTCATGCTGGGCAATCAGATTACTGTAGAAGTTTTCTAATGTCACTTTTGTCATTGTAACTCGCTCCTTAGTATGGTTACTCATAGATGAACAAGGTGCTGGACCCGTCATTGCCATAATTACTTTAGGAGAGGGAAAGAAAAATAAACAGATTTTGAGGCTAGGTTCTTTACATTCTTTATACTTAATTGAAGGAAATATTCATACTGAACACACAGAAATGCAATACAATAACAAGTAGTAATCCAAACTGGAAGCACATTCGAAGACCATATTGTTACAAAATAATTTCACACACTGGACTTCCTCTTTTCTTTTCTTTTTTACTGGAGTTATAAACAAGACAGAAAGAAATGCAGTATTTATATCACTAAATAATGTTTAGCTCCCTCATTCTTTCTTTAAAACAACAGGTAAAAGATTACTCAAATTACTGGAAGTTAAAGGTAGCAAAGGCAGCAGAATTGGTTGCAAAGCTGCCAGGACTTAAGACGTTTAAAAAGCAGTATTAATGAAGTTCCTGTGCCTATTTTCATGCCGCCAACATAATTAGCCAATCTGGAACCACCTTCAGTAGTCTTTACAAGAAATGATATGCAGTTGCTTAGAACGCAGTTGAAATTTCTCCTTAGTTCGATCCAAGAGAGTCTTTGAAGGGATATTCAAAAACCACTAACATGTTTTTTTCTTGATTTGACATCCGAAAAAGTTTCCTGAACTATTGCAGCTGCCGCTCAGCCATTGTTCATATACCGTAGGAATCCTAAAAAACCATCCCTGATCATTAAATCCCCCTAAATCAAAGTTTTGCGCGTGCCAACCATACTTGGGAATAAAGAGAGTCGGGTACGCTTTCCTCCTAAAAAAAAAGTTCCGCAGAAAGGAAACAAAAGACCGCAGGTGCGGACAAAGAAAGCAGAGGAGGAAGACGCCAGGTGCGCGACCCGCTAAAGATCGACAGAGCCAGTCTAGAAAAGGGGGCGAGGAAGCAGAGCCCCCGTCTTCCGCCACGCCACCAGAAAGGGGACGAGCCGAGCCCAGCACGATGGGCACCGGAGGAGAGGTCTTCGCCCGCCGGGCATAACTTTTTTTCAGGGAAGTAGAAAGGTGGACCCTGAAGACGGAGGAAGGACAAGGAGGCGCGGGGAGGAGAGTAACTTACCAGCGCCCTCTTCCAAACGGGGCAGCCCGGGAATCGAAAGAAGCCTCGCCGATGAATTCCCGCTCAGGCCCCGGACACGAGAGAGAAAGAGAGAGAGAAAGAGAGAGAGAAAGCCGCTCCGGAGGCCTAACCCCGCCTCCCCCTCTGAAGAAAGCCGAAGCCTGCGACGGGACAAGCGCCAGCTCAAAAGCCTGGCCTCATCCGCATGCGCAAAAGCTCTCCAGTTCCGCCCTCTTTGGGAGGCGCGGCTGTCTGGCTGGCGGGGTCTTCGCGGAGGCGGGGTCGTTCAATTTGTTTAGACGAGTGCAGAGGCGCGCGTGCGCCGATTGTCTCTCTTCGGCTATTGCGAAGTTGTGATTAAATCCGTTGTTGAGTGTATGAAGAATTTGGTGGTTTCCTTTTCTTGTGCAACGCGAATTGTGCGTTTTACCGCCAGGCGTATTCATATGGAAATATATTCTAGGGCAATACTTGCTCCTGAGTAAATCTGAATGTATTTCCAGGTTACAGCATTAGCAATTTGACTCAATGGTGATGTTAACTGGTAGGTTAAGAGTGCGATTCCCATCTCTACGTACCGTAGGATGGCGATGCTGAAAAGTTTTGGACATCTGTCTGTTCCTGGGTACAGTTATTCAAAATTGTGTGTCGCTAATTTTAAGGAGACGGCTCTAGCCTCTACTATCAGTTCAGAAGTACCGTAAAGCTCGACCAAGTTAATGAATCTGAATGCAGAGCACGGAACGGAAAAGCAATTACGGTAGATACTTATTCATTACTAGTTTATAGGCTACTCCATTTCCGGAGACTGAGCTGAATACAATATATGAAAACGAATATAGGAATGAAGTGAAGTTTTTATCTGGAAAACAGACAACAAGGTATTATTGTCTTAATTCCCAGAACAATAGTTCTGGAAATTAGCAGTTCTGTGCGTCTTTTATCAAGCAATCTCCAAGGAATACAATCTTACTGCACCTTACCTTTAGCAACACTTAACCTGTAAGTCAGAACAAGTAATACAACTCTTCCCCCCCAGGATACTTCCCAATGGACATCTAAAAATCCAAAGACATCACATGTTTTCATTCTTAAGAGATAATTGGTTTATCATGGGTTTTTTTTTCCTTTTAAAGCGTTCTGGAGTGTCCAAAAAGGGTAATGCAGATAAGAAAGGAAGAGGACTTGAATTTCATGGTTGGCTGCTATCTTGACTTTTTTGACTCACTCTCTCAAGACATCCCCTCTACCGCTGTCCACCCCACCCCGGTTTATTTTGTGAAAAGAAAGCAGAAGGCTGAAATGGTGGGAAAGCATAAAAGGATGTCTGGTAAAAGAAAACTGAGCAATTTCAAAGAAAGCCTCCATCAAAAGATTTCCCCTGATACGCATTTGGTGAAAACTACCAAAGTAAAAAGGTGAAACTTGAGGGAAATACAAAGACCGGAGGTATATCCAGGCTTCTCCCTAATTCTGCATGGCAGTCTTCCTTTCATCCCAGCCAAGTCCAACCAGCTTCGTAAGTTTTGAATTGAAGCTGAAGTGGCAAGTTCAACTGGGATAAGTATTGTCAGCTGCATGATATGTGTCACTTCAAAGGCTTTCATGTTAATGTTATGGCCAGGAGGTATGTAGAGGGTAAGGAAGATGGCCTTGAGGGCTATATGCAGGCTCTGTTGCCTAGGCAAAGGGCCTGCTTATCTTCACTAATGCCATCTTCCTTATCCTCTACTGGATGGGATCTCTAGTCAGCTGCTCTTACAAGCTCATTGACTTGCATTTTATCTGGTTGCCGGGCAGATTGCCTGCAGAGCCATTGTGGTTTTTACTGTTGGGCTGAGAGGACACCTGGTTTCCACAGGAAGCCATCTACTGGGCTGCTTTCAACCACTGGCATGTGCGGGAACACAGCATTACAGAGTCTCTTCCCCAAACATAATTTTGCAGATGGTTGAAAGACCAGAAATGCAACTGTTCTCTGACTAATCATGTGCTTCATAAACACCATCAAATGATTTAGCCAAACGAGGTTAGTGTATAGCAATGACTGCAATACTTTTCGTTCCTCTGCTGTGAGACTTAGATAGCAGCTTGCAGGAAATGTTGGGAAACAGCCAGTCACACTACTGTGTAAAGTGGTGAGTGCATAAGCAGAACTGTCGAAGAAGTGGATGTTGGGAATGCTGAGCAGGGGAACCTGCTAATGCTGAAGTTCTATTCTTCTTATGCACTGGTAGTTAAAATTCTGATGTTTGGATTATTGTATTACTGAGCTTCTTCATGCAGCAAGTATAGTATGCATGAAGCTTATTGTTCAGAGACAAATGAATCATCTATGAAAAAGGGTTAACATGGACAGCAGACTAAGTATAACCTAATGGTGAAAGGAGACAGTTCAGCAGAATACATGGTGTAGACCTTTGGATCAGTCATACTAGGATTGTAATGCATGGATGAGTTGTGTAAATACTGCCCCTAAGCTTAAAAGTGCTTGGTGTACTGCAAAATGGATCGTAACCCAGGCAGGCATCTTCTGCATGAAAAACAGCCATTTTATGAATAGCCTCCTTAGATCATTGTGTGTCTTATCTTGCCATCCATGGAAAGAATCCCAGACAGCCTGACCAGGAAGCAATTTGCAAGAGGTATCAGTGTTCCTAGGAAGTCATGATGCATACCATTGTCAATGAATCTTATCAAAAGTCTTCCATAACCAATTTGTTGCAGCAGGTATGCACTTCAACCTCTCACCCCACCCCCTCCTCAAGTGTAGAGAGTGCCTGGTGTCCAGCACGGATTTGCTTCCAAAAAGTAGTCCTGCAAAAACAGGCCAGCCTCCAATGAAAAACAGTATCCCTAGACTAGAAGAAGGAAGGTACATTAAAATCAGTGTCTCATGGATTGCATAAAATTCTTGCCATGACCTTAACCCCGAGGGATCATCTCCAGTACAGTTGTGCTAGAGACTCATTTACTGCTGCAACAGGTACAGTAAAGTTCACATTACAGTCTGCTTTCATCCGGTTGGTGAAGGGAAAGTTCCTTTCTAGCAATCAGTGAGCCACAAAGCATACTAATACTATGTATTGTTTTCAGCCCTGATCCATAACAGTTTGTTCTAGTCCTCAAGAACAAGTTGAGCAGTGCAGAACTTCCCTTCAGGTGAAACAAAACAAAATAGAACAGTACCATGTAAAATAATATACCAATATACTTGCTGTCATCTGGACTTTCACAGGTATGTGATCGAGATTTCTACATATCGCAGCACAGGGCCTGGCTGGAGATATATACCACATTATCCTCAACATAATGATGATACCGCAAACTGATAGATAACCTTTCTCCCTAGCTTCATGAAAATGGAAAACTTTGGGAGACATAAGCCCTGTGAATATTCCAACTATTCCAATGCTAAACCAATCTTCCCCAAATAGAACTACCTGCTTAGGAAGGGGTGGTACCGCTATAATATGGCAACTATAACATGGCATGTTATAGTGCAGGGGTGTCAAACTTGCAACGACACATCACGTGTATGTATTGCAACTTTTTTCATCTTTGCTAAATCCGGGTGGGCGTGGCCGGTGCATGATGCATCCAGCCTGTGGGCTGTGAGTTTGACAGGGCATAGTGCACTTTCTTATATCAGTTTTTGCCAGTTTTCAGCAAGGAATGACCTTGCTGAAAATGGAATGAATCTGTTGATTATATCCTGTTGATTATATCCTGCATGGAAAAAGGATTTAGAAAAGCAGAAGGGAAGACCCTATTATTTTTTTTATTGAGAAGCCTCAGCATCTAATCTATGGGTTAAGACTCAACACACTTAGCTTGTATGACCTGTCAGTTGGGGCATTTTTATCTGTACAAATGAATAGGCAAATCAAATTCTATGCATCACTGACAGACAGTATCTACCTAACAAATAAATAATCTGCAGTTTCTAGTCAACAGGATTAAATCCAATAAAGCAGGAGTGGAAAACTCCCACCCATCCTGTGGATTAAATTCTGATAGATGGCTCAATCTATCACAAACTGTCAAAACTTCAATTACCCCCTAGCACCACCACACATTAGTAAGAGTGATTGGTGGATATCATATGCAGTGAATCCTGATGAAAAATTATGCCCAGACAGAACAGCTATAGTTTTAAACTTGCTACAGCATTTAGTTGTTTTTTTGCAATGGATGAATATGACTATTACTTAGAATTTAAAAATATCACAGTTCATTAAAACAACGTTGGAAGAACGGAGAATTAGAATTTCTTCATGTAATTTTCTTTCCAAGACAGACATTTAAGGAAATGACTCAATGAACAACAGCAGACTTCTCCAGTCTGTATATGATTCGATCCTGTCCAAGGACCTCATCAGTCAAGAAAAGAAATTCTGGCCACAGGTTATTAAGCTGTTAGGTCATATTAGTGTAACTTCTCTATATAACCCAACTATAAATAATATGTAAGACGTAATGATGTATCATACGTTGGCTGTATCAAAATAACTGTTCAATCAGAGCAAACATTTATAAATAATAAACTGATTTATTATTAGGTTGTGTACAGTTCAGAAATTAAGTACTTTGGACTTTACACAATGCAGTAAATCCATGATGCATGTTTTTTTCTAGCTCACACAGATGTTGGGCTTCCTTAATAGTAATGGCACTTGTGCTCACATGATATCCAAAGCACTTCTTCATTTTTAAACAAGGTATAGCTACATTATTCATTGATCAGGTACCTATTAAACTAGACTTAAAAAATAGGATGCAATTTTAATGCGATTTTTTGAAAAAGTTTTTAAAAGTTTTACTACTACCTTGTTTGGTAAAAGTATGCTTGTTAATTCTGTTTGTG
>JAOYMU010000263.1:41224271-41237468 GCA_025802295.1 Psammodynastes pulverulentus | reverse complement strand
GAGTGCCGGGGGGCACCCACAATCACTCGCGCGGCTGCGTTCTGCACTAGCTGCAGCCTCCGGATGCATCCCAAGGGGAGCCCCAAGTAAAGAGCATTGCAGTAGTCCAACTGGGAGGTCACCAGCGCCAGATCCAATTAGGTTAGTCAAAATTGTATATCAGAGGTTCAGTTGGTTATAGTAACTGATAGTACTGTAAAACAGTTCATTTGTAACCCTTCTGTTAGAATTGACAACCACACCGACTAGATTTCTTTAAAGCTAGCATTAACTCTCATAATTCACCCCAAAATCTCCATTCTGAACTTCAAAAACTAATTTCTCAGCTTTGATGTGATTGCAAATTTTAGAGTAGGTGAAGGCAACCTGTGACTCTTAAAACTTCTCCAGGGTGACTAGAAATATGTGTCATGAAATATTAATGGCAAAGCATTACAACAAATGTATATGTAATTTGAAGTAAGTGTTATTTGCTAACATCAACTTTTGATGTGCCTTTTTTAGGCTGGATTCACTAAAAATAAATAAAAATAAAGATGGCACTAAGGAAAGACAGTTAGCACAGAAGGAAAACATTATGGAGGGAAAGTTTACTGTTATATATGCCTTCTACTTATACATATACATACTTGATCATTGATTGCCCCTAATACTGAAAAGTAAAAAAAAAAATCCACAAGCTTGCACAGTATAAGCTTACATTAAGTTTCTGTCTTCTAATATGGAAATTTGAATTAAAAAAACTATTACAACTTCTGCAATTAAGTAGAGTCAGAAATAATAAGAGTTCTAGATTGTGACCTCAAAACCATCAAGTCCATTTTCTCAATGAAACAGAAAATCAACAGTTGCATTATCCCTGATAGCGTCCACTACTTGAGGCAATCTCTTTTATTGGCAAACAGGTTATAGTTTAAATAAAATTTACTTTTTAATAATATATGCCTATTAGTTCAAATCCCATTTTTCTGATCTGGAAATCCAAATTTGCTCCATTTTTAATATGAAAATCCTTCAAAACTCTCAAGATAACTGCTATTTTTTTGTCTTTTTTCTTGGCTAACATTATGCAATTCTTTCAATCTTTCCACAGCTATTAACTTTTTAGACCTTTCGTTATCTTTTTTCATGCTCTTCTTAACATGTTTCAGTTTAATAATATGCTTCTCAAATTAGGCAAACCCTTTCCAGTGAAGTCACTCATGTTTTTGATGTGTTATGCATCTCAGAAAGAGAAAGTAATCTTTTGGGGCTGATACATATGTTTGGATTTTTAAGATTGTGTCATGAGAATTCTCAGAAAAAGGCTGTCATGGGGATTTGCTTATTTATAAAAGTACTGCTGTGGTTGAGCAGACAAAAGCATCTACCGTATTTACTAGACGTCAGGAGAAATGAAAGCAGAAATAATATGAGGAAGAAGTCAATTACTTTAATTACAGATATCTAAATATAGTTACAGTGGTAAAGGACAACAATTACAAAGTAAACCTTTAGATATTAAAAGAAATGAATCCAGAAGAGCAAAGACTACTGGCAGGGAGGCATCAAGATGTGAGTGTCCAAGCAAAGAAGGCTATGACAATAAAGATAGGAATAATTCTCATGGGATCCAGAATAGTAAAAAAAAAAAGAAAGGTAGCATAATATGATTACGGTCCCTGATTTACAATCACAATTAGGACCAGAATTTCTGTTGCTAACCAGGTTGGTTGTTAAGTGAGCTATGGGCAATTTTACCACCTTTTTTGCCACAATTGTTAAGCAACTCACTGCAGTTTTTAAGTGAATCACATAGTTGTTAAGTGAATCCAGTTTCTTCCATTGACTTGGCTTGTCAAAAGCTGGCTGGGAATGCTGCAAATGGCGATCACATAACCCTGGGAGGCTGCAAGTATTGTAAATACATTCCGGTTGCCAAGCATCCAAATTTTGATCACCTGACTGTGAGGACCATTCATAAGTCACTTTTTTCTTAGTGCCATTGTAACTTTGAACAGTCACTAAATGAATGATTGTAAGTCAAGGACTACCTGTAATAATAATTGTAAATTATTTTGACTACTGATACTAGTGGAGGTAAAACTGAAAGTATACATCACCAAAAGAAAACTACAGGAGAGAAGAACTGTATATGAACAAAAATAAATTATTTACAGTCCCAATTGACTAAGTAAGCAAGAAAGAAAATGGGATTATTAAAGAGTACACGACAGGGTTGAATAACCTTGAATACAATGTGATTTGAGAATATCCCACTGCTAAAACAATTTGTATATCTTCCTGATAATTAAACATTGCTTCAAATTCTATGCATCATAAAAATACTATGAAACTACTGTGATGGAGATGATAAAATATAATAGGGCAGTTATGTCCAAAGTGGGGCACCTATGTCCAAATTGTTGAACATAGGAAACAGTGAAAGCAAAAAAATAAAACTATTATCATCATTGGAAAGGCAAACAGATTTACTTAACTCACCGCTAGATGGCAAAGTGCAACAAGTTCACATATATCATTGACACTAGACCAAAGTCTATACTGTATTCTATACTTGCATACAGTATTCCACTCCATACTAAAGATCAGTGGACAAGAGTATCCATTACTACAGTAAGTTGGACTGCAATCAGGGAGAAAGGTGCAAAAGACTATTTGCTTCCATCTACAGGTAATCCAGATTTTTGGCCATCATTTCACTTTGCACCAAAAAATATTATGTTAGCCTGGATGGGAAGACCTCTCCAAAACTTGGTTGCCATGAGAAAATCAGCACTTGAGATAATAGGATACTATACCAGTGTACTAGCTACAATACAGTGTATGTGCCCAGACCAGGAAGGCAATAAACCCAGACAAGTTTGAAATCCCCAAAAGGCATAAAAATGAAAAACACATCCTCATGGAAAAACTGCAAATTGCCACCAATTTGGGTATGCTAAGACATTGTCCATATGCCAGCCAAATCTTACTTATATTGTGGAAGCCAATTGATCCCAAAAGAAGCACTTGGATTCTTCTCAGAAAACGCCTCAGAAAACAAAATTCTCTTCTGGGAATTCCAAAACGATTTACATCGTTTTTTAATATTCCTTCAGAGGAATATTTAAGACACTTTGCTGCAAACGATCATTTTAGAGCAAAATATATTAAAGTATAAGACATCAGCTACATAGGCTCCTTGATAGGATATTTACACGTTACACAGTCTTTTTTGGAACAATAGTTAAAAGTCAAAGAGCAACCAAAAGAAATGTTTTTCAAACAGCAAAGGTAAGGTCTAGAGCTCAAACTACAGAATCCCCAATGTCATAATGATTTATTTGTGCATTATTCTAAACCATAAATCATGATTAATAACAATTCTCAGTTGTTGCACTCACATGTCCAAAGGAAACTACAAGATGTATTATGGTTCAAAAACATTTTATAATGTAATTATTGTCAGCTCACTCATTTTAAACTATGAATGATAATTTAGCAAGTTGCATAAATGTAGGTAATGACAATACAGGTAGTCCTTTACTTACAACTACAATTCAGTCCTAAATTTCTGTTGCTAAGCAAACATTTGTTAAGTGAATTTTGCCCCATTTTATGATCTTGCCACAGTTAAGTGTTAAGTGAATCACTGCAGTTAATAACATGGTTGTTAAGTGAATCTGGCTTCCCCATTGACTTTGCTTGTCAGGTCGCAAGAGGTAATCACATGACCCTGAGACATTGCAACTCCCAAGCTTCTGAATTTTGATCACGTGACCATGAGAATATGGTCATAAATCATTTTTTTCAGTGGTGTTGTAACTTCAGTCACTAAATGAACTATTGTAAATCAAGGAGTTCCAGAGACCTGTTGTGGGATTTGGGAATTGGAGACAGGA
Organism: Psammodynastes pulverulentus; assembly: GCA_025802295.1. NCBI lineage: Eukaryota > Metazoa > Chordata > Lepidosauria > Squamata > Psammodynastidae > Psammodynastes > Psammodynastes pulverulentus. The sequence continues at coordinate 41,233,584 of JAOYMU010000263.1, read as the reverse complement.
GTTTGTATCTTGCAAAAAAAACCAAAGCAGTATACCCCACTGACCTGTTGCATGTTTGATCTTTAACAAATGCATCAGGCAAAAAGAGAAAGGACTGGGATGGGGTTTTAAATCTGCATATCAACTATATTCTGATGTAGAAATAGCTGGGCATTAGCCTTCAACATTGTGTACTGCAGGAAAAACTTTTGTGGAGTGAAATAGTTTTGTTTTACAGAATCCAAGGCAGAGTTGCATGAACGCTTCACTTTAGTCGAGATTTTTGATCCTTGAAGTTGTTTTCATATTCTGATTAGAGCTCAAATACATTAAAACCGTTAGCACAAAGTATTTATTTTTATTTTTTTATTCAATTTCTATATTCGCCCTTCTCAGTCAATTACTAAGCAGCTTACAATTCAAAAAATATATTAAACATATTCAAAACATTTTAAAATAATAAAAACAGTAAAACATTTAAATTAAATATACATAACAGCAAGGTATTTGGCCAGTTACCAATATAACCAGGAAATAGGAAATTAGGCATCATTAATCATTATTTTCTTTATTAAAAAAGTGTTCGGTCTCAAGGTATAGTTTTAAAAAAGTATGTAGAATGAAGTCACTTTCATTCAGTATCCGAAACAGAGCTGCAACATTACAAGGTTTGGAAAGTCAAGTCTGGATAAACATCCCTTTCCCCCCCTCCCTTTTCTGCAACACAATGCGGTTTGTAATTAAGATAGCATTACATAGTCCTAATATTCAAAAACACTCAGCAACTGGGACACAACTATTCCCCAGAAAGAATGGAGTGCCAAAAAAACAACCCTCTTCTTGAGCCTTTATGCATCGTAAGAAAACGCTGAGCGCAAAACACGACCGATCCAGGGGCCACCTATTCCTTCCTTTCCCTCCCTCGCCACTTCCCTGCGGTTACAATAACGGTTGCTATGGCGAGCCGGCTGTGCCCTCTGACCAGCACGCTCAGTCTGAGCTGTGCATCGGGAAGGCGGTAGGACGCTGGAGAAAGTCAATCATCAGAGAGGTGCCTTGCTATTGGCGAATGTTTCGGTCACGTGCCAGTTGAGCAGGCGGTATATAAAAAGTCAGGGCGTGGAGGTGCCATCCGCCATTTTGTCCAGTGAGGGAGAAGTAGAAGAGACAGCGGAATCGAGTCTTGGCGGGAAAGCAAGCGACTCCGACCGCGCTTACGGGGCTGCAGGACGAAGTAGAGGAGGCAAAGAAGGGAAAGACTGGCAGCCACTCGCGGGAGTCTTTTACACTCCTGGCCAGGAAACCGGTGAGAGAAAGGGGTTGGGTCGGTATAGAAGGCCTCGCGGTTGTATTAGCGGACAAAGAGCCGCCGCCATTTTGTGTGATCGAATAGCGTCAGAGATACTGCGATCTAGGATTGATCGCATATATGAGAGGAGATGGACTGATGGGCTGTTGTTTTTTATTGTACTCGCACCCCAGGTGAACGGGGAGGGAATAGTCAAAGGGAGACGGAGGTTGTGAAGGACTCGAATATCTTATCGTAAAAGCGGTTAAAAAAGGGCGCGCCATTTTTTCTACGTATAATTTTTTTTCTTGTGGTCGAGCACGAGGTTTATTTAACTGGTGTGCTCGTCTGCCTACTTGATGAAAGCCTTTTCCCAAGTATGTGGTGGCCAGCAATGGGGGGGGGGGAACGTAGCAAAAATGGAAAAAGGCGCTGCTAGTTACCTTCCTGATTTTACATCGAGTTAGTTAATTGCCTTCTCCAAATTCAGATTATTTTCGGATTTCAACTTGCATCAAAACATTTTTTTCTCGATAAATGTGAACATTTATGAAGTCGAAAGTTGATTGTTCACAGCGGTTTTTAAAAACTTTAGCGTTAACTGTAATACTGTGTGATTTATAAAATTCGTTTGGTAATCAGTACGTGGATTACCTTCTATGATTGCCGTTTTTGCACGTATTGATTACCGTTTTTGCATGAATTTCAGAGATGCATCGAGATTCGTGCCCACTGGATTGCAAAGTTTATGTAGGAAACCTTGGGAATAATGGCAACAAAACTGAATTGGAACGAGCTTTTGGCTACTATGGACCGCTGCGGAGCGTCTGGGTTGCTAGAAATCCCCCCGGTTTTGCTTTTGTTGAATTTGAAGATCCGCGGGATGCTGCTGATGCAGTGAGAGAACTAGATGGGAGGTAAACTTATTTATGATTTTCTTGGGAAACCTCCAAGTGAGAATTCTGATTTAAAAGATGGAATGAACAGTGAAAAATGTTCCTTTAAAAGGATTTGAATTAAGGGAATTTTTGCAGATAGTTCTAAGTACTGATAAATGTATGAATTGTTAGCTTGGGAAGATTTTAATTTGAAAGCACCTTAAAGATATGCTTTTTTTATGGTTACCAGATTTTTAAAATACTGAAAGTTCTATCATTTGGTATTTTGATTTAGCATTTAAAATTTTAAGCATTCTTCATGCTTAGGAATGACTCAATCCAACCATATTGCTGGCAATTATGTTTGCATGTTAATTTCTTTAAATATTAGCCCTTATAGTGAAAACCTAAAAGTGAATTAAAAACATTTTGGATTTTTGTACTTGTGTTGGCATTCTCCAATAAAATAGCTTGTGAGCAATAGGACAAAGTAAATAGGTTGGCTTGCAAGAAAGAGTCTGTGTTCAGATTATTCTGACCATTGACTGTACTGATAGGAATTGTCTAAAACATTGAAAAACATCCCTGTCTCTTATGGTAGGAAATTGTATGAGCAAATATTCTTAAATTGTTAGACTTAAATGTATTAATATCAATCATGATCTTTCCCAGAACATTGTGTGGATGTCGGGTCAGGGTGGAACTGTCCAATGGTGAAAAACGCAGTCGGAACCGTGGCCCACCTCCCTCATGGGGTAGACGACCTCGAGATGACTATCGCAGGAGAAGTCCTCCACCTCGCCGCAGGTATGCAGGATGAAATAACTTTATTAATGATGTTGGCAGTATTACCATTTTGGCACAATAGACTTTTCAAAACCTGCACTGTCTATCAAATCACCAAATTCTAAAGCATTAAGCAACTGTTAGAGGGATACACTGTTGAGCACTGGCTTCTGTCCTTGGGTACCTGTAGCAGTTGATAGTATCCTCTAACATGGATTATCATCTTTTCTTCTAAGGTATATTCATCTAGTCACTTCCCTTTTTCCGTCCCAGTACTTCAGCTTTTTTTTTTTTTTGCTTCATTGTTGATAAACATTACATACAACAGCTTGGATTTTTTTCACTCAGTTTGCTTTTCCTTTAGCACAAGTGATGCTAAGCAGGCAACTGTTTTATGGATTCTGAAGCAATAAATAATTACTGAACTAAATTTCAACTGTAATAAGTCTGTTGAAATATTATTGCCTCATTTGAATTCTGCAATTATGAATTCCCCAAACAAAAGCAGATTGTTACTTGGTAATGCATCCTCTGACCTGGATAATTGATGAAGTGTTAAATACTCACTTCAGTACTTAAAACCTGATTTCTGCAAGGGCTGATCTCAACCTATTGCAGATAAATGAAGTCCATACAAAATAATGAAACCTGTTCCCTTTCACTGTAGAACACAATAGGAGTATTTGTTAGCTGCTAGATGGTTGTACTGATGGCTTGTTTTTCATTTTTTTATGCTTTTTGGTCCATCTATTAATAAAAATGAACCCGTTACAGAGTCACCATCATGTCTCTTCTCACCACCCTCTGAGTCTGCATTAGCCAGTCAACTAGCCCTTTCAGCGTCATGTGACCAGCGCGCCCCATTCAGCTTGGCTGGTGTCGTTTCACATGACCCAGGCATGGCCAGTCGTCAGGTTGCACCGCCCTTTGGTTCCCGAGCATGCTGTTTCTCTCAGCCTTCTCTCCAACCTTAACCAAATCGGCTGCAGCCACCTCGACCGCCCACACATTCCCGGCCAATCAGCTCAGCTGTTTATTTACCAAATGTCTTCACAACAACTACAGCAGCAGCCTTCGGCTAACAAAAAAGCAGGAAAAATCCACAACACCCCCTTCGCCAACCAACTAAATACAACGCAACATCTGGCAAAACCTTTTCAGCAAATTCTTCTTGGCAGTCAGTCCGGCAGCCTCACCTCACCATTTCTAGCTTGTTGAAACCAAAAACTAGTAAGTTTTTTCCTGCTTATACAGTTTACTGCTGGTTAAAATAAGGAGTAAGCGGCTTATAAGTAATTATTTTTTCTCAATCAAAGGCTGGCTGTGCATAATTTCGTGGTAACATACATATGTTGCTTGAATAAAACTTTTAAGGGTGTTAAGGAATCTAATATAAATAACTAAGCTGCAGTATATTTGCATGTGAGTTGGGCAAACTTAATTGCTAACTTTGGTTTTCCTTGCAAAAAACTGCCACCTCCTTTCACCTTTAAATTGTTTTACTAACTATTTCAGAACAATTACTTTATGGGATAAACTGGGCAAGCTAAGGTTCTTTAGACTAAACACACTATGACCTTTAAAAAATTACATTCACAGATGCAGCTCTAATGAGTCATTGTCACTGTGTGCGTTAGTCTTTCACTTGGTACTCTGCCTTGCATGGGTTCCAAAACAGTAGTTATACCAATTTTGGAACTACTCGTGGGACTTTGGTATAGTCTTTTAGGCAGTGGATTTTGTTGAGATGGAAGTGCTGCATTGGAGACAGGTTTGCTATGACATGGTATTAGTTAAAACAAACTCATGGCTGGAAACATGCTGATCACGCTGAGTCTTTTTAATGCCTGAATCTTTCCATTTTGCTGGACGATGGGTGCCATTTATCTTGGCACATTCACTGGGCCCAACAGTGACTTGACAAGTTGGGAATTACCTCACCTCATTTGTGTTGAATTGATGAAAAGACTCACCTTTCTTTTTTGATTGTAGATCTCCACGGAGGAGGAGTTTTTCCCGTAGCCGTAGCAGGTAAATTGTTGAGGCTGATCATGCATTGCCAAAGTATTTCACACATAGATGTAAAGAAACATTCTCTGTCATGAAAATGTTTTACAAATTCAGTAAGTCATGCAAACAGACTTACTTTATAGATCTGGGAATGGGGAGTGTACTGTACTAATGGTTCATACACTACACAAAAATCTCCAGATATGTGGATTTAAAATCCCAGAACTACCCAGGCAGCTTGCTGGTTCTGGAATTCTGGGAGTTGAAAGCCACAGAGTTTGAAGTGGCCAAAGTTGAGAAAAACTCTACAGAATGGAAGGATATGGCTGAAAATAATTTACATATAAAAATAATTTTAAATTACATTTTAAACTGACCTTTTCTAATCTGATTTGTTAAGAGGGAAATTTTAATTTTGAATAGGTGACTTCAGAATACGATACCTTGCCAAAGATACAAATTGAATTGTTAAATTTTTGCTGAATAGTTTATTCACAGTTTATTCTGAAGTCATCCTTGGCTTTTTCTGGTATTAAATATTCATATGGAATTATTTGGGATTGCAAAGCATGAATCTGAAGCATTGATATAGCGTAATATATCACAGCTCTAAATCACTCTAGAAAACAATTTATATGTATACATCAGCCACAAGTGTTAATTGAAAATATTTAACACATTGTTTCTATTTGAGACTGATAAACACTTATCTTCTAGAACAAGTCCCCAACCACTGGTCCGTGGACTGACACCGGGCCACAGCATGCCAGAAACTGGCCATGCAAACAAGCAAAGCCCTGTTTTGCGGTGCGAAACCACGCCTCCTCTGATCCTTGGAAAAACCTCCACAGAATCTGTCCCTGGTGTTCAAAAGGTTGGGGGAGGCACTGTTCTAGAACCTGATTTTTGATACAACTTTCTTTATGATATTATTTCCTTTACAGGTCCCTATCTAGAGATAGAAGGAGAGAGAGATCACTCTCAAGGGAGAGAAATCATAAGCCTTCCCGTTCATTTTCCAGATCTCGTAGGTAAGAATATATGGACACATTCAAATACTGGAGTGCTTAAAAATACGTTAAAATATAATGTCTTGTTCTTAAAAATCTCTTTGACTATATAGAGGACAAGTTGAATATTCAAATGTAAACAAAGCTTGCATAATATTTACATTATATTGAAATACAATTTGGGAGTCCATTTATCCTTGTTTGACTAAATCTTTTATGTATATTCTAGCCGTTCCAGGTCAAATGACAGGAAATAGAACTTCAGAAAGAATGGTGTACAGGAAGTCACATTTTGGTCTGAAGACAGTATGTACAGAACATTGTTTCGTTTAAGACCTCATAAAGCTTGGTGCATTTTAAAAATGTTTTAGCTGTCAAATTTTGTTTCTTTTGTAACAGGTGACATGTAACAGTTGTGAAAATATATGGTTTTGAGCAGGTCATTCAAAGTGTAATAAACCTGGTCTACATTGTACCCTTAAGCATAAACTATGTTAATGTTAGCCAGTTACCTTGCACAGGTAAACAAATCCTCATGAAACCTATAGCAGCAAATGTTCATAGTCTGCTGGGTCATATTCTAGAATCTTCAAAAGCTAAACTCAAATAAATTAACACATGAACTTGTAAATCATGAATATTTGCTATAATTGTGAATGGACAATCTCTGCAGTATGAAATGTGGAGGCTTAATTGGCCAGAATAAACGAATGGCAAACAAGAAGAGTGAAAACTTATTAGCCTTTTTTCTAAATCTGAGTTCTGGTTTATGCCAGAATTACCTTTATTGTGCAAAATGTAAATTAAATATTACATCTTCTGTAGAGCATTACTGCTAAAACAGATTTGTAATGCAAATTAACTGTTGATTTGGATAAGTACATATGTATAAGGGTACATTGTAGATAGAAATTTTCCTCGTGCATAAGTTGTCTTGTCACTGTAAACTCTTGGAGATTAAAGTTTTTGTTACAAATCATTCTAAGAATTTAACTCATGTATCTTGACAACCATTCGTGCAAAATAAAACATGTAAGTTGACTTAGGTATAGCTTAATTAAAATCTGTTAATAGTTTGAGGGCACATTCAAACTTAACTTTCAAGCAAATTCTAGTGCTGTTTGGCTTAGCATGCTGTCTTCCATTATTCTTGTATTTGAGTAATAAAGAATTCAAGTTTTTAACATCAAAAGTTAGCTTGCAGCCATGTAAGTAAAAAATTAAATACAAAAATTATCTTCTTATGTTTACAGAGCTTTAAAATTCCTCCTAAATATTGCATGCAATATTTATCCACACACGGCTGTGATTTGAATGCCAAACTATACATTGATTTTGTAGCAAGGTATTTATTGATCTCATGAATTTAAATTAAATCCATCTGTTTTAATTTCCTCATACATTTAAAAAAAATAATTAAAGATCCTAAATATTTAATATTTTTTAAACAAGGTCTTCAAAGGGTATCATATAGGAACTTCACAAACTTTAATATACTCTTTCAAGTTATCAGACATAAAGCATTCCATGCACAGCTCATCTTTTAGTAGCCCATCGTGGAAATAGCTGTTTAAACTAAACTATTAGTTCAGAACTAATAAACTCAAAATCATGTCATTTAAAAACATCTGAGAAGAATAAATGTGATCTTGCTTATTTTGCACGTAAGTTCTACTTTAAGCTTATAGACAATGGAATGTCTATAAAAGTAATGAGGTAATGAGGTTATTGTTCATTTAAGAGTAACTGGCTGCTACCTAGCTAATGTTGGCTGATTTTTGAAAAAAAAATATTACATAACCTGATTAGTACTTGGATGGGAAGCCAGCTGGTAATTCTAGGGTTTCAGGTTGAATACTAGCAGTCACCTTTTTGTGGTTACCAAGAACAATATGATTGGTCCTTACAGTTATGTGAAAAAGAAGGTACACCCTGGGCTTTCTTTTTGTAAAATAAATTATTGTTCATCTGAGATTGTATTTACCTGCTTTTAAGAACTGCTAAAGACCAGATGATTTTTACTATGTCTTGATGTGTAAAACTGTAGAACTCAAGGAGGGCATACTTACTTTTTCACAGGACTGCACAGTCAGTAGGAGTTGGAAGTCAACTCGCCTAATATGTAGTTAGATTCACGTGATGAAGTAGCCCAAACTCAATGCTGTATTTTTTTAAAGAAACTAAACTGCTGAATTCCAATTTAGCCATTTTTATAATTATTTAAGTAGTATGTATTTAAGGAATAATAACTAAGAAATTTCTTATCTTTTATTGTTTGAATATCTTAGTTAAATGTGACCTAAGTTTGCAAATTTCCCCATAAAGTTCTGAAACTTGTGTAGGGGGTATACTACAGAGCCTTACTGTGAAAGAATTGTGTTGTAAATCCTGATAATTCAGGTACATGTTTAGTAGATCCAAGAAAAAAATGGGTATATTCTTGGGATAGCAGTATAGAGTTTTAGTTATTTGGCTTAAGCAAAGTAGTAACAATTGTTTATTTGGTTGTTCTTACCCTAATTAGCATTGTGATCTGTGATAGGATCTCATCCTTTAGAGTTACTGGAACTCTCTTCTGTGAACCCTCTCTATAATATGTGATAGTGAGGAAGCTGATAGATTTTAATTGCTAAATTAAATTTCCTTTAATAGGAAAAATATAAAGTAATTAATTTTTTAAGAAGTTTGCACTTGCAGATTATATTATAGTGGGATGCATATATGCTTATCATATATCATTTGGATAAGGTATATGGTACAGTACTAAAAGTTCCTTCAGTTAAAATAGACTATGATAGTGTAGATGATCACTACCGTTTAATACTCTAAAAGTGCTGGAATGCAGTATAGTTAATTTTGAATTCTGACTCAGAAAATTACATCTAACCTGTGTTACTGTAATCAAGGTGTGTAATTTTCTTTTGATTTTACTTGTACCAAATGTAAATAAATCTAAAATTGTGCTAGTCACAGCTTGAGATACTGATAGTAACCATTGAGCAGAATCAGTTGGTGACTTTGCAGTTATCAGTTTCAGCTGGGAAGTAGGAAATTTTACTCCTCAGTACTTGATGGAGAGCAGCATAAGCATAATTGTTTTTTTACCTCTCTTGAGAGGTTAAATCAGCTCGTAGCTTGTCGGTAAGTCAATAGAAAATAATCACTCTTCCAGTGAAATTATTAAATATATACTTAATTGAACCAATACTGTCATTGTTCAGGTCAATTTATACTTGGGCTCAGTTGAAAGAAATTTTTGCTCACTGAAAAATATCTTAGATTTTAGTTAAAAATAAAAGGTTAAAAAAAAGGAAGAAAACCAATTAAATGTGGTCTACAACAAAACATTTTACATTTGGACT
>JAOYMU010000263.1:41205035-41222793 GCA_025802295.1 Psammodynastes pulverulentus | reverse complement strand
GATGGTAACATCTTGCTGAATTTAGTTTACGCACGCACACCTTCATCTTGTTAATTGGGAGTTTTCAGAATGCCTTTGAAGTTGAAGAAACTGCACATAGAGGCTTTCTGAATCTCAACATCAGTGAACCATGTGGATCTCATCCGATAGGCATTCAGGTGATATGAGCCAGAGACCCATCCCACTGGCCTTTTGCCTGTACTGGCGACTTAACAGATTAAGAACCTTGACAAGGTGAGTTGATAGAATAGTGTGGACAAGCATCAGGGTGTAGACGAGATAAGGACATAGACCTCAGTCTTCACTAGTTGTTTTGAGAAGTCTAACAAAGGAACAATCATCTTGAGGACATACAATCAAATCCTTTTTTACATGTGAATTGTGATATTGTCATACCTCTTAGCTTGGAGAACTTTGTCTTTGCACCCCTTAGTCGGTGACAAATAAGCACATAGCTGGACAACTATTACTGGATCTGGTGAGACCTGGAAAGCAACTCTTGTCTAGCAATAGATCACTGCAGTTGAAGTTGGTGTTGGGTTTGCCGGGCAGAATCCTAGGCTCCAAATTCCTTGTTTTAGCTGCAGCTAAATCTGATCTTTAGCTAGGCTGAGCAACTAAAAGCTCCTGGGAACAGGAAGGATTGCTTCCTTCATCCTTGGATCACAAACTGACATGCTAAAAATCAAAAGAGTTTTGGCCATTGCAGGACTGCAGTGTGATTGGGTTGCCCATGCCATGTCATCCTCAGAATCAAGGTTCTTCAAGCATATTTTGAAGGAAAAAAATGTATTTGCTATTTCTGCATTTGACATTCATTGCAAAGAAACACTGAAGTGCATGCATGCCCTGAATCCCCACTCTCAGATTCTGAAGAAACTAGTGGCCAGTGTCATCAGGCAAACTACCTGTCATCCAACAGCCTCTTTAAAAAGTAATTGGGATTTTCACCAGATCAGAACATCCACCTCTTCACACTCAGGTAAAATAGGAATCTTACAATATTTGTCCATTAAAGCAGCGTGACAGGCTATAATAATACTGGATTTCTGCAGACCAAGATCAACTCAATGTAAGTTGCCAAGTTTCATAGCTGAGATTTGGTAGCACATGACTCAATGCTGGTTACCAATTAACCAGCTCAACATGGTTAATGGCTGTGCACTTCCACATGAATCCCGCATCTAGCATATCTGCATGAAGCAGCACCCACCTGGGAAGCACTGGGCCTACAGCAGCAAACATCTCACTCCTCACACTGATGGATAGTGAAGGAGAAATAAAAAGTACCACTCCATCTCAATGGAATCAAATGTCCGAGGTGGAATGGACACCAGTATTGGGACCTGCTACCTTGTCCTAGTGATACAGAGGACGACACAATTACTGAAAAAGGTAAGGGCATGTGATAGTCTTAGAAAACTAGATATAGGAAGTGCCACTTTGATCATCTGAAGGGTGCCATATTTCATATTTGATGCCTTGGACCACTCTGCCACTTGCTACCTGTTGCAACCAGCATGCAAATATTGTTTTGCCTAACAGCAGAAAATTTACTATTAATCAACAAAAAAGCTACCTAGTACTGCCATAGGTGGAAAGGAGACCCCAATTATGTTTAAACAGGAAATGAAGTATTTGTGAGATCGAAAGATGCCCCGTATCCTTACTATCAGTAGGAGTTGTAGACCAAAGGCATGAATCTTAGGGGGCAAGTACTTCCATCAGATTCTGTCCTTGGCCACTCATCATATCCACTTGGTAGCAGATGATGTGCTGGGATGTCTGAAGTGGATCTAACAATTCGCTGCAGCCAACTTGCCGCAGAACAACTGCATGGAACAACTCGTCACAGGACAAATTCAAATATTTTTTTTAAAAATTTAAATAATTGTTGAATTGTCCCACAGCGAGTTGGCCATGGTGAGTTGTCCTGCAGTGAGTTGACTGATGAGTTGTCCCATTCCGATCTGAAGGAAAATCATCACCACATGCTAGGGATTCAGATTCAGGAGAGGGCAACTGTTTTGTCTGACTTCTCAACGCTTTGGGTACCCTCAAAGAACTATTGCAGCATAGGGTTCAACTGAAGCCTCCTTCCAGTGTCTCTATGCAGATAAGCAAATGTTGGCCCTGACTTTTTCTCTGAGCAGTGGGTACAATAGTGGGTTTGCGGTGGGTGAAGAGGATACAGTTTGAAAAAGGTCCCTGGCTAGTCTTAAATTGGCATGATGGTGGACAAGTTTCATGACAGAAAAAGAAAAAGATCTTCATGCATATATTCAGAAAGCAGTACTGTAATGCAATCAGCCTCCATCGGGTTGGAAAAATAAGTTCACACTTTTATAACAGCAGGCTTATTTGGATTAGATGTTTTGGACTTGACAGAAATGTTCTTTTAAATTCAAACGGTCTGATCTGAAAAGTGGCGAAATGAAAAATCCTTTAAATGTTACATTCCACCACATTGAATCAAAACTGAAAATTAACAGTAGCAGTTAAAATGGAATTGGGGCTGTGGAGGTTGCAGTCAACCAGATAGTTATCACTAGTCACTACAAGTCCAGGAACACCACCAGTTCTGCTCTGAGCCCAGTGGCCTTGAAACAAATTATCTTGGCAAGTTTTTTTTCCAGATCCAGAATGGCTTCCTCTGTGCCTGGTGTTTATTAAATGACTGCAGTTTTATCTATTTCTTTATTTAAAACATTCGTATAGCTTCCAATCTTAAACCAAATTCTGGATGGCTTACAACTAAAAATAAAACCACACAATATATACACAATAAAAATCAAAACTAATAAAACTAGAAAAAATTGGTACCACAACCACATTCACCTAATGCAACCCACACATTCTCTTCCACTCTGAACTCGCCCCATCCCACTTCTTGGAGGAGGTGGGGATGGAAGCCAACGTGTTCCTGCCTTCTGGTCAGTTAAAAGAGTGGGGATCTGTCAGATCTCAGAGGGGAGGGTATTCTATAAGGTAAGGGCTACAATGGAAATATCACAAAAGTAATCTGCCACCCAGTTTAATCAGCAGTATGTACCCGACCCTGTTCCACTGGTCCAGAAGGAGAATGCAAAAGAAGTATTTCAACTGCAACAATCAACACAGCATCTAGCATAGAATCTGTTTTTCAATCCATACTTGAAACGGCCTCCCTTTGGTCCGTGTCTGGAACAAAACATCTAAAATATGCATGTTTTAGTCCAGGCGCAGACCACCCCCAAGTCAGCTGTTCCCTGCCTCTAGAACAGTTCAGACACAGAGCATTTTGCATATTTCTTCCATCTCCCAATTGTTTTAATTTCGGTTTCTCCAACCTGGCTCAAGCTCAGGCAGATCCAGTGTGGAAAGGCAGGAATAAAATATTCTGAATATATGAGAAGACTGATAAAACTGACTTAACGATCACTTTTTCCATGCTTCTGCTTAAAGTTTAGCATCTCTTCCTTAGTTTTATTTTAGATTTGGGAACATTGATTATGCAACTGTGATCGGCATTGCTTTTAAACAACCTTTGGTGGTTTAAAGGGGCAATTCTGGCTTTGTCTGGCACGCCAAGGGCTGCACTCCAAGAATAAGTGGATCCAGAATCCATTTGAGGAGAGTTTTGGGGGTCCTAAAGTATGAAATGGGCGCATAAAGCTCACTCGGAGCTTAAGACTGTGCCTCTTACCACCTCTCCTGCAAAAAAAGATGAAATCTGAGGGTTACGAAAGGAATACTGGCAGACCACATGCCCACCTACCACAATGCTTTTTGCACCTGGCTCAGTGCAGTGTGTAATCCTGGCCTATGTTTTCCCACAGACACATTTGATTAGTCATACAATTTAACGAGAGCCTAGCAATGTGTTGACACAATTCATGATTTCCTTATGAACTGCAAAACATAAGTCCAGTGGGTGGCAGACTTTTAGTTGCCAGAAGCTGGGAAGCATAGGACAAAGCCTTTGTAACTGAATTTCAGACGAGAAAGAACCTGTTCTGGCTGCAGGATCTAGGTAATGCAATGCATGTGGTATTGGAGAGAGCAAAACAGCATCTCTAGTTGGTTGGGTACCAGTTGCACTGTATTTCTCCTGTGAGATCCATACTGCATCTGGTTAGGGAGAATACAGCAGGAAACATGCCAACCAAATTGCAGTATCTTTTTGAATCTCTAGGAGTCACCATCATTAGTAGATGAGAGCTATAGGTTCCTAAATAATACATGTTCTCAATTGAATACCTTCTACTCAAGTAAAGAAAAAAAAATGCAGAACATATTGACAATGAAATCTTAACATCTGTTTTCATCGAATGCTGATAAAAATTGAAGCAGATGACTAAAGTAACAGAATATATAAGCATTTACACAGTCCTTCATTTTAACATATGTTTCACAAAACCTAAAGATTATTCCATTATACTGGATTGTCCAAGCTATGTTTATCGAAAGATACTGAACGCAGTGAGTGTACAGACACTGATGCAATTTACAAGTCCCCATTCTGAAACCTATTATAACTATAGCTTTGACTTACCGATACTGAAAGTTTATTAGCAAAAATTATACACATCCATACATATTCATTAGCTGATTTCTTTTTGGAATAAGCAACGTTATGCAAAGTCCAAAAAAGAAGACCTGGTGAGCAAAATAATTGAAAGGCAGGATACTGAGAAAAAATAAATAAATCTAGTTCACTACATTCACTTTACCTCTTCCTGTCTTTCTATCCTTCCAAACCAAATGTGCTCCTATCAGATCCGGATACCAATGTGTAGATTATTTGTCATCTTTTTTTTTGTAAACATCAACTCCATCCTGATTTATTTACTGATCATGTTGTACTGAGTTGCCTTATCTCTAATCCAGAAATATCAATCAGCAAAGAATTCAGCCATCAGGGTGTTCTCTGGCAAACTCAAAGGGCCAACAGTGCTAAAAGCTTGCACTGGCTACCAAGGAAAATGCAATGTACTGGTTCTCTAAAATCCTACACAGTTTGGGTCCCTGTTAGCTGAAATAATTATGTTGCTGTGGAATCTACTGGGAGCATTGAGGTCATTGGTGAGAATTTGGCTGCAGTTGCTGAAACTCAACTGGTGGTGAAGCAGGATGAAGCCTGCTTTATATGGTTCTGCTGGCTGGAATACACTTCCTCTTTCTTGTTTTTATTGTAACCTACTGTCAACTTACAACAGCTGGTGAAATAAATAAAGGCTTTTCTGTCATTTAACTTTCCCTGCTTCAGAATTGCCATGTCATAGCGCTGCAATACTCATTGAGAAGCTACAAGTACCAGAATTTTTCTTTCTTTTCTAAGTTCTAAGAACTGTATGTCATTTCACGGAAGGATAGAATTTCAGGTCTGCTAGTTTTGATGGGTGGTGATTCCAAGGCAAAATGAGAACTAAAACCATAAATACACAAGGGATCTGTGCCTATTAGCTGGCAACCAGATTGGTTGGTAATCTTGAGAGTTGTACAGTAGTCCAGAAAGTTCCATACTTTAGTCATTTGACAAATTTTTCAGATGCTAGTACAATATTCCTTATTCTGGGGGAGGGTGGTTTTTATTTAAAAAAAATTGAAGCCCCTCAACATCTGTCCACGTTTTTTATTCAAAATGGATGAGCTTAATTATTTAAAATAACCAAGTAAAGAACCAACTATATTGAAGTATGAATCAGGCCAATTCTACATTATTTTTTTCCATTTACAGATATAAAATAACAATATTAGAGGAAAAAAATAATAAAAACGTACAATAACATGGTTGCACAGGTGTGCATGTTCTTTTATAAGTAGGAATGTGGCTGCATTTAGAATTAATAACCATTCAAATTTATTTTAAATATTAGTATATACCTGCCACCAATTAATATTGAACAAGCCAATATAAAGTTAAGCTGTTGTAGGATTTTTCTGACATTTATTCAGTTGCTCTTATTGCAAAATTCATGGTTTGCCAAGAATCTACAAAGCTTCAAAGGGATCTTATTGGTGGAAGGTATCCGTCAGAAGAAGGGTACAAGAAATTTCCAGGTCATTGGATGTACTATGGAACATAGGATGATAATGTTCAACTGGTGGAGAAAATATAGCACAACAGTGGCATTACCAATATGATAATAAGGATTTCATTTTCATTGATGAAAAAACAAAAAGAAAACTGGTCTGAAAGGCTGCCAAGAGGCCTACAGCAACATTAAAGGAGCTGCAGGAATTTCTGGCAAGTACATGTGACAACAGTCTCCTGTATTCTTTATAAGTCTGGGCTGTGGGCTAGAGTGGCAAGACAGAAGCCTTTTCTCACAAAGAATAGCATCCAAGCTTGGCTACTTTTTGCAAAAAACTTACATCTAAGTCTGACAAAAGCATGTGGGAAAATGTGTTACGGTCCGATGAGACCAAGGTTGAATTTTTTAGCCATAATCCCCAAAAGTATGTTTGATGCACAAATAACACATGCATCACCAAAAAGTACACTGTACCCTCACTAAAGATCAGTGATGATGGCAGCATTATGCTTTGGGGCTGCTTTTCTTTAGCTGGAATTGAGGCTTTGGTCAAGAGGGAGGGAATTATGAACAGTTCCAAGTATTAGTCAATTTTGGAACAAAACCTTCAGGCCTCTGCTAAAATGTCGAAGATGAAAAGGAATTTTACCTTTCAACATGACAACCCAAAGCAAACCTCCAAATCAATGAAAGAATGGCTTCATCAGAAGAGAATCAAATTTTTGGAATAACCCAGCCAGAGCTGGCACCTGAATCCAATTGAAAATCTGGGGGTGACCTGAAGAGGCCCATACATAGGAGATTCTGTTGCAATTTGACAGATTTGGAGTGGTTTGGCAAGGAAGAGTGGATAAAGATTCCCAAGACAAGACATGACTGAATGGTGTCATAAAAGTAAAATATGTCCAAGAAAGTATTAGTTTAATGATGTGCAAACTTACTGTAATTTTTTTTGTTATCCCTCCCTCCCAAAAAGATTTGTTTGTTTTTCAATTGAATTGCACACCTTATATGTTACATTAAAGATGGAAAAAATTCTGAAGTGATTTATCTTGGTGTGATTTTTTTTAACATCTCAAAAAACCTGGCATTTTAACAGGGGTGTATAGGCTTTCTGTATCCACTGTATTTCCCATCTTCCTTCCAAACCTTAAGATAACATGCATGGATCACTTGTGTGTCCGATTAAACTGAGAGAAAGTGACTGATGAAAAGTTCCATAATGAAATGGAAACTTGAAACTGGTCCTGGTCCCAATTCAATATTAATCACTATACCCTGGCTTGAAGATAAAACAATCTCCATCCCCACATTGTTAAACCCTGGCAATTTTCATCTTAATTTTGACAAAAGTTCCAGTGCATCATTGTTGATTACCATTTTTTTTCTGCAATATAAGCAGGGGTCAAAGTGGCTGTTGGCTCCCAGAAGAAGACCTCTTCCACTTCCCTATCTCAACAGCACCAGTATTGTAATGAAGCCTGGTGATCAGGGAAACTACCCTGTTTGCTAAAGGAAAATGTGTGTTGATGTTGCAGTTGCAGTTCACTTGGTTACAGAACAATCCCAAACTGCAATAACTAAATTGGGAAGCTCCTTTTCTCTCTGCCACCAGAGAGTTTAATTCTTTCTGTATAGACAGTTTAAAACATCTCCTGATCGTCTGATGGATAAATTTGGCTGCTAATCTAGCCTAAGGCATAACATGAACCTAGAAAATAGAATAATATTGTATATCAGGCTTATCTTTGCCAAGTTATACACATTTGTAATGATTTCCAAGTGTTAGAGATTAAGAAATGACAGCCAAGAGTAAAGAAGAACTGTGTGTGGTTGATCCCTTAGTAACAACAGCAACTCTGGCCATGGCAGCCACGAGTACCATATTTCTGATGTTTTTTTAATAGATAGCAACCCTGATGATCCAATAAAAACAGGTTATTGTATGTTTATGAGGGCTAATTAAAGCAGTGGATGCATTTTGATTTATACATTTGATGTTGATGAAAAAGAGAAAGAGAGCGAAACTCCCAACTATGAGGTGGAGTTTCTGGGTAAAATAAGTTCAATAGCACTTTGTGTTACCACAGAGTGACTTTACATTTAGTCCACTTAATTTATAATTTGAGACTGTTGTAAACCATAAACAGATCCCTCCCCCAATCATACCTCTATGGAATATTGCTTTTTAAAACTTAATTTAGTTCAGAAATCTGAATACCCTTTCTTGAAGTCTGAAAATCAAGAAGAGTGGGAAGGAAGGATTCAGACTTGTACAAATGTTTTATACCTCTCTGTGAACTGGCATGAAATTTAGCATGATGATTAACATTCATGTGTGCATGCATGCATATGTAATCTATTCAAGTGCATGCATTTTAATTATGCTTTTCCAGCAACATCCTAGAAGCAAATAACTGATTCAAAACAATAATCTACAGTACTTTATTACAAATAAGAAAAAAGAAAATTAGATACATTACTTTTCAAGAAAAATATTTTTTCTCCATTTTTAAATCTAGAATGCACACTGCACAAAGTATCTACCAGTAATCCTTTTTATTATGAATTACTGGTTATTTGTAATGTATAAATTGCCAATTACTAGGCTATATTTCAGAAACATGTATGGTTAGTTCATACAATATATTGCTGGTTGGGTTTTTTGCATCAACAATATTGTAGATACTTGCTTTTGAAAAAAAAATCAAGATTATCCATTAAGGCTCTGTTGATAAATTTTGGTCTTATACTACGTTTATTTAGTATTAATGTCTGATCTAGTTGATAACATTGACAATGAATTGGAAGCCTTTAAAATACTAAGATAACTATGAAAGTAAACTTAGTTTAAATCTTTTTCTTTAATTAATGCATCTGCTAACACTTTTGGAGAGTTTTTGTGGTCAAAATGTGTATGTTAAGTAGCCACATTGGTGTTGACATAGCCAGTAACATTTAAATTGACTTGCTCCCCTTGCCCAGACATAATCTAAGGCCAGGTTACAAGAAATCTGAGTACTGCAAGCACCTGATTTAAACATGATGCTGACTGGCTATCAGATCAATATATGTTACTTTTTCCTCCACTCATTTAATTAAAGTGATCTTGGGACTTAAGAACAGCCAGCTTCCTCCCTCTGCCCCCACAAATCCTTTCAATATTTGGATGAGTGGAAAAAAGTAAAGATGTTTCTGCTTTTTCAAGTGTCCTGTAATTGTTAAACCACTTAGCTTTTTTGGGGCAGGAGGCATTATGGTATGGTGGATAGTCTTTCTAGCACCTTTCCCAAATAAGGAAAATTCAAGGCTATTATTTTTGGTATTTTAATTTATTGAAACATAGTTTGTCATCCTGAACTTGCCTTTGTAGTTAGCATTAGGCTGAGTGCTAGAGAAAATCTTAATTTGTAGAGAAAAGTTGTAGAATGTTAAAAACGCCAGCTGCATTCTGGCATAACACAAAACTGAGAACAGCTGGTTGGCACATAAAGGGAGCCAAAACTAAAATACTTTAGAGCTAGTAAGATCTATGAATTGGATTGGATTTTGAAAATGTTGGAATTAGTAGATACAATATAAATTATAATAATAATTCAATTAGCTGCTGCTGCTTTCAATGTTAAACCCATTTAGATGGCAGCATCTTGGTTGATTTTAAAATGTTAACTAGTGTCGAGCCTTACTACCGTAGTTCTTGGATGGGAGACCACCAGGAAATCTCTGGGTCATTGGGACTGGGAAGTTGAAAAAAATCTTCGAAGAAGTGGTAAACCATTAGTTTTCTGTTATTAATAAACTATTTGGACATAATTCTGTAGTCATCAGGAACTGAGCAGATTTGAACTGGGCTTTACTAAGTTTAATACTTCATATTCTCAGCACCTTCACTGGATATGCAGATTTTCATTTATTCTCTTCTATTAAAATATTAAGCCAGCAATTCAGTTATAAAAGTGCTGTGCTTTCATTAGCTCTTGCTAATAATTAAATCAAACCTCTTTTTTGGCAACTGGACAATGCAATACATTTATTTTATATAGAAATAAACATCTTTGGGTTTAATTTGCTCCCACATAAATAGAAATGGAACTATATTAAGGGTAAGACTCCTTAAAACATAATTGCTGTTCATTTAAGCTCTAAGTAAATCCCATTGTTTTAATTGAATATTTTCTGGAAAAAATGTGCACAGTCCAGCAGGCAAGTGGGGCAATAGCACTGAATACACAGATCATGCCTTTAAGAATTAGGTTCCTTGTATTCAGAAGGAAACCTAAAATGTACTGTTTAAAATATTTCAAAGCTACTTAAACTACACTACAGTTTATACGGGGATGTATTCTATAATTAAGTAGGAAAAATTAAGTGTTAATGAACATCAGCAATTATATAAAATATCCAGACCAAACAATAATAACATGGATTTGATTATGTATGATAATCAGGTAAAAACCACAATCAGTCTGGTAAGAATATTCCTGGGAAAAGGCCAAAGACCACAGGTGATTTTTATTGTATTATTGCTATATAGCCATTGCCTTATTTTCCCTTTCCAGATAAGCAACATTTATGCTGAAGTACAAACTGTAAAAGAAGTAGTAATTCAAGACATGAAAGAAGAAAACAAAAGCATAACCAAAATCAGTTCACAACGGTATGCTATAGCTTTCTATAGATTTCCATCCTTGTAAACCATCCTTGCTTCCTCTATTTCATGGCATCATACGCTGCTTCTGGTTCTTTGCCTTTCTTACCTGTTTAATAGAGTGGATGCTTAGTTACAATGCAAGTGGATAATTTAAAAAAAATAATCGTTGGAAGAAAAACTTAGGTAGTCCCTGCTGTCTTTTCAATGCAGTTCTTTCAAACAATGACATTTCTTTCCATCAGCCAGATGGAAGAAAGATACAAGATACAAGATACAAGAAAATATTCCCGGAGCAATTATGTTAATGCTAGAGAATGAACTCCAAAATAAGTATGACTGGAAATGAACGGGCAGAAAGAATTAAATTCAGGGAATGAATCAAGCAGACTGCCTGGACCGGCAATGTCACCCACAGCCAAGAGAATTTGTTTCAGAATATGTTTCATCCATATTTATGTTTGGCAAGATTGTGTTTACACACTGCTGCATTTTGGATCCCATCAAGATGCTTTCTAAATGGCGTAAACAATGTCTGAATATGGCATAGCAGGGAGGGAGGCAATTAAATGATCCAAATTAGTAGAGGGGCAGTGTTAATGAAGCATTCTGTGCTTTGTCTTTCTTTCCTGGGAAAATCCTATTAGTATAAAAACACTTAATAGAGGCACTTCAAAGCACTGGTGGGGAAACATTTTTCTCTCTCTCTCAGATGGGAGCACCATTCAGCCAAACACAGGTTTCATTTAGGCTCTGACTGAAGCATGAGCTCCATTAAGGGTGTTCACGTTTCTCTGCTTTCAAAAAAGATGCTTGTCAGTAGAGATAACAAAATCCATCAAAGAATTATGGCACAATCCAGGGCATGTTTACTTGGAAGTAAGCCCTGCTGAGCACAATGAAACCTGAATACAAATGCATACCATATATATGTATACAATTGCAACCTTAAAAGACCAATTTCCATGGACGACAATCTCTCTTTACAGATGCATTTGGCACAATAGGTGTGAAACAGTAACTTTTCCAGTGGGAGGCCTTTGTCTCTCTCTTTGGAAAAGGACACAAGACACTCTCATGGGCATTTTAAATCAGAATACTGAAACCTTTGAAATAAAGAGAGGGTTCAGGTAATAAAATACCCATATGGCAAGTTGGGACTTAAATAAATAGTTGTTGGCTTCCTGCAGATAGATCATGCTGCTAGCAAGCCACAGAGCTGCACATTCAACTTCAGTGTGGGGTTTATATTAGGGAAGAGACATAAAAGCTCAATGGTGCCCCCATCAAATCTAGAACATTGTACAAAACAGCACTCTGCCGGCTTCCTTCCCTGGATATCTGGAAGTGCCATTTTTCTGTATTTGCATGAGAAAGGTATTAGGGTGGCAGAGAATAGCTTTCAGATAAGCAAATATATGTACCGTAAGTCCCAGGAGCTAAGTTAGTATTTGAAGGACTCAATGGGATTTGCAGTAAAGAAATGCATACGCAGCATATCTCCTCATAGTTTCAGCCATTGAGTGTTTTTTCCTAAGGTATTCTCTTCTGTTCTATCCCCATTCCAATGCCTAGTTTTGTATATAGAAGGTAACATTTTATGAAAAATAATTCTTGCTTCCCCTCCGCGGCCCTGGCAATAAGCCTACCAATTGAGGCATTTACTCAAATCTGTCAATGTGTCCTCTGCTTACATAGGGAGTCCTATTTTATGACTATAATTGGGACTGGCAATTCAGTTGCTAAGCAACGCGGTTGTAAAGCAAAAAGTCATGGGACCATGTTGACTTAGGATAGCACTTTCAACTGCAGTCATTAAGCAAATTGCCTGTGGTTGTTAAGTGTGATGTCATATGTCTGTGACTTGCAACTTGCTGCTATCTTTCCCAGTGAAGGTTGCCAAATGATGACCATGTATTCATGGGATGCTTGAGTGTCATCATTACATTCTGGTTGTCAAGTGCTTGAATTTTGATTATGTGACTGTGGGGATACGGCGATGGTTGCAACTTTGAGGACCGGATATAAGTTTCCTTGTTCAGTGCTATTGTAATTTTGAACTGTTGCTGAAGGAGTGGTTGTTAAGTGAGGACTTCCTGTATCAGATTCCACCAAAAGTATTCACTATTAGCATATGGATTCTGTAGAAGTATTAATGCAGTGGTTCCCAATCTTTTTCGGTTTGCGGCTCCCTTAAACGCTTCGGATTTTTTCCGCGGCTCCCTTAATAGGTACATCTTCTTTACATTTTTTACTTGTAACTGCGCATGCGCACTAGGCTTTCA
Organism: Psammodynastes pulverulentus; assembly: GCA_025802295.1. Taxonomy (NCBI): domain Eukaryota; kingdom Metazoa; phylum Chordata; class Lepidosauria; order Squamata; family Psammodynastidae; genus Psammodynastes; species Psammodynastes pulverulentus. The sequence goes on along the minus strand of JAOYMU010000263.1, from coordinate 41,209,843 downwards.
GAAATGGCACGGCACCCTTACGACGATAGCGTGGCTCCCCAGGGAGCCGCGGCACACAGTTTGGGAACCACTGCTCTAGACCTTATCCAGATTTTCAGAGGACAGCAAGTGATCGTAGGGCCCTGAGACAGAGCCAACAGAGGCAGGATAGGGACCTAGTACTAACGAAGTCAGCTAACTGGATAGACAGCACTTTCATTCTGTAGTGGGGAAAACATTCAGACCCTAATGGCAATAGCAATAGTACTTAGACTTATATACAGCTTCACAGTGCTTTTTACAGCCCTCTCTAAGCAGTTTACAGAGTCAGCATATTACCCCCAACAATCTGGGTCCTCATTTCACAGACCTCAGAAGGATGGAAGGCTGAGTCAACCTTGAGCCAATGAGATTCAAACTGCCAAACCTAATCATACATTACTATTGACGTTTTGTTAAATCAGTGTCCCATCATATTGTGGCTGTGAATTACAGAACACATTTGGCATCTGGATCTGTCGGGTTCCCAGTTCTGAATCTATTGGGAGCTCAAAGGGGGTTGGTTCTTTTGCTTCTCGCCTAAGGTGTTGACATATGTTTTCTTTCAATTGTAATTTTTTAGAGCATAGACGTAACTGCGTTGCTCTTTTAAGCACTCAAGATGCTTGATTGTGCAGGTAGTCCTCGACTTACGACCACAACTGAGCCCAAAATTTATGTTGCCGACACATTTGTTAAGTGGGCTTTGTCCTGTTTTACGACTTTTCTTGCCTCACTGGTTAAGTGAATCACTGAAGTTGATTAGTTAGTAACTTGGTTCAGTGAAATCTGGCTTTCCCACTGCTTGTCAGGTCACAAAAAATGATCACATGACCCTGGTACACTGCAACCCTCATCAATATGAACCAGTTGCCAAGCTCTGAATTTTGATCATGTGATCATTTGATCACATGATCACATGATCATATGGCTGCTGCTGCAAAGGTGGTAACTGTGAAAAACGGTCACAAGTCCCTTTTCTCTCCAGTGCTGTTGTAACTTTGAACGGTCACTAAATGAACTGTTGCAAATCGAGGACTACCTGTATTTCCTTCAGAAAAAACCATCAGGAAATAGGAACTACTGGTAGGTGTGTTTCTGCCCTAGGTGTGTGTATAAATGTGTGAGAGAGAGAGGAGCGGAAGGAATCCGAGGACAGAGTTCCACGAAGGAGACGAGATAGGAAGCCTCACCCAGCAGCCTCTTCGGGGGGAAAACTCACGAGGACGGCCGGAGGAATCGCCCCCAAAGATACCGGGCCGAGATAAACAGAGGGTCGGCTGCCGGGCGTGGCCCGCAAAAAGCGCCCGCCCGCCTTCCTCCTCGCCCTCCCACCCCAACGGCCGTGGCTCGCGCCCTCCTCGCCCTCCAGGACTCCCGCCCCGTCCATCCGGGGCCACTTGGGCGATGCAGGACAGCTAGAGGCCGCCCTGGGCCCGCGAGGCACTGATTTTAGGGAACCGGCATTGGCTCATCCTGCCCGAGGCTAACCTGTCACTTAGGCCCTCCTCTGTTCAGACCGCTGCCGCTTTGTTTCGAGGCGCTCCTTCAACAAAAGCGGGAAGGGACGGGGGAAAGCCGCCGCTGGAGTTTCAAATAAGGGGAAAGCCGCCGGGTTAGGTCTCTCACAGGAGACAGACAGCTCAGCATCCTCCGAAGGAGCACGCATGCGCGGAAATAACCCGTGCCGACGGAACAGGAGGTCGGTCATGGCTCTCGGTCGCATAGTTATATATGATCGAAGCGCATGCGCCTATGAAAAAGGAATGGAGAAATTCGTCCTTGTTTGTTTCGGGCCTTGCGGGTGGCGTTTTAGATTTCACAGGTGGCCGGGAAGTTGTCAATTCTTTGAAACAGATTCTGCCAAAGAAGCGAAAGGAAGAAATAAGGTTAGACTTTTAAAAAAGGAAAAGAATGTCCATTAATGTCTCCAATGTTAGAAGTTCGGTGCGGAAAGAGAACTACGCTTCCCGGCATGCCATGCGGCAAATCGATGCTGTCAATGGGATTTTTCTTGCGGCACCTGTCTACGTAGGCCGGCTTGACAATGTGGATTCAGAGTCCATCTTCTGTCTGTTGCTGGAAATGTGTGACATGCTGATGTTGGAAAGTTTGCTTTGCTAGGGGCTCTCTGAAATTTTTCCCAGCACATGTAGACAAGTGCTTCTGGGTTTTTTTTCCTCCCCTAGGATTTTTGTCTCTGATTTCAAGCCATTGTACTGCTTCTTTATTCAGAAGTAAATTCAACTAAGAGAGCCAGTTTGGTGTAGTTAAGGCATCAGGTTAGAAAACAGGAAAGGGTGAGTTCTAGTTCTGCCTTTAGCAGGAAGCCACTTGGGTCTTGGCTAGTCATTCACTCTCAATCCTGGGAAGGAGGCAAGGGACAAACTATTTCTAACATACCCCACCAAGAAAATTCCAGACAGCCTCTGAGAATTGGACACAACTGAATAAAAAAAAATCAATTGATTTCAAAGGATGTTATTCCCATTGAAATGAACTGCTGGATGCTGCTACATACTGCTCATATATGCTTGGGTTTGGTATTAAGGTTTGGTCACTACCAGCTAGAGTTGTTGCTGCATCTAGAACCTCCTCCCTCTAACACGGTTATCTCTGAGCGAACAATAGAATTGTGGATTTGAAATTTGGGGGGGGGGTTGTTTGGTGGACAAAAGTAATAGTTCTGTATTCAACTGAGTATTTATAGAAAAGTGTCAATCATAGCATATAACGGGAGTAAAGAATCTAAAAAAAATCAGTAGTCACATCCATCTGTTAGATGCAAGATAGATGGATAGAAGTTAGCATCTTAGATTATCCTTTTTTTAAAATTACCTATATCTTCAATCTATAGCATATTGCCACCATTCCAAATGTATCCACCAGCCCAACGATGTTGCCTAGTATGCTTATATTGTTTTTTAAACTGGGATTTCAACCATCAGTACTTTAACTTTCAAAGCAAAATAATATTATAAGAATTCTTCACAATGAACCATTTTAAAAAATCACCCCGCTTTATGCATACTTCCTTAAAATCACACACAATACCAGTGCTGAGTAAAACTCTGATTTGCAAGAACAATAGCTAGTAGCAATACACTAATAATCCAAAAGAGGCTGGTCACTCACCAGAAGTTTGCAATTTATTATATGGATATTATGTATACTATGTAAGACAGGAAGTGAAACCAGTAATACAGAGCATGCCATTGTCAACTCTGCATTTTTTCAAGATTAACATATTTCTAAATATGTTTTATGCTTATGAAATAATAAAATTACTAGTCTTTAAAATGCCTCCAGACTATTTGCTGCAAAAAAGTTATGGTTAATGAGCAATTTTACCCCATTAATTCCAAGGATGGTGGGAAAAATCCCATATTTTGTGGTAGAAATCTCAACAGCTAAATTCAGGTTTTGCAAATATTTTAGGATACTGATTACTTCTAATATTTAATAAAGGAGCTGTGGGACAAGGATATACTAAAAAGTTATGATTTGCTTATACATGGTTTGTTGAATATCTTATTGGTCAGCTTCATATAACATGCTAACATGATAGCTTACAAATTACAATGGCTGGGTTTACACAGCACTAGTCTAAGACAAACCCAAACAAATCTTATTATTGCTTGTTGCATCACCTGGGCTTTTCAGAACATTTGCTTCAATATCTTGGCCTTAAATTTTGTTAAGATGTTTAAATATGCTAAAACTAACTAACCAGAATTGAAAATTACCGTACATATTTTGACCTTCACCAAAAATAATTTGTACCAGCAGTAGGGAAATAACCTTGGATGTCAATGCCAGAAATAGTTGGCAATCCTTTCGTTCTTTTGCCTTAGTAGACAGCTAATATTGTTTAAAAGCAGGATGGCAGTTAGATATTGAAAAGCATTTTATGTCTTCTGGTTGGGGTGATGTAACCTAATACTGTAATCCTGGTGTCGGTTGTAGAAATATCTTTTAAACATTGTCAGTCTTTCTGACAGTGTTAGTAGTTTTATTACCATGTTAAGAATACAGTTGTCCATCATTTTCTATAAATGTTTACTATATGATGTTTGATATTGTGGAATCTAACATCACCACCCACCATAATATTTGTGTATACAGAAGAAAAAGGATTTAAATATTGATATGAGATGTCTGTTTATTACAAGGAATTCTGTAAAAAAGGTTCAACTGGTGTTGATCCACAAGTTTTTTATGGGTGGAGTAGAGGAAAGAAAAGATTTATTCACCACAAATTTTTTTATTAATCTTTGAAGGAAATGGAAAGCCAAATACTAACCTTCCCCTTTCATTGGTCATTTTATTTCTTCTAGATTATTATCTAGATCTCTGCCTATGTATATGGCTTTGTAGAATTTAAATGGTATCAACTGATTCTAGGTTTCTATTACTGAAACTATTAAAACTGCTGCAAGAAAATACTTAACTTGGTGGCTACGTAATCAATGTATCTGTAACAATATTTCCATAATAGTAGAGATACTTTCTAATTTTAAAATCAGAGACTAAGAAGATATGCTCACACTGTTTGTTCTTATTTTTGGGTAAATAAATTGGATTGGAACATTATTTTTTAGTTATTACTAGACAACATTTCAGAAATATTTACTTACTTAAACAGAGAAATAGAATAACCATGGCTGGCAAAATGCAGTAGGAGCAAAAATGACTTCTGACTTCCTGTTGGCTTCCCCATTGAGCTTCCTTATGAGAAACTGGCAGAGAGTATTGAAAATCCCTTCCTTCCTTCCTTCCTTCCTTCCTTC
>JAOYMU010000263.1:41189843-41199919 GCA_025802295.1 Psammodynastes pulverulentus | reverse complement strand
AAATACCTTCTTCAGTGTACATGAATATAAAATAAAATACAAACACAAACACACATCCTTCACATTCTATACATTGATCTATATATTATTGAAATTGTGGAAAATGCCTCATTTCTCATAGGACTCCTCTCTGTTTATTTTAATTTTGCCTATTAGAGAGGTCTAAACAATAAAAATACAGAGTTTCTTGTTTTAAAAAAAGCTGCATGTGACACTGGCAGAAGCCTGCTAGAAATCTGGAAGCAATTGTCAAGAAGAATCTCAGTGAAACTACATGGGAAAGCAATCACAGCCACAGAGCTAAGCAGAGAAATCTGGACATGTCCAAACATATCCCAACTGGTTTCATTAATGTACAATGTGAAATAGATAACTGATGATAAATGAAGGCAACACTCAGTACTAACATTAGGAACTAGTGCTGTGGGCAGCATGGATGAAATTGCAGCTCTCACTCTCCCCCCCCCCCTTCCTTATTGTATGGATACTGCCCTGATGAAGAAACCACAGCAATTAGATGCAGGGTAGCTTTCTTCTCAGCGTATTATATCAACGGCCAAGATATTTTCTTCTGTTTCAAACAGATTTCGCACATCATTTTCCCTTTCATTATTGTCATCTTTATAGTAGATATTTCTTCAACAAAGTAAGTGTAAATTACCACAGAGTTACCATTATCCACAGATGGGAACAAATTTTAATGCAATAAATCAAGCTGTAAGAGTGCAAAAATCATGAGCAGATATGAATAATCAGCATGAGGAAATAATCCTTTTGTTCGTGGTTTGGGGACTGTCTGGTATAGGAAATGGAGAGAGCAAGATAGGATCTGGCATTTACAAAAGCAATCTCCACAACCACATCCCACTGAAGAGATTATTCACCTGGAGATGTATGATCTGGTGGTCTATGATCTGCTTTACATATCCTGACATTCCATGATTTATTGAATAAACTATAGTTACTTGGATTCACATAGAATGCTGTGTCACAGATAAACAAACAAGATTATGGTTCAAGGGAAACTCAGATCAGCACTTTTTATGGGGAACCTACGCAATTTAAGGCAAACCATCTGCTGAAACTCTGGCCACATAATATGATAATTCTCTATCCCAACATATGTTCAATATCACACAACCCTGGATACTTAAACTCCTACTGTCTTCTGGGTGAGATAAATCAATCATTCCAATCTGGTATCCTTCTTTACGCTTTATGCTTCAGGTGCATTGAAATATATTTCCAGAATTTGGTATGAATTTGACTTCTGTGAATTGTAATCCCAATATAGATTAACTCTGATTTAACTGAAAGACAAGATGGCATTGTCAGTGGAAGATTGAAATTACTGAACAATTTACCAGCTAAATCTTGTAAGGGCAAAGATCTTGAGCTTCAAATATTTTTTTATGGATTGATCATTGGGCAATTGTGTAATTTCACTTTCTAATAGTCATAAAAGATCTGTCATGGAGTATGACAGATTACAATGAATCTACAAGTTTTAAGAGAAAAATTCATAATGTAGTGTGTTCCTCTGTCCATTTTGGATATGGGTTATTGGAATTTCCCTTTACTTTTTCTAATTCATTTTTGTTAGCCAAAATGAATGGCATAATTACTGATGGTGAAATCAGTTCTGCTTTTCAGGAAGGCTGTCTTTTAAATCTTGATATAATATTGTTCTGTTTTTTTCTGAAAAAGAATGCTTTTTAACTTCATGCAAAGTTTCATATTTAATTAAAGATTCAGTATAAGACAGTATAAATAGGACAGTTAAACCTTTTAGCTGTATAAAGTATAAAAGAATAATTATTATTCATGTAGCACCACTCATGTGTAGTGTTTTACAAAATACAGGTTTGACAGGCTCCTCCTCCAGGGATCTTTCAGTCTAAAAATAGACAGTAGGGAAACAATAGAAGAAGGGCAGAAAACTAGAACTAGAAGTAAACAAGAGAAGAATATACTGCTATTCCAGAGACACTTATCTCGGCTAGATTGTATGAGAACCATGTGAAACCCATAACAATTGTTATTGACTGGGTTGTCCTTTGTATTGTCATATTCACTTGTAGAAATAGGGACTTTATGTGAGAAACTGCAGCTTGAGGTTAGAAGAAACAAGATGCCAAAGAAGACAAGAGTTTTTAATTGGAACTGAGTTGACTTTGTGGAAGCTACATGGATTGCTTTTTGAGGATTGGTTGCTTTCAATATATAGGCATGTAATAAAGAAAATCCTAACAAAACATTAAACTTCTCACAGATAAAGACAATCAAGCCTATCACATTTCCTAAAAATTCCCACAATACCCAACAATAACTTTCTTGAGGATTAAATGGATTAAGGAAGAACTACCAGACCTGACTGCACATATCTGAATGACCATTAGACTACAGCAGAGAGCTTTCTATATCACTACTAGCATCGTGAGGACAGGAAGGCCTGGAGGAATGTTGTCCATGGGGTCGCGATGGGTTGGACACGACTTCGCAACTAACAACAACTACTGTATACCAAACTGCAGTCATCCAGATTACTGCAGCCCGGATTCCATAGGCCTACATTGGAGGCTAGACATATGGAATTTCAGCTGACCAAAGGTAAGCTATATTGCTCTCATTCAGTAGACATGAATAAAAAGGGATTTGGTACTGCCTGAAATAAGCAAAGCCTTTTATGATTGGGCAATGACCTCTCAACACATGGCAACAATAAGAGTGTGACAATATGCTCTAACTTCTTTGTTCTAGGTCACAAGAACAAAACCCCAAATCTGGCTGGCTGCTAGCTGTCTTACAGATAACAACAGTTCTTTTATATTCAGATTGAGTTCCCAGCAGGGAGGAAAAAGTGGAGGGAATACACAGATATTCTTCCCTTATGAACTCTTTTGTAACCCAGTCAGTAACTGGTTAGTGAACACCAGAGCCTGATGAATAATAATAAAAAAGAGCAATTGCTGTTTTCACCTATAAACTGAATGGGGTGGGCGGGGAAATGACATTTACGGGCTTAAATTATGGTTATAGAAGTCTTAGCTTTATAATCAGTGCTGGAGCCAATCCAATATAGCCAAATGAAAGGTCTATGCTGCAGAAACTCAAAGTTTGCAGAAGAATGAATACCCACAATAAGGGAGGGGAGAATTCAAAGTATCTCAATGAGACTAAACCTGCCTAGTGACCCTGACATGTGTCTTTCTGCCTTTTGGGAGTGGGGAATGAAAACCAAAATGAAAGAGAAATTGATAGGAAGTGGTTGGAAACCTGAATGGTAACATTTTGTGGCCAATTTCACTTCTGGAGCTATTTTTTGTCCTGTTGGGCAAATTATGGCCCCAGGACTGCCTGTGGTCCCTGAATTTCTTTTCTGAAGGCTCTGGAGCAGGGGTGTCCACAGTCAAACATGTCAAGATAACAGCCACAACAGTGCAACTGAAGTTCTGCTTATTTTTTTTATGTGTATCACACTTGCTATCTTCACACGTTTGATTGTATCCTGTGGACATCCCTGCCTCAGAGCTTCCTCAGATCCCTATTGCTGAAAAATAAGAATCTTATTCTTGCTATTTCAAGGCAGGGAACATCTTAAGAGTATAGTGTAGCTCCCACAAGAAGCTTTACCAAGTTGAATAATCTAAGTCCCATACACTTTTGCCTCAAAAAAAAAAAAAAAAAGCACCACACACTTTGCCTGTGGCCTCATCCTAACAGTGTTGAGTTTAGCCAATATCCAGTCAAAGGCTGCCTGCCCCTATTGTTAAGGGAGAGAAATATCAATACAGGGTCCTTCTGTGCTCTCTCTCTCTCTCTGCTCTTCCAAGAGCTATTTCACTCACCTTTAATCTGGAGCAGAGTTTCTCAGACCATTTATTTTTATTTTACATCTTTACATCTATGACCACCTGACAATGATTTCTTTGGCTGGCAGTCTCAGAGCATATTCAGAAACAGATGCTTGCCTAACTTGCTAGAATCCACACATTTACAAACTGGGAGACTAACCCAAGATTAGCATAACAGAACCCTCTTCAGACATTTCTGTGAAACCTCCTGAAGCTAACCTGCCCTTAAAAGAAGAAAGCATGCCGAAGGGAGTTCTGGGTTCAAGATTGTCACTCACCCTGTCCTCTTGGACCAGTCCCTGGCTACATTCACATAATTCACTGAATCACCCAATTGCAAACCAGCCTGTCTGGTTAGTTAATGTTTTATGTGCTAAGCAAAACTAATAACTTTCCAGCAGTTAAGGCCTGAGGCCTGTGGTAGATGCCCTCACACATAATGGCTGCCACATGTTGCATGGTCAGTCCCAAAATAGTTATGCACTAGAAAGCAAACTTATCTTCTCTGAATTTTTTTACCTTGCCAGCGAGACCTTTGCGAAGTTGAAAGGCAGTTTTGCAAATAAGCATAGTGCTAAATGGTTGTTATTTTGATCCAATCTAGATGGGAGGAGACATTTCTTGATAGTGAGAATCAATTAATCAATGGAATGGCTTTCCTCCAGAAGTTGTGGGTGTTCCATCACTGGAGATTATAAAGAAAATATTAGACAGTCATTTGTCTGGAATTGTATAGGATCTCCTGCTTGAGCAGGAGGTTGGACCCGAAGATCTTCAAGGTCCCTTCCAACTCTGATATTCTGTATTGTACTTCGTGGCAGATTTGGCTCTATGGATTTAAAGTTAATAAGTTTTTAAAAAGCCAAGTGGATCAGGAAGCATGATCAAATAAGGTGTCTGGGACATATTTCACCCTTTTAATATCTCTCTTTCCATCCCAGGGAGCTGATTAAGGCAAATACAGCCATATTTCTCGAGCTAAACTATCAAGGAAAGTTGACATGAGAATAAACCAAAGTTGGTGGAATGATTTACAGTATACGCACTATTTTGTGTTCTTTGGAGAAGTATAAATCAATGGGGAGCGCCTGCCAATTCCATGCTTATCATAGTGACAGGGTCCTGTAAGACCCCCTCTCCTCTTGCATTTATGCCTTTTTCCTTTTTGCCTTGTGCAATACCGAGAGAGGGTAGTGGTGTGAAGGAAAAGTGGCTCAGTTTAGGAATCATTGCTGTAGTGATAAAAGCTGCAGAGAAAATGGGGGATATGTAGACGAAATATGAGCAACATTGATCTGGTTCTTATCATATGGCCTAGTTTTCAGTGTAGCATAAATTCCACATTTTGGAACACTCTGTTGTTAGCTCACGGCTATCAATGGAACAAGGCATGTGATCCTATTTAAAAAAGAAAACAGCTTCTGCTATTGTTCCACTTACAGGAGTTTCCCACTGTTTTGGCAGCATTTGAAAACATATGGAAAAGAGGTGCTGGATTTTTTTTTTTTTTAATTCACAGTGAGCTGCTAACTCGCAGCCACAAGCCACAACTGTTTCTGGCACGAAATTAATGCCTTCCCAGGCCCTCTACTCTATTTTTTTGTAAACATAATTTCTCTGCTCTGTTTAGCTGAGTGAGAGAGACTGGGTACAACAAGGGAATCTTTCACATGCAGTCCTTTGCCAGGGGGAGGTCTTACACCAGCCGAACTGGAGAGGTTGGTCACTAAATTGGGTCTGAGCTAAAGAAAAAAACAACAACAACAGAGACTGGCACAAAGAAGAATGACATGCCACAAATATGACATACTTAAGGATCTTTGCTAGTTATGTTTTCCTGGTAAAACTCAAAATGTCTCAAAAAACATAACGAGAAGGAATGGGATATAGTGAAATAAAAAGGAAATGATGGGAAGAAGCTGCTGCATCTGTTGAACAGCTGGTAAATATGCAGGCACACTTCCAGAAATAAAGGTAGCAATCAGATTTGAATCAAATCTAGTTCTTTTTCAGTTTCAAAGGGTGAATGAAAGCACAACACAATAAATACAGTTCATGTACCATAATTGTGACAATATAGTACTGTACTATATAGAACTCTTCTTTTCAAAATTATAGACGACAATTTGCAAGTAGATTCAGTAGTTTAACAGTTTGAAATGTTCTTAGTCTGTTTCAATAGGAGTGGGAAACTAATATTGTTTTATACTAGGGAGGTGTATGTGTTAGTTTTAGTTATTTTTTAAGACACTTTTTTGTTGATGTCTTTTCTTTTTGTTATATTTTTTCTTTTCTTTTTTATATTTTGGTGTTTCATATTTTAATCTTTTTTGAATAAACTAAAAACTTTGAAAAACTACTCTTCTTCTGAATAAATATTTATTAGTTCAGAAATAATAAACATAGTCAGGATGCAGCCTCTTCAGTCTTTCATGCCCAAACATGTTCTTTGCTAAAATACAGCAATTTACAATCAGCTTATTCAGTGAGTGCCGGAAGAGGACACTTACCCGTTTGTATGTACAAGTGAATTTTCAAAACTACTAGTTGTTTACTTCACTTTTTTATTGTATTGAAATACTACGAGTTCATGAAACCTGTATCTTTTAAACATGCACTGATTTTCCATGAGATTGGTATATTCTGCTGCTACTCCCTCTTCCAATGCAGATTTTTTTCCCCCAAGAGATTTTTTTGCTGTCCCAACTGTAATTAGTTTTTGCAGATCATAATACAGTAGACATTTATTATTATATTCAAGTGGGAGAACAATCACCCTCTAAAAGTTGCTGAGTGACAACTCCCAGCAACCCAGTAGTGGGATTGATCAGGTTCGCACCTATTCGCGAGAACCAGTTGTTAACTTTCTAAGCAGTTCGGAGAACCGGTTGTTGGAAGAAATCTCCTTTTGTTTTTTTCCACTTTACAGGGCTAATCCTGTAAGGAAGGCAGGAAAGAAACATTCTGGTGTTGTTTCTAGCCTAATCTTTATTGGCCTTCTTACAGAAACTGCCTCTTGGTTAACCCATATAACAGCTGAAGGTTCTTGGCAGGTCGCCCAGACTTACTGTCTCCTGAGCTCCACACAGTCACATGATCACCCAGTCACACCTACCCAGCTGGTCATTAAGGCAGAGAACCGGTTGTTAAATTATTTGAATCCCACCACTGCAACAACCTGAACCATCATGGCCACAGGTAAGCCATTCTGGCAGCTGGCACTCAACAATACCCAGAGGATAACAACTTCCCCATATTTGTAGGAGAAACAACACATATATTTATTTTTATTCATGTATTCAATTTCTATAGCCACTGAATTCAACCAAGTGACTGCTATTTATAGACTCGGGATTTTCTACACGAGGAGAATATCTCAGAGTTATAATTTTTTCTCCTATATTGTTGTAATGATGACATCTTGTCTTTTCTAAATTCTTTTGGCCAGAGACAATGTATTTAAAATATTGTCATATAACAGATGGTACTGATCCAGATTATTGGATTTTAATTCTCTAACTCTCATAGCCAGCTTTTGGTTATGTTTATTTAATTTATATGCCATCCATCTCACCATCAAGTGACTCTGGGTGGTATTTAGCATAATTTAACTCAATTTAATTAATTTAATGTTGGTTTAATGGCTATGGGAACTGAAATGCAATACATTTGGAGGCCACGAGAGAATGTGAAAGGCTTACTCTGATTCTTCATTAGAGCCATGATGGTGCAGTAGTGGCCGCAGTGGTTAGCATGCAGCATTGCTGGTTGATTGCTCACTGCCAGGAGTTCAATCCTGACAAGGGTCAAGGTTGACTCAGCCTTCCACCCTTCTGACATCAGTAAAATGAGGAACCAGATTGTTGGGATAATATGCGGACTCTGTAAACTGCTTAGAGAGGGCTATAAAGCACTACAAAGCAATATACAAGTCTAAGTGCTATTGCGATTCCTATTCATTTCATTTATTTATCTTATTTATTTGGAAAATTTATATTGCTATAAATTTGGTGACTCAGGTTGACTGACAGAAAATAAAAACACAATATAAAAGAAATAAAAATAAAAAATACAAATAATAAAAAATAAAAATAATAAAATGACCTCTCACCCCCCTATCCCGATGACAACATACACTCATACCAGCCATTTAATGGGCTCTCTCCAACTCTGGGTTCCCCACATCCACTGGCAGAACCACGTTTTCAGGGCCTTCTGAAAGTGTGTCGGGTGGGGGCCAGTCTAATTTCTGGAGGGATGATGTTTCAGAGGGAGGGAGCACTTCTTCTGGGTCCTGCCATGTGTACCTCCATAGGGGATGGGACCCACAACATTCCTTGCCTCCTCACTCTAGTGGGTCAGATGGATGTGACTGGCAAGAGACAGTCCATCAGATAACCTGATCCCAAACCATTAAGGGCTTTAAAGGTGACAACCAGCATCTTGAATTGCACCAGGAAGCAAATTGGCAACCAATGCAACTTCTGACACATGTGCACACCAAGGTCTGCATTTATAAGTACAACGAAGACCTGAAGTTAATCCTCAGACAAATAAAGCATGGGAATAAGGATAATAATGTTGTGATTGTTTTATCAAAATAGTATTTTAATTTAAACAAAGCATGAAGATTTTAGGCTCCATATTTTGCTTTAAATGGCTCTGCTCACATACCAAGGCCTTATCAGACAACACCACTTCTTAGGACCTGAATGTAAAGAGACCAAACAAATGAATGGGAAAAAAACAGGTTCGGGTAATTTAGATTTTTATGATACAAATTGTGAATGTAAGTAATATCTTTTTCAGTGCACAGACTCTTAACCATAAGGAAGAGATACTAGTGCTTAAATATATACATAAATACAATTGTAATATTAAATATTAAATATATTTTAAACATTTTTGACACATTAATGCTGACAGTTAGCATCACTTTTATTAATATAAAAGCAATAACAAATTTGTTTGCAAAATCAATAAACTGATTTTCTGAAATTTCGTGAGGTACTGTGGATTGTGAAGCCGTAAAATACAGTTTGTTTGGTTTATTCCTAAATTCAGCACTGCCTTCAGGACTAAGCTATCCCCACTGTCTGTTGTGTCCTGCATTTTGAGTAGGGGTAAGTGTTTGAATGAGGATTCCTTTTCTAACTGGTATTTTATCAAGCAGAAATTTGTCAGGGGTGTCTCTTCCCTGCAGGGTATATGGTATGATCCATCTGCTTTCTGCTGTATTTCTTATCTGTTAAACAGTTCTTACAGAAGATTGTCCGAATCAAACCGCACTTTTGGGTGATGCTCACTGGAAATGTACCGTAGTCCAATAGAAGAGGAAGGCAATGGACTGTGAAAGACTATTCACTTATTCATCCTTGAAATTAATTTGGTCATAATTTCCTCTCTCTCAGGCTGTTTGAATCAGCTGTGAATATGGTTAGCACGGAACAGAAAACCTAAAAGGGCCCATCGAATCACGGCTGCTTGAATTTAAATTTAGTCGAGGCTGTACTTCTTTTTGAGGCTTAAATTAACCCCGGGCGAGTTAATTAAGTTACCTCTCACGTCTCGTGTGGACGAGTCCGATTCCTTCCCAGGGTCAGTGCGTGAGAGCGCGAACGATCCGAAGCACGCTCGCTCACTAGCAAGGCGGACCTTCGGAAATTCCTAGGAGGGAGAAAAGCAGCAAAACCCCGCCTCTTCACGAGGCGGGCTTCTGCAGGCTTTATGTAGTCTTGCAGGAGCGGCGGAGCTCAGAATTGCGGACCAGAGGGCGCTTTTCCTGGAGCGGCTAAGAGAGGTGAGCGTTGAGTCTAACCTACATTTCCCCCGTCTGTCTGTCTGTCTGTCTGTCGGGAAGGTGCTGGCTATGGCATCAGTGCTGTATGGGCGTGTTGTTCGGATGCGTTTATGAATATATGGTCCCGTTTTATAGGAATATCAGAGTTCTATTAATCTCCCAACCTAGACTGGGAGAGCTGTTTGGCCAATTCCAGACGCGCGCAGGTACTGTCAGGTTGATTTTTCTTTGGAGTGGGGGGGGGATGTTTCGGGATGGGATTATGTTCTTGTCTTTTGGAATTTCCTATTTTTTCCCCCTTCTGGATTAAGAGACTCGATGCAGCATCACGGCCTCTTACGATGGGCTAATTATCCAATCCACCGTATGTAGCAGGGGTCTCCAATCTTAGCAACTTTAAGCCTGGAGATCTTCAACTACCA